>OZ026619.1:24877839-25437257 GCA_964020975.1 Hermodice carunculata
AATTTCACACGGTAAATCTAGATGCGTAACGCAATACCTCACAAAAATCATAACCACAGCTACTAAAGTGACCAGCTTATTTAAGGTTACTTGGAAATGTAAACCAATGGGAATACACAGCTCTAGCCTTCCAAATTTGTGTGTATTCGGTTGTGTATTGGGGTGAATACACACTTCAGAGCTAATTCTGGCATTTCCTAATGCCTGGAGTATTGACTGAGCCAGTGGGAAAAACTAACAAGTTAGCAGGTTTAGCATGGGGCTGGCAGGGCTGAAGGTGTCAACGAACATTGGCAAGCTGCACGTTTATTCAAATAAATGTATTTGTAGCATCTAAAACTAGTTCCATAAATATTTGCATGTGGGATGGCCAAGTGGTTATGGAAAAAATTGTAGAAGTCTGGTTAAGTAGGGCCAGTACTTTTCCGCGATCGCGGAAAATGGACGGAATTCACGGAATCTATGATCTCAAACGGAATTTATGATTTGAAACGGAAATCGGCAAATGCCACGGAAATTAAGCGGAATTTGTGAATTTTGCCTCTCAAATAATTCAAAATCACCACATATGTCATCGCATAATGCAAAACACACGGACTTGGATCCAAATTTGACGAGTCGGCGGCGTTATCTATACCACGTGGAGCAAATTTAACGACAGGCCGGACACCTGCGCGCTATAGACCCCATTGCTACCATATCCATTCATTTGCATGGCATATAGATATAACGCGCAACAGAGGTACAATGATAATAGCGCCATCTGTAGGTGGAGGCTGTCAACGTACATAGTAAATAATATGGAGTCACTTTGCCGTTCGTCGATGGATCAACATTTACCAGAGGCGATAAGATCAACTGTTTTTCCTTTTTTATTGACCAGTGCTTAAATCGTGCCCTAGAATTAGTGAAACGGAAATGAAACGGAATTTGTAGTTTCCCAAAACGGAAAAACACTCATTTTGAAACGGAAAAATACAGGCCCTAGTTAAGGTAGTGGTAACATAAAAATGTGACTGCAATTAAAAGCGGGATATCTTTGCAACATTCTTGATAAACATGTATGCATGTAATCACAAGAATCTGGAGAAAGCACCGATACCAACAGATACAGCCTCGTCATTATAAATGCTATGTAAACAAAGAAATGGTTGAGATGTGGGTGTCATCCGTGGTTTTGTGATATATCTGGAAAAATATATCTGAGTTAGGTTGCTACCAACTATGTTCAAATGGTCCAGTGATTTTTGTATTTTTTATGAATTTTTGTTTCAGCTGACTTGTCAGTCACTTGAGGTAATATTACTGATTCAAGGTCTGAAGTGAAGCACTCATTTAACAAAACTGGGTGCAAAGTAATGCCTTTAGAAGCGGATAGGTCTGTTGCTTTCATTGGCTTGAGTTGATGTAGTGTGTCTGATGTGAGGCAGGGAAGAGAAAAGCAAAATTCTGTGGCTGCAGGCAGCTTGTGACCATTCTGTGCACAGAATGGTGCTATGCATGCACACGATGTTTGGTCTAGAAGATTTTAAATTCATTTTGTGCATTTTTGCAGCTGCTGGCAAGAGCATTCCAGGACATGGGCCAGGATGAGAACAATGTCTACTCTGGACTGGCCCTGTATCTCACCTCTCGGTTTTTCCTGGACCACAGCAACAAGGATGTGCGCTTGCTGGTAGCATGCTGCATCGCTGACGTATTCAGAATCTTTGCTCCAGAGGCTCCATACACAGAACCAACACAATTGAAGGTAGGTGGACTGAGGCCAGATGTAGTTTTTGCTTTCAGAAATAAGTTTTTTAATTTTTTTTTTAAGACAAAAGTTAGCATTTCATTTTCCAAATCGGGTATCATGACCAATAATTCCACCTTGAAATGACACATTGCACGCATATGCGTAACGTTGAACATATCAGGGGATGGGTAAACCCACACTCATAGGAATCATGACCAGTGGGATGTGGTACCTCCCTAACAACAGAATGTATGTATGTAAACATAGCCAGACCATACACACGCTCTGGATAAGCTGTATGATAATATAGTAAATGCATTGTCTCAGGCTGGCGAGGAGGCTTTGGGAACACGTACTAAGGGTAAGTTTAAACAGGTTCCAGGGTGGAATGAACATGTTAAAGAGTCTCATGAGGTGAGGAATGCTTTTCAGGTTTGGCGGGTAAATGGTAAACCCAAACACGGTCCCATGTATGAGCTAATGCGCACCACCAGAGCACAGTTCAAATATGCACTACTGAAATGTAAACAAAACGAGGCAACTGATAGTGCTGATGCTATGGCCCAAAGCCTGATGGGCAAAGATTACAACTCTTTGGAAAAGTGTATCTGTCTTAAACAATAAGCACCTACCCTTGGCGTCCTGCGTAGGGTTGCAATGATATTGCGCATATGTGGGCTGATTATTTTCGTGGGTTGCTTAACTCTGTTCAAAATGATAAACATGAATCACATGTCCACGATCGCCTTACTGGTATGGTATACCATGACAATATGCATGTATCATCCTGTGAAATACATGAAATTGTTGGCCAGTTGTCTAATGGTAAATCTGCAGGAGCTGATGGCCTTGTAGCTGAAAATTTGAAGCATGCAGGTGACTGTTTACCTACTTTGTTATCAATGTTATTTAGTTCATTGTTGGTACACGGTCACATACCCGAGAATCTGTCGAAAGTGATACTTGTTCCACTCGTTAAGAACAGAGCTGGAGACGTAACCGACCGGGACAATTATAGACCCATTGCTCTTGCTACAGTAGTTTCTAAAGAGTTTGAAAACATTATGCTTATCAGATATGAACAGTACCTGCATACATCATGTTATCAATTCGGGTTTAAGAAGGGACAGGCTACCGACATGTGTATTTATGTCCTAAAAGAAGTAATATATTACTATAAATCACGTAAGACCCCAGTGTTTGCATGTTTTCTTGACGCCAGAAAAGCGTTCGACAGTGTTAATCATTGGACCTTATTGAAAAAGTTGCTTGAGCGTGGTGTTCCAACATATATTGTCAGACTCCTGATGACATGGTTTCAAACTCAGACTTTCTGTGTAAGTTGGGGAGCAGACAGATCATATTATTCTAATGTGTCTTATGGCGTGCGCCAGGGTGGGATCATCTCCCCTCCCCATTTTAACGTATATATAGATGAGTTAAATTATGTACTGGCCAGCAGCGGAGTTGGATGCAATATTGGGGGCACTTTTGTCAATAATCTTAGCTATTCAGACAATATGGTTATCCTGAGTCCATCAGTAAAGGGTTTGAGAATACTCTTGCAGAAATGTGAAACTTTTGCTGCCTCTCATGATATTATTTATAATACCAAGAAGACTGAATGTATGCTTTTCAACCCTGGTACCCACATGAATATTCAGCCTACTGTAAAACTGTGTGGTGACAATTTGAAGGTTGTTGAATGATTTACATATTTAGAACATGTGCTCGTCTCCTCGCTTTTGGATGACCAAGGTATTGAGCGTCAGTATAGATCTCTATGTTGCAGAGCAAACATGATGAAACGTAAATTTTATGCATGTTCCAATGAGGTTAAAACACTTCTCTTCAAATCATAAGTACTGCACCTCTCTATATATACATCACAGCTGTGGGTCCAGCATACTATCAAGTCTCTCTGTAAATTTACTGTCTTATACAACAACGCCTTTCGTTGGCCACCTGGTGGATTCATTGTTGGTAAAATATATTTACCCCCAGCAGGCCTAGCACCTATCGATGTTCCCTTCCCTGTTAACTGACCCAAGCTTTCATGTTTTCTAAGTGTTCAACCTGACAAAATGTCAGAAATGAATGTATGCTGTCCTGAATGTTCATTCAAATGTGCTTTCACAGCAAAATCACTTTGTTACATTCATTTGATCAAGTTTTACTGGTTCCTTGTGACTGGTAACCCTTACAAATAGTCAGTAACTTTTTTGGTCAAATTCTGTCACCATTGAAATAATTTCTGTTTTTGTAAATTTTGCACCATTTTTACCTGACACACAATGGCTGAGGGGACAGGGGGTAACTTTAGCATTTATGATTGACAAAATGCTGTAGTTTGGCAATGCTGTCACATTAAACATAGAATAATAAAGGAAAGCAAATTGTTTAGTATTAATTATTTACTTTCAGAAAGTGCAGTTGCACCATTATAGAATTGGATGATCTTGTTTAAGTGCAATAATAATATATTTTGAAGTTTGTTTTTTTGTTTTTTTGTTTTTTTTTTAGCTTTACCTGAGCTGACAAGTCAGCTGAGGCTGTACTATGGTCCATTGTCCGTCCACAAATCAGCTTTTTGACGACTTCCCTGATTCTGTCAACCATATTCACTATAAACTTGGTAGGAATGAACTTTTGGTATGTCGTGACAAAGTTTGTTCAAATGGTCATGCGTCAGTGAGGTTTTTTTTTGTGTGTGTTCATTTTTTGTTTGGCAAAATCTTAAAAAAATTTCTCCGGAACTGCCTAGCCAATTATTTGGAATTTGCATTGGGTCACTTCTTGGGACAACCTGACCTGAATTTGTTCAATATTAGGAAACTCTGTGATTTTTCTTCCCCGATTTTTTATGCATTTTTGTGAGTGTAGGTTGTTTTCAACTTCTCCAGAACTGTCACTGAAAGTGTTATGAAGCGTAGTGGATATGCAGCTTGTTGGAGGGGCAAACAAACTTGCTCACTAGGCAGTGATACTGGGTCTGTGTTTGATGACTTATGGGATATTTGATCAATATTTTCCAATTTTGATTCAAGTATCCACAAATATAAACAAGAATATAATTTTATGGTACATTGCATCATATAAGGGGATCCACCAAGATACTGAAATGATTACCAGGTTTTTATTAAATTTGACTTCTGGTTGAGAGAGAGCATCTAGAATTGTATCGTGACTTATGGGACATTTTTTGACCACCCTTTTTGACATTGTATGGAAAAGTTGTAATTACTATCTCATTTTGAGTGATATACTTTTAGATTTCAGTCTATTTAATGGCTATTGAGTTAACTGTGCAATATTAGTACCAGTTTTGAGATCAGTGCATCCTTCCACCTGTAATTCTATCAATTTGCCATTGTGACTGATGGGACAAAAACAGTGTAATTTATGGAACGTTATGCCATGAAATCTATTAAGAGTCTTTCTGTTCCAAATTATTGTAATTTACTTCAACAAATGACCAGTACTAAAAATGAAATTCACATTTTTTTGGAGCACTTACTATTATATTTCTTATCAGTCATTTTCATTCCATTTTTAAATGGTTGCCTATTGATCGAACAAAGTAAGACTAAAGCAGTGTGAAAATGCAGACATGCTCCTGCTTCATGCATTTCCCTTTGACCCCGGTATTTATGCTGAGATCAAATTTTATCTTCAACCATGGGTGATCTCACACAAATTTAAATTTATGTGAAAGGAAATTAACTCGTGTCATCAGGAATGTGGCCACACGGGGCAGGCGGCTGCTTATAACAGTGGCCACATGCAGCTGGAAGCACTGTCATTCAAGATTTTGAAGCTGGAGTGCAAATCCTTTTTTTTTTTTCTTTTTCACAACAAAATGCAATGTGCTCAGCCATGCGTCTCACTAGTATTGCATTTCTTGGATGTTCAGACTCCGTACATTTCAGAAATTGGCCATGCAGAACACACCTGCATGAGTGGTCAGCTTACATGCTGCTTGTAGCCATGTGAGCAAATTGTGTTCAGTTTGTATAGATTGAATTGCCTAGCATCATGATTATGTTGCCTATTTCTGTGACTTGTCATGCTCAGAGATGTATATAGATCATAATATTTATGAGTGATGAAGAAAAAATCTTACCATTTAAAAGCTGATGGTTTAATAGGGGAAACTTCACCAGAGACTACACATGCGCTCTTTCTTAGGCGTTACTTCCATTTGGTAGTTCTCTGAGTTGGTTTCTATAGTGAATACATAGAGCAGTGCACATTAAGAAAGAAAATGAGAAAATATTGCAGTTTTATTCTCTGACCGCTCCTGAGTGATAAACAAAATAAATACATGCACGTTCACATTACAATGCACAATACAGTAACTAAGTTAAAAGGAGATTTAAAATCTATACTTTCAGGGAAGGAGACCACACAATTACTTACAAAAACGTTGGTCTGGGCAGATGCACATTTTATGTACCCACGGATTAAATACACAAGCAATGATATGGACTTATAACAATCTGAGAAAAATAATCAAGAATAGACCTAAATTAATTTAATAAATTATGAAAAAAGTGATTAGCATCAACAACCAATTTTAATTCAGACTTTTTTTTTAAGTATAAGAAAATGGTCCATTAGTAACAAGTTAGGAATTAGAGCTATGTAAAGATAGCTTGATTAAATGATAGAACATTGTGACACTTAAGAATGAAAAGGACCTGGGGATCTAACAGGTCCTAACCGCGAAACTTGCGGGGGGGGGGGGGGGGGGGGGGGACAGCTGTAAGGTTCCATGGGCAGTGACACCTGTGTCAAAACCGGCAACAGGCCGAGGAATCAGGATAAGCTGCCTGATGCTGTCCGAGATTAGGTCTACTAGGCACGGAGCCCTAAAAGGCCCACTAAGAAACGTGCCAACCTATACACCTACATTGGATGCAACCACAATAACGCCATCAACTGGAACATGTGGCAGCTCTGATGGGATCCAGAAAAGATCTAACAGACCTGTATCGGAACCTAAACAAAGGAGCCTGTAACGGCAGCAAAAGCGCACATGCCCTCCTCTAGCACTATCATGTCACGCAAGTAGTGCTCGTGGAAAGTTGTAGAAGATGGCCATCAGCAGGCCCGCAGAATGTGGACGACTGCAAAGTTCCACAGGGTGTGCCAGGAAGCATTGAAGGCTCGTACATCGAAACAGCTATAAGGTTCCATGGGCAGTGATACCTGTGTCAAAACCGGCAACAGCCGAGGAATCAGGATAAGCTGCCTGATGCTGTCTGAGATTAGGTCTACTAGGCACGGAGCCCTAAAAGGCCCACTAAGAAACGCGCCAACCTATACACCTACATTGGATGCAACCACAATAGCGCCATCAACTGGAACATGTGGCAGCTCTGATGGGATCCAGAAAAGACCTAACAGACCTGTATCGGAACCTAAACAAAGGAGCCTGTAACAGCGGCAAAAGCGCACATGCCCTCCTCTAGCACTATCATGTCACGCAAGTAGTGCTCGTGGAAAGTTGTAGAAGATGGCCATCAGCAGGCCCGCAGAATGTCGACGACTGCAAAGTTCCACAGGGTGTGCCAGGAAGCATTGAAGGCTCGTACATCGTGAACTTTGGCCATGACAAGCTGTAAGGTATCCGGAGACCAGTGGTAGGTCCCACCAGGGTAGGACCTGTTGCGTCACTGGCCTGTCCTGGGAAAAGCACCCAATGAGCGCTGACACATTAGGATCGCAACTGATGTGCACATCCAAGACATTGGCAAGCATTGAGGAGATAGCTGATCGAAACCCCTCCACTGTTCTCGAGCTTTTGCCTAAAACTTCCCACTGACTTAATGTAAAGCCCTGTGTATATGCAATTATTTATTTATGAGTTAGTTCTTTTTTTTTGTTGTTGTTGTAGGAGATTTTCATGTTCCTCACCAAGCAGTTGCGCGGACTGGAAGACCCGGAGTCTGTGTCATTCAAGAGGTACTTCTATCTGTTGGAGGTATGTGTTTGTGATAATGTCGTGTGATGGGCTTTGCTCTTTATGCTAACTGAGGTTTTATAATTATTCAGAATAATTCACACGTAGATTCTGAACTGCAACTAGGTAGAGCCTGAGGTCAAACATGGTAAAAATTGGAGGAAAATTAACAGAGCTATTGCTGGCTGAAAATTTCAAATGCCCAAGGGCCTTGACCTTTGACCTTTAGAGGTCACATGTAAATTACAGTGAAAACTCATTATAATGACACTCAAATATCCGACATATTCACTTAACGACACACCTGATAAGGAACAAAAAGTACATTTACTATGTTATATGATTCTTTTATCTGACAAAATCAGTTAACTGACCCATTTTCAGCAAACAAATGGTGTCATTATAATGAGGTGTCACTGTACAAAAATGTACAGTTTTACAATATCTACAATTTAAGCCCAACATGGACCAAATCAGATGAAAACTGACCCAAGTTATGGCTAGATAAAATTTGCAAAGGTCCAAATGACCTTGAGCTCTGACCTTTACAGGTTACATGTTAATGCCAAAAATATAGTGTTGCAATACCTGCAATTTGGGTCCAACATGGTCAAAATTTAATGAAAATTGACCCAAATTATGGCTGAATGAAAATTTCAAAGGTCCAAATGACTTTTTACCTTTAGAGGTTACATGTAAATTACAAAAATTTTCAGCAGTTCTAACCTTTCTCAAACATTTTGCCACACAAGATAGAACATTCTATGTTAATTTAACCCAAAGTGTGTAGCAGTGACACCCACTCAGTGTAGCAAATTGTGATGCGATGCAGTTTTATTACACGGACTCAGATATTGCACTTGATGTGTTACCTCATGTTCATAACAAGGGAAATTTGACTGAATTCCAGTAAATTCTACAATTCCATAGCAGAATGCGTTTCAGAAGTCGTTCATTTTTCTGAGGTCACAGAGTATGATTGGCAGTAATAAGGCCGTAGGGTAGTTGTATTGAATGAAGTTTCTAGAAAAAATACAAAACTATTAATCGAGATGAATTTGAGATAGGACGTGGATAAAATTCGTGAAAATGATGGTGAGTGGTCTTCTATATGTAAAGGCTAAGTTACAGTTTGTGACTTGCAGTAACCTTATTTGCAAGGTCACATGGGAACTTGAACAACTATGACTCACCTGTCCACTTGCATATTCTGCCAAGTTGCGGGCCTACATTTCTGATTGCCTTGAACTATAAAAATATATTTGAGTCCAAAATGGTCCAGGTATATGTTGTTCAACCATATGCACACACACTCATGCAGAACTGTCATTTATGTTAGCAATTAACTGGTTGTGGTGACAAGGTCCGGTGAGCTCAGGACTGTCACATTCCTCCAATTTATCCCATGTTTTTAGTTACTGAGCATATTAGTTGTCAACATTGAAGCACTGAATCATACAGGTTTACAATTATTAATAATACAGGGAGGACAGAAGAGGTAAGTTCAAGATCAGCTGGTTCATGTGGGTTCTCAGTATAGGGCTCTGTGGGCGGGCAGGCTAGGTATGTGTGTTTCCATTAGTTCATGGGAATCTGAACCTATGCAACTGTAAAACAGCTCTGCCTAGAAACACCAAATTTCTTGTGGTAAATGTTGTGTATAGTTAAAATGCCCTCGTAAATTTGATAACTTTTACTGCAAAACTGTTCAATGATTGTTACTTTGACATAAAATTTTGGAATTCACACTTCCAGCATGCAAGAATTTTCTGTATTGGGTTGTGTATTCAGCTAAATACACATACAATTGTTAATCGCCATCTCCTATTGCTTGTAATGTTTTCTGTCTGTAAAATCACAGTCTTGCTGGGTATAGTACTAAGACAACTTTTTGTTATTTGCTTTGTTTTTACATTGTAGAATCTTGCCTGGGTAAAGTCTTTCAATATCTGCATTGAACTTGATGACAACCAAGAGATCTTCTGCAGTCTCTATAAACTGATGTTCAGCATCATCAAGTAAGCAACAAGGTTTTTGCCTATGCATTATGTATACAATGAAACTTGTCTTCAAAGCACCCCCCCCCCCCCACACACACACACCCTGATGACCAAATTGTGGTCTTTCAAGACTGATGATCTATCATTGGTATAAATAACATGAAAAAAGCTAAGTAAAGCTCTTGAAAATGTGGTCTTCAAAGGCAGGTGGTCTCTAGTCAAGTACCACTGTACAAGGAAAAATACAGCATACGAGTGTTAAATTTACACTGGCATTCTGATACATGTATGTCGCAATAACATTATGGTTTGCTTCAAAATTATATGACAACCATGATATTATTGTGGCTATAACCCAGTAATCAGAGCAGTTTCATACTGGCATGACTCAATGTCAAAATATTGGCATTCAACTTTATCACATTAAAAAGTACTAGAAATGATCCTGTCATAAGTGCTAACTAACTGTTTTTCTTCACAAGGAACAATATGCAACTTGACAGTGGCCGTCCATGGTGCATTGGGACCAGAGGGTGCTATTGAAAGCTGTTTACAGAGTTAGTTACCCAAGGGGTTCGGTCACTTAAAGTTAGTGAGTCATTGTGTTAATAGTTGTTGTCTTGGTGTTTGAATTCTGTTTATTTTTCTTTTCCAGTGAGAAGCATTCAAACAAAGTTCAGAACTTCTTACTGGATGTGATGTGTCCTCTCATCACAGAAGCTGATTCTGTGTCACAGGAACTGCTGGACATCATCCTGATAAACATCATTGAACCCCACAAGGTAAGACCAAATTTGTAAGAGCACGGCTACAAGGGCAGTTATGAGTCTCGTGACTTTACTTGCTGCATCATTATTTTAAGAACAACACAATAGATTTTGCTCAAAGTTGAGACAAAAGGGTTCATTGTCGGGCAAAGATGAACTGTTTGATTTTGGAGAAATGGTGACCATCCCTGAGGTGGCATATCATCACAGAAAGCATAACTTTGGAATGATGATAAAAATGTGTCGGCCATGGGAGTCCGAGTTAAGTTTTATTGAAGGACTGGACCTGAGGACAGCTTGGGGGAAGAAGGAAAAAAAAAACAAATTACGGGAGAGGTAGATAGTAGCTCTTAAATGAAACATTGTGTTCTCAAGAGCATAATACAGCCTATAAATGTATATTTCATCCTTTCTCAGACCCAGAACAAGTATGCCTACAGCCTCGCCAAGGACCTTATTCGACGAACATCAAATGCCATTGAACCATACATTCAGACAGTGAGTACCTGCTCTTCGAGTTTTTTTGGGTTAAGAAGTGGTGAATACAATAAAAAAGCAGTGTGATGCAATTATGACTACCAAGTTTGTGCAAATGGTTTAGTTTCATTGAATTTTGTTTATGTTTCTTTTTTTGTCTCTGAAAATCTCTGAAATTGCCAGTCCAGCTGCTTTGAAATGGCATAAAGACACTTCTGGCCTCCCTAGATCTGAATTTGTTCAGCAGGTCTGTATGATTTTTATTGTGTTTTCACTATTTTTGATACCCTCTCCAAAAGAGTCGATCAGACTGTTCTGAAAATTGACAGAAATGTAGCTTGTGGCAGGGTCAAACAAATTTGTTCATTAGGTGATGAAACTTTGCATGCTTGATTTTTCAAATTTATAGCAAATTTTTTCAATTCAAGTACTTGTCAGCTGCTCATGTGAGGTTTTTTTTTTTCTTTTGTCTATTTCTTGTGTGTGTGTGTGTGTGTGTGTGTGTGTGTGTGTGTGTGTGTGTGTGTGTGTGTGTGTGTGTGTGTGTGTGCAAAGAAGAGAGTAATCCCCATTGACTAGTTAACATCACAGTCATAATACAGTACTTGGCTTTTGTTTCAGTTCTTCAACAACGTTGTAATGTTGGGCAAAACTTCAGAAAGTGAGATTTCAGGCAATCTCTTTGATTTGATTTATGAGCTGAACAAGATATCACCAAGTGTATTGCTGGCTGTGCTTCCACAACTCGAGTTCAAGCTGAAGGTAAGTAGAGCAAATACGGGGACACTTTAAAAATACGGACAAATTGGGTAAAACATGCAACAGAATGTCCCATGCTATTTGCAGAACATGCATTAACCCTCTCAGTGAGGAGTCGACAGCAGGGTCAACAGCTGTCCTTGCATGTCAGTGGTCTCTGCAGCCCTTAAAGAGAACAGGGCAATGTAAATCAGAAAGGGGCACTTAACATAGGATAGGGAGCAAAAATGCAGAAATGGAAGTCTGAAACTGTAGCATTTTACATGAACAAAATAAACACATGCAAAAGTTTTACCAAATTAAAAAGAAATTGCTTTTGTGTGATACAGTATACTGTTGTTGAGACAGCAAATGTAAAAAATAATCTGACTGGTGCAAAAGTGAAAAGAAAAGCCAGGGAGCAGAATAAACACTTGTTTATTTTGCTCCGTCTCCTTGCTCACACTCCATTTGCCTGCTGTAAATTTGGTTTCCATGCAATGGTATTATCAGTTACCTCCTTCAAAGACAAAATGGACTTCAAGACATTTGATTTTATTTTGCAAAAGCAGTAACTTTTTGTTTGAGGTGCATTGTATTATCTTTTAGTGGCTGAACATATCGCATGTTGAGAGGTGAATGTTCATGTACTTTCTACACATTAAATCCTATAATCTTGTATTCACAGAGCAGTGATGAAAAAGAAAGAAAGGCTGTCACCAAGCTGCTGGCAAAGATGTTTTCTGAGCCTGACTCTGATCTTGCTGGACAAAACAAACAGTTATGGAATTGTTTCATTGGGAGGTAGGCACAACGTGTCAGTTGATGTCACACAGAGATATCTGTATCATCAGGCACCGTATATGGCTTGCATGTGTGGCCAAAATATGAAATAATATATTTATGTTACATGTAGTTCCATCTTTGTGATATAAAGAAATTTCTGTGATCACTTCTCTGTAAAATTTTAAAAGAATATTATTTTCAGTGTAAGATAGACTGATGAAGAAAAAAAAAAATGTTGTCAGTATGGAAGTAAGTTGCAGTGTCAAGCAATTTGGGTTACCCTGTTTACAATGTGCATATGTCTGTGAGAATAAGTCATGGAAACCAGATCCTGATCTGATGTTTCACAATTCCATTGTTACACCTGTTGAAAGGATCCATTTTACTGTGCTTCATTAACAGATTCAATGACATAGACATCAATGTGAGAAGAACCTGTGTACAGTCGGCACAAGAGTTCATCCTACACCACCCAGAATTGATCAAAGATGTAGCAGGTAAAGCAGGCCTGGCACATTTACTCCCTTGTGACATTGTTTAATGAGAAAGTGACATAGCCCTTGTATGGGTCATGTTATTTGCTAACAGTATTCTATGTGCATTATAATTTCCCGCCACAAAGCACAGCATTCACCCCTGTCAATCATGGAGGGCACATGGGCATATCACTGTTACAGACAGGGCTAATGCCTCTTTCTCACAAAATTAGTGTCTTTTAGAGAAATTAAGTTCCCAAATACCAAAGCCATATTCATTTAGTACTTCCTAAGTTGGTTACAAGAATAAATTTCTAAATGCCTGTACTAAGTAGTCTTAATTTCCCAAAATATTAGTAATATCCTACTTCCCTGTGCAGGCAATGGCCCTTGTCTTGCCAGATGAGACTATGGTTACTAAGACAACCAGTCATGAAGTTGTGGCGGGAAATTGTATGGATGCCTCATATTGATTACAAGTTGTGTGTTTTCTTAATACAGCAGTACCTGCTATATAAGACCACCTTGCTGCTAGGTTATTCCCGGAATTTTAAAAGTAGTAGCCAGCATTCCAATTTTTGTAGGAAAGACCTACACAGATGCGAAAGATGTTAAATTTCTGCGCATGCACACACATACACACAAAAAACATTGGGAGTTTTGGTAGCCATTTCTTTTACCAGCCTTTGTAAGTTTTAGTGGCATTTGGCTATTTTGGCTATGCTTAGTGCTAACATAGCTACTGCCAAAATTAGTCATTGATTGCAGGAGAGGTGATCTTTAAAAGAAGGTAACTCTGCATGTAGAGCAATTGTTTAAATGCTGCAGAACTTTCCAAACTTGATTTGTATATTTGCAAAAACAAATATGTGTAGCCTCTACAGTATTCCCCCAGTCATTAACCTACCTTTAATGCACCAGAGATGCAGCCTTGTAAGAGGATTGGCCTCTCTGGGGAAAAATATAATGAGGATGCCATGCATGGATAAGTGGCCTCTCATCGGTGGGGGCTCATAAGAGGGCAGTCACAGGTATTGTATATTGCATCCAAAAAAGTCCATGAAGTATTTCAGAATATAATTTACTGACATGGATATATTTAAATATGTTTAACAGAATCCTTGAAGCAGCGGCAACACGATTCTGATGAGAATGTTCGAATGGATGTCGTACAGGCCGTTGTTGGGGCGGCAAAGAAGGACTTCAACAACATAAATGACCAGCTTCTTACATTTGTCAAAGAACGAACTTTGGACAAAAAGGTAGGTAAAAGTTGTGGTTCACCAGAAAATGGCTGATTTTAGGTTTGTTTAAAATTGTTAATTGCCCTGATATGTTTGGAGATTTTACATTTTCAGCAATTGGGGAGGGGATTCGTATTGTTGATTCAAGTTTCAGAGTGAATCATAGTTTTGTCTAAATTCATTTAATTGTAACTGCAAATTTCAGTCACTCTTTTTATTAATTTCGGTGTGAAGGATAGTCTTAGCTAGTGCTTACTTGATATGCAGGAAGGTTGGTACCTGCTGTTAAAGACCACTTCCAGTACAATACCAGCTTTTGCTAGCAGCAAATGCTGGTCATCTAATGGAGGTGATCTTGTAATGCAGGAAATTTGAACAAAGAAATTTACTTCAGGATAATCAAAGAGGTCTTAAAAAGACCTGTAGTCTTTTTCACAAGTAATATGGCACAAAATTCTTTTGTCTTCCAAAATTGTTTGACTAACATTGCACTGGTTGTTGCTTGTACCAAGGCATTATACAAGGTGAACTCCAAATCCACTGTTTTTTAGCTCTGCTGACCAAATGCTGCAGAGATTATGCGACTGCTCATGTCTGTCTCTCTGTCAATTGTTTAGTGAGGGACTTGTACAAGTCTACTCCTTGCATTTGATACTCTATAACAGTGATTCAATCACTTATTAATTAGTTAATATTCCAGATTCATAGATATCACAAAAATGATATAGGCCTACTTTCTACTTTTGACATAAACTCAGCTGGCGAACTAGTCAGAAAAAACAAAATAGTGATAGGCCTACGATTCTCCTTTATCCTTTGCAGAAGTAATAAAATTTGGATTTTGAGTGGTTGGGCCTTTACACATTAGAAACACTATAGTCTGTATTTAATGAAGAATATTTCAAAGGTTGAGAGGACCGGTTTAAAACCACCAGTTGCCTTCTGTGGGTGACTGCCTGTCTCAAGTCGGGAGTGAAATTTGTTTCTTCACATTTTTATTGGAAGATGATTGTTGATGCTTTGGTAACTCTGGAATCTCTTTGCTGTCATTGTTAGGTTTGATATTTATGAATATGGGTTATGTTTTTCTACATAAGTGTATCATAGTAGAGACGTCTGTCTGTAAAGTTTTGCTCCTTAGTGTAGTACCATCCACAGTTTTCAAGTTAGCCCAATATAACTTTGAGGACTTATAGGGTGTATGAAAATCTAGGCCGAGTTCGATATTGGTGGCGCCACCTACTTGATTATGTAATAGAGGGGTCAAAATGTGAAAATCTTGTGAACACTCTAGCATCTTTAATATTTGGCGGATCTTCACCAAATTTGTTGGGATTGTGCGGGAGGTCAAATTCCAAGTTGTTAAGGATACAAGTGGTGCCACCTATGATTTGACAGAAATTAGGAGCCAAAATGTGTTTTCAGATGTAAAATCCTGTATTTGGAAAAGTAATTAGATTAGACTTGCCAAATTTATATGATATATAGACCATGGCCAAAGGAAGAATGTCATATTATATCATTGACTTGAACTATTTATATGAGGTCACCTTGCCTGTAAAGTTGAAAAGGTGAATTTGTAATGGTCGGGCGTAGCTTGGACATCAGTGGCAAAGAGAGTTGAGCCTCCAGATCAAAATTGCACTTGATTACATAATGCTTGAAACTGTACTTGGTGACCTGCTTTTTGGGTCACTGTGACCCAGTAATTTCTGGAGTTTGGTGCTTGTCAAAGTTGATTGTTTTTCCCCAGTAACTCGAAAAGTTATGACGTGATTTGAACAAGCAAAATATATATGAAAAGCTGAATTTTGGGCGCATATTTTGAACACAACATTTTCATATCCGAGTCGAAGGTCAAGATCAAATGGCCAGTTTGAATATTGGGGTCATCTCGTGAATGCTCTGCACCCTCCAATAACCCGTGTGCGAGAGAGCAGTTTCAACCAGCGTCCGCCAGACGGCGCGCGTAATCGTTGTTGCTATGCCCGGCAAACATTGAGCTCCGCCATGTTTTCTCCGCGGGTTTTACCTGTGTTTTGACAGCACTCAGGGTGACGCTATATTGAAATTCGCGGAAAGTTTTCGTCAAAAATGGAAGATTTTGCTGGCTACACAGTGCCAAGGTTGAAAGATTATTTGAAAACTAAAGGAATAAGCGTAACAGGCTACAGAAAACAGCGACTTGTACACTTGGGTAACGGCAACCTGTGTATCTAAGCCTACTTCAGCAGGTTGTAACGTTAGGTTCGTCACCTCCGAGTCTGTCTGTTCTGACTGGGAAGAAACTGGAAATAAACAATAAATGAAAATTTTTTTTTTTTTTTTACATAGATTTGTTTCTCATTTGGATGAAAAACTGAACATGTATAAGTAGTAGTAAGTCAACCAAGTCTGGAAACCTCAGAACACCGATCATGAATGAAGCCATGTCCGGCGGTGTCAATAGCTTTGCCTACGCAGGCAGGCTTTCCTTAACGTATTGTGGTCATCCGTGTCTTATTTATACTAATATATTTACTGTTTCATCCTATTTAAAAACATTTTTATGATGTTAACAGGTAGGTATGCGATTGTCTTATGTCAGCTACGCTCTAAGACTCAGTTCTAAAGTTACCTTCATCAAGACATCGACATCGTAAACAATCTTCCAACATGGCGGCCAAATACGATCGAAACGATGTTTTCTGAAGTTGCATTTAACATTAATTATCCATTCGAAATACATGTATAAATTAATACTTTCATGACACAGATGAGAACGAAGAACTAGTACTGATCTTTCATTTCTTCTGTGTCGACACTACGACGAGACTTTTTACTGGGAGTGGGGGTTGTCCTTTCTTTAGGTGCCGGTCTTGCTTTTCTTTTCAAGAAAATGCTCTTTTCCAACTCGGTTGCCACTGCAGGTATTGGGTCACGGAACTCTAATGTTGGCCCTTTTCCACCGACGAAATGTTTGGAACAAACGTAGGTATGTTTGGTAATGTTTTGTGCCCCAAAATTTTTGCGACCACAACATTTGATCCATCGCAAAGACTTATCTAACTTTGTCTTAGGCTTGGGAAATAGGATGAAGAATACCCCCTTCATATCATCCCTTTTGTCAATATACCGTTGGTCTGAATTGCACGTGCCATACGAGCACGTTTTCGTCATGCTGTTGACAAAGTTCAGGCTAATTTAATTGAAGATGTTTGCCAAAAATATTAACTTTATTACGCTGCTAAATACGACTTTACCAGTATATTTTGCATAGGCAAGATGGCGGAACACGCATTGTTTGCCGGAGGTGTAGCGTCGCTAGGGCCAGATTAGCACATCCGGGGACTCCGCCGCCATACTCGCACATACAGTATTCTTGAGATAGGCCCATGTAACATTTAGGATATATACAGTGTACAAAAATCTTAGGCAACATTAATGTTGGTGGCGCCACCTATAGTATTATGTAATGTACAGGTCAAAATGTGAAAATTTTGTGACCTCAATACTGTCCACAGTTTTCAAGTTAGCCTAGGTTCTTGTTGATATTGGTGGCACTACCTACAACATTATGCAATATAGGGGTCAAACTATGAAAATCTTGTGAACACTCTAGCATCTTTAATTTGTGGCAGATCTTCACCAAATATGGTGGGGTTGTGGGGGAGGTCAAAGTCTAAGTTGGTAATGATACTAGTGGCGCCATCTTTAATTTGATGGAAATTATGAGGCAAAATGTGTTATAGATATAAAATTCCATATCTTGGAAAGTAAGTAAAGCTTACCAAATGTAAAGGTTATAGAGACAATGTCCCAAGCTAGAATCATATGTTATATCAGTGACCTTGACTTATTTTTGTGAGGTCACCATGCCTGTAAAGTTGAAAGAGGTGATTTTGTAATGGCAGGTTGTAGCTTGGACTTCAGTGGCAATGTCATCACAGTATCAAGCAGGCCTATGGGCCCCTTGTATAGCATAATCTGGGAGTCCTTGATCTTCTGTCCCAGGGTCTCTGAGGACAAAAAGTTAAGGACTCGCTCATTGTTGTCTTGGTACATGCAACAATATTCATCACAGGAGTTGCTATGATTACATGTGGAGCAAAGTGCCATCTGGTGGACAATTTTTACATTAAGATTTATTTGTTCAGAAGCCACGTGACTAGTCACAGCTTTGAAATGAACAGGTGGAATATAGCCACGATGCCAGCAGAGCAGTAGGCCCATGGTACTCTTGTTGAACGCATCAGACCAAAGTGTGAATGTCTCTGTCTTGGGTTTCCTTACTGCATAAAAACAGTTAAAATGCACAAAGGGCATGTAATGCTGGAGACCAAAGTAAGATAAAGATCTTCATGCTGTGATGCTTTTATATGTTGTAGTTCAAGATCCGGAAGGAAGCTCTGCTGGGACTAGGTACAATTTACAAGGGTTGTATTCTGAGGGAGAACAAGGGAGAAGTTGAACGGGTCAGCTGGATTAAAAACAAAATTCTGCATGCCTACTACCAGAGTGCTATGGAAGACAGGTATGTAAGCGCTGCTCAACCCTTCTTGCAGTGAAAAGTTTGGAACCAAAATTTTCATGTCTTAAGCAGAATAAGATTGGAATATAGCTGGAAGTAGTAGGCCAATTAGATACAAGAACATATGTCCTGTGACTGATCTCTGTTGTACTGTACAATATTTTCTGGTGGCAGATAATGTAAGCTGTGAAAATGTGTTTTATTGGCTGTTCATTTCCATACAGGGATTATTTTCTTAAATTTCTTCATATGAAATTCATATTATGATAAAATTGAAGTTTTTTTTATTGTATCATGAAAATTCGGTACACAAGGATTCTATCATGATATGGTTCGGAGCAGGCTTAGTATCACAGTATTTCGTCCCAACCTTGTTCACAAGTTGAACTTGGTACAAAATTGGTTTATCAGAAAGCTCAGAATAAGTGGAACTTTTGACTAAAGTCAAGTATGTTATCAGTATGGCAGAACGGTTTCTGTAGGCCTTGCCTGGCCTTCAAGAAGGCATATATGTATAATGTGGCCTGTAGTCAATTATAGGGGGGAGTCTTTAAAACTTGGGGGGCGACAGGTAGAAGAACTTGGATCCATAAGTGTTTATTTGTTGACTTTACAGGGTTGTAGTTGAGCGTCTATTGAACACCGCCCTGGTACCCTACACTCTGGAGCCAGCAGACCGCATGAAACGGTTGTATCACCTCTATGCTACTGTGGACCCAAATGCAGTCAAGTAAGTTGTCTTAAGTTATTCAGCACTGACTGTAGTATCTCAGTTTGGACTTGTATCAGCATGAGACCAGCTGACAACATGTTATCAGGTTTGGAATGTAATCTTTTCCACTCTTTTGCAAGACTGTCTGTGTACTGCTCCTTTTTGTTCTATCATTGGGGTGGTTTCTGGAAGGAGAACTAATAAATTTTGCTTTGAAAAGATACTGGGATCAAGAAATATTTGGGTAAAAATTATTATCATAGAGCAGGGAAAATATTATATTTGCTGATGAGACTAATAGTTGGTCAATCGGTTTCATCAGTATGGTTGTGGCGCTTGTTAATGTGATAGGTTTTATCGTTCATTTTAGATTAAAAAATATTTTGTACTAGGTAATAAGATATTTTAAGCAAAAAGTTGGAGAAAACCACATTTACATCTAGGTACTTTAACTCTTGTCAGTGCCACATTTTGGACTACGTCAACAGCTTTCCTCAGCCCCAAGGAAAACTGTTGACCTGGACTTCTATGTAAATGTTGGCATGTTGCTACTTGAGTGAACAGTCTTTTACAAGAAACATAAATCTAACACCCTTATTATTCAGAGCAGTTCATTTTAAGTATTTTGACTTCAGTTGCAGGTATGACTGAAAGGCTTAGGGTGATTTGAGCAGGAAAGGGTCACCTTATTATGTCTCCCGGTGGAAGCCGGGGGACATATTGGTTTAGTGCCCGTTTCTTCCGCTTCTTCTTCTTCTTCTTGTTGTCGTTGTTGTTGTTGTTGTTGTTCATGTTCTTCAACACTTGGTTTCCGTGCGATAAGTCTTGAAGGACTTGACAGAATTTGATGAAACTTGGTAGGATTATGTATCTAGGTAAGACCTAGGTTGGGATTGTATTTGGATGACCTTGAGCGAATTCTCAAGGTCACAGGGTCACTTATGTGAAATTGGTTTCCGTGCGATAAGTCTTGAAGGACTTGACAGAATTTGATGAAACTTGGTAGGATTATGTATCTAGGCAAGACCTAGGTTGGGATTGTATTTGGGTGACCTTGACCTAATTTTCAAGGTCACAGGGTCACTTATGTGAAATTGGTTTCCGTGCGATTAGTCATGAAGAACAGGATGGAATTTGATGAAACTTAGTAGGCTTATGTATCTAGGCAAGACCTAGGTTGGGATTGTATTTGGGTGGCCTTGACCTAATTTTCAAGGTCACAGGGTCACTTATGTGAAATTGGTTTCCGTGCGATAAGTCATGAAGAACTTGATGGAATTTGATGAAACTTGGTAGGATTATGTATCTAGGCAAAACCTAATTTGGGATTGTATTTGGGTGGCCTTGACCTAATTTTCAAGGTCACAGGGTCACTTATGTGAAATTGGTTTCCGTTCGATAAGTCATGAAGAACTTGATGGAATTTAATGAAACTTGGTAGGATTATGTATCTAGGCAAGACCTAGGTTGGGATTGTATTTGGGTGACCTTGACCTAATTTTCACGGTCACAGGGTCACTTTTCTGAAATTGGTTTCCGTTCGATAAGTCATGAAGAACTTGATGGAATTTGATGAAACATGGTAGGATTATGTATCTAGGCAAGACCTAGGTTGGGATTGTATTTGGATGACTTTGAGTGAATTCTCAAGGTCACAGGGTCACTTATGTGAAATTGGTTTCCGTGCGATAAGTCTTGAAGAACTTGATGGAATTTGATGAAACTTGGTAGGATTATGTATCTAGGCAAGACCTAGGTTGGGATTGTATTTGGGTGACCTTGACCTAATTTTCAAGGTCACAGGGTCACTTATGTGAAATTGGTTTCCGTGCGATAAGTCATGAAGAACTTAATGGAATTTGATGAAACTTGGTAGGCTTATGTATCTAGGCAAGACCTAGGTTGGGATTGTATTTGGATGACCTTGAGTGAATTCTCAAGGTCACAGGGTCACTTATGTAAAATTGGTTTCCGTTCGATAAGTCATGAAGAACAGGATGGAATTTGATGAAACTTGGTAGGATTATGTATCAAGGTAAGACCAAGGTTGGGATTGTATTTGGGTGACCTTGACCTAATTTTCAAGGTGACAGGGTAGTTGACAGTTGACAGTTTAAAGCTTTATTTGGTCTAAAACTTCAGTACATCAGTAATATACATAGTACAATATACTCATGTTTAAACCGGGAGACCTGCACTAAGATTCTGAAAAAACTAATTTATGGTAATTTATGTGAAATTGGTTTCTCTGCAATAAGTCTTGAAGAACTTGATGAAAATTGCTAGAGTAATGTATCTAGGTGAGAGCTAAAATAGGATTGTAATTTTCAAGCAAACTTGGTCATTTGTAATTTGTTATCACCTGTAGCTTATTCAGAGAAGTAAGTGTTCCACCGGGAGACATTTGATTTTCTGTTGGAAAATCAGTCTGTTCTAGTTTTCAGCTGCAACAGTTTTGTACAGGAACAGATCTACTCTCAGCTTTGTAAACAGAGTTCATCTGGGCGTTTTTTTTTGTTGTTGCAGGGCTCTGAATGAAGTGTTCAAGAGTCAAATGAAGTAAGTTTGCTTTCATGCATCTGCCTTTCCATGGTTGGTAGTAGAGTTTTTATTTCTGGATTGTAAATGGGTGTTGATAAATTTGGATATGCAGAACTCGATAGGGAAAGAGGAAGAACAAAGAATGCAATTCATACATCTACAAGTAACACAAGTGAGTAAAGGTGATTTTTATCAATTGAAAAGAAGGTGCTGTTTGTAATTAATTAATAAGGCTTGGCTCATAAAATCAATTTTCAGTGACAGTTTTTTGCCTCAACTGACTAGTCAGAAGGGTCCAAAAAAAAAGAATAAAACTGCTTAGCCAGTTTCGTCCAAATTGCATAGCAACACATCTGGATACTAAAAGCAGGGTGGGACAAGTTGATTAATGTAGGCTGAATGTCAGTTGATGACGGGCTGTTGCTTTTACACTTCACATGCATGTGAAAGTAATATGAATGTATTGCATAATTGTCATTGAAGTAGAAACTTAGGTTGTGAAAACTTTGAAAGATTTAAATTCAAACCAAATTCAGTGACATAATTTCTGCATTGAATGACAGTCTTCGTGGAATCGTCAAGGCTCATTTGGAGCTTCTTGAGAAAGAAGAAAGTGAGGAAAACAACCAGCAGATAGCGGGCAGAATTCTTCAGCTGGCAAGTAAGTATTCATTGCAGGTGAAAAATAGACTAGCTCAAAACTGGAATGATTGAAAATGTGTATAAACAACTGCACCAGTGACATTCAGTGGTCATTGTTTCCTTTAACCCCCAAATGGGGATATATTATCCTTTCAAAACCTTCAATACCTTCTGAGAAAATTCTAAAAAGTCACAAGTTTTGTTTATTTACATGTAAAATCTGTGAAAATCCAGTCTTCTCCCCTGAATTTCCCTTCTTGTGACCCCCTGAAAAAATTCTTAACAGAAACACTGGACTGGTACTGAGGAAGCAACAAGTGTTTCTTTTTAAACAGTTTTCAGATGCCTGCAAACTCCATGTCTGATTTCTGTTTGTGGTAATCATCCTGTAAAATACTAGCAGTATACTGGACTTTACATGTTACAGACTTATTCATCTAACAATTGTGCACTTGTTAAATATTTAACAAACAGGGCTGATCTTTTCTATAAAGGATGGTTAAGACATCTTGCAGATCTATATATTCATGTTGACAATTTTGTACTTGTTAAATATTTAACAAATAGGGCTGATTTTTTGGATAGAGGATGGTTCAGAGAGAAGAAACCTGCTTTCCCAATTTCCCAGTCCATGAAGAATCTTGAGCAAAACAATTCATAAGTACCCCAGCATAATGTGCAAGTTAAGACTTCGTGATGAATTTTTAAGTTTACTTTGTATTGTGAACAGATGGTCACGTTCATGACCCCAGCTCAGATTTGAAGTGCTGTATGATCCCTGTACTGTGGCATTGCTTGCTCCCACAGGGCAGTTACCAGACCCGCCCAGGGCGCAAGAGTACATGAAGAAACTGAATAAGATTTTGAAGGAAGATGAAAGAATTCGTGGTTACTTGGACAAACTGGTTAGCCCTAACTGTCCATGTAAGAAAGCGGAGGAATGTGTGGTAAGTGCAGTGCATCTCTTTGCGGCTATGATACCCCTCTTTTCCCTGGAGGTTGTTTGTGAATGTAATCTTTGCAAGATTTAGAGGGGGTAGAATGATGGATATTTTTGTTTGTGTCTGCATTTTCTCAGAAACTAATAAATCATTTTTTTTCACAAAAAAAAAACAAGTAATGTGGAGCTTAAAGTGTAACTTAGGTTTAGTTTTCTGCAATATATTGATTGTTTATGTAGGTTTGAGGCTAATAGAGATGAAGAACGGATTGCCTTCCTGAGTGTCCATGCAACCATTGTTTAAAATTTTCCTGTTGCATTTGGAAAAAAAGTGAACGTGCCAAACCTAGACGTTACCACGAAGTTTTATAATGCAAATTTTCAAGATTGTGAGCCTATTGTTTAAGGAAAAAAATCAGTGGAAAATGTACAAATGAGATCCATACACCAAAGGCCCATTTTCCCTGCCCCCGAACAATCTGTTGTCCCACTTTTTTGATGCATGTTTAATCAGCAGACCCATATCAACAAAAATGTACATTGTTCTATGAGTCAGCAAGTAAAACTCGAGGCAGTAGGACAAACAGGTTGGTGACAGTGCTCCTTAAAGCACTAGGCTTTGCCTATGCCATCTCCAGTGAGAAAAAGTTGTTTCTGGTGACCTGTGACATAAGGAGAGGACAAGCATTACTGAAAGTGCTCAACTGAAGTGTTAAATTCATATTGGTTTATTTAACTTCAGTATTTGACTTCACCAAGCAGTTTTTAGCATTGTTTGGTAATCAAGAAATGAGCGCCACGGTGTTGTGTTTTTCCCTTGGCATACCTTTTGCTGAGAAGTTGTAAAACAAGTGGTAAATTTATAGATAGTCTTGCGACACTTCTATATTCTTTCAAATTTACTTCCATTTTAGCTCCAGGGCTCATGGGATTACTCATGCTCATGTCAATCACTGTCTTTTATTCCATTTGTCTGTCTGTAAACTTTGCTTTGGAATGCAGTACACTCCTCACTTTTCAAATTGGCCCATGAAGCTGTCAGGACTTAAAAAGTGTTTGAAAATCTACGTCAAGTGTGATTTTGTTGGTGCCACCTAGGCTATTATGTAAAAGATGGGTCAAAATGTGACAATTTTTATGCAGTTTGTCAAAAAAGTCCAAGTCTTGCTTGCATATATTACTTGTGGCACCACCTACAGTTTGACAGAAGTGTGTTGAACAACATAAAATTGAATACCTGGGAAAATGATTAAGCTAGACATTTGAAATTTTTAGGATATATAGATTATGTGCAGCACTAATTCATTGTGTAATATGGATGATCTTTTACTATTTATTTATATTATTTTATTTTATTTTTTTGTCACCATTTTTTAGGGGTCACCAGGCCGATAGATTTGAGTGAAGTGGTTTGGTGATGATAGGGCATAGCTTGATACTCGATCCTCCAGATCATGATAATGCATGTTACATTAAACTATATGGTGACCTACTTTTGGGGTCACCATGACCTGATTATTATGAAATGGGGCACTTGTCTAAATGTATCCTTCTCCTAAAAACTAAAAAAAAATACTCAAATTGGAAAAGAGACTCCCAATGGAAAGCTGGACTAGGGGCGCAAATTTTGAAGGATTACAGTTTTTTAATCAAGAGATGAAAGTTAAGGTCCTATGGCCACTAGGAATATATAAAAATGTTGTGCATGTGTAATTTGTGTGTGAATTTTAATGAAATTTGATTGATTTGTGGAGGAGGTCAGCATCTTGATTACTTCTGATACTAGATGCACCACGTAGTTTGACAGATTTTTGGGGCCACACAATCAAACTGTATAAACATCAATTCACCCAATCTGTTCTTATGAATCTCTGTATAAATGTAATCCATTACAAGTCAAAAGAACACTAAGCTTATGGGCTTCTTGTTGAGAAATATATACTGGTGTGATTGTTTCTCAGTTGTGACCAAATTCCGTGAGTGTTGAACATTAAATCCTCAGGTACATTGATGTTTTCTTTTTCTTTTAACCTTGCCTTCACAGAAAGAAATTCTGAAGAAGATGGGCAATGCCATTCCTCAGAATCACCTTTATCATTCAGTCAAAATGCTGATGGAGAGGATTGCACCGGTAATGGTGGATGCTTTGGCCATCCAGGCTTTGATGAAGTTCATAGAGGACTCCATAACGGGCATTGGTGAAATCAATGATGAAATTCCAAATGCTGCCGAGTGTGGAATCAAACTGCTTCATGTAAGTAAAACCTAAATCAGTAAATGTTGGAGTGTATTTTTCTCACAGAAATAGAAGAGTTGTAAAAAAGTAACAAGTAGCTATCTGTAAAACAGAATATCAGTTTGTTAAGGAAAAGGGATGTTTTACAGGTATTTTTTTTTTATATTTATGAAGCTCTGAGCATAAAATAATTCTTTGTGTAGAGGAGTTGATTGGAATTGTGAAAAAAAAAAGGTTCATTACCTCGTGTTGCCCCCAGCTTTTCTAGATGACAGGGAAGCTATCATGGAAAAGAGCACTCAAAAGTAGCAATCCAAAAAGACCTGATTTTTTTTTTTTCTTTTTTTTATTTTATTCTTTATTGATTTTTCATACAAATTACATTACAATTATTGGCATGAAATGAAGAGAATTCAGACACCATAAAGATACATTACAGTGTGTGTGATTGATAAAATTTTACATATATTTTGGCAATCAAAGATCATGTAACAGAGTGTACATATGAAAATTTAGCTACACCTGAATCTACAAAAGAACATAGACAGTCCTGTGAATGTATAAAATAATCTAATCAAACCGAGTTCACAATAGTGGACCACCTGGTCACAAATAGTTCCTGTTTACCTTGACAGTATAAAATGTGTTCCTCGGTTACTATTTTATATTTCAAAAAATTCAAAAATGCTACAAATGAAATATTTTTTTTTATACATAATAATCAATGAATGAAAAATTTAGCCAACAGGAGACAGTTACTCAGAGAGTACTTACTTGGTGAAAAGAAATAACCAAAAATAACTAATTCTGCTGACAGTGACATTGTACTAAATGGATGAATGAGATTGCAGACCTGCATTTTTTATTATTTTTATGGAAATAGAACTTCTGAATTGTATCTTTTTCTTGTGGTCAGTAGATAGATTGATGTTATTTTTTCAGTTGACCTAAGTTACATTGAATTTTCATGACAAAAAGAAGGTAATTGCCCAAAATATGTAAAAAACACAGGAGACGAGGGCAGAGAGCCAAAGGAAAAGACAGGGAGCAAAACAAAAGGCCCGGGCAAGTCTCCCTTCTGTTTTAAGCAACAGACAATGCATGTACTGATACTAGAGGTTGTTGAACTTAATCACTGTATTGACATACGAAGGAAAGATTTAACCATTGTAACTTTGTACAGAACCAAAATTTGCAAGTAGTCTGAGTTGTATTTCTTTTCAAAGTTTTTTTATATTGCTTGGTATTTTTAGATGCTGTCGTACATATTTCCGGGAGCATTCCAGACAGAAGAGATGTTCACTGAACTCATTACTTTCCTTAAACATGATGATGACACTGTTGGTAAGCTCTCCTCTGTCATCGTGTCAGTTCAGTTAGGGGTAAGCGGTCCAAATGAAAAAAGGAAAGAACTGCCATGATGCATCACACAGCTAGGTCAAAATGGATGCATCCTTGCTGTTGCGAGTAAAAGCTTGGAAAGTGAAAGCAATCAAGTTAACATTTTCCTCCTAATATTAATCTGAAGACTTTTTTAAGAGCATATGCGAGAGGGTGAGTGATATTACTGGAGTTTATACTAGATTTTATAGCCATTTAAAGTTAAATAAATTTACGCTTCCAGCATAGAAAATTGATGGAAGTCTGAATGCCCGTATCATAAAAGATCACTTTTTTTCCAATTGAAGTGATCCCAAATTATTAAGAGTGGCTGTTTACCACTGTTACCACTGATTTTTCATTTTTTGGAATGACCGCTGATTGCAAAAAGCTTGGGTTTGACTGAGCACTGACTGCAAAGGGCTTGATTTTGGCTGACCGTTGACCGCGTTTGGCAGGTGACCAGTCACAACAGGTCATCTAGCATTGCAGAAAGTTCCATACATCGCAAATGTAATCGGTAACACCAGGTGACCGGCCACCTCAGTGGTCAGGCATTGCAGATACTACTGTATTGCAGGTAAAACAGTATTATGTCTCTTGCTGTGCCAGTCTCAGCAAATGTGATTACAATATCTGCAGTTGAACTTACATGCTAGTTGTGTGTCGGTAATTGCCTGCTTATTCAGAGCTTTATGAGATTGTACTTAAAAACACAAGTAAAAGTATTGGAACACTGTCGGAAATTTACGAGTTTGCTTTCCTTACAGCTGACATTACAATACAGATCTTCAGTAATACAGGACAAAACCTACACGAGTCATTTCCAAATGTGTACATGTAAGTTCATGTTTTTTACCCGATTTTAGTAATACAAAAGTTCCTCCTGTGAAATACAACTGCTAGATGAGAGCTCACCGTTCAGGATACCAAAAGCTTTTCCTTTTATTTAAATGCTTTTTTTTTTTTTGAGATAACCATTTGCTTATCAGTAAGGTTGGTCTTTCTTCAAGACCAATTTTGTTGCATAAGCAGTGCAACCTTGCTGTGTGTATTTGGCACAAATACATGTGTTAAACAATGGAACACAAAAGTAACAACTTCCTGGCAATAACTCTTGAGAGTTATGCAAGCTGTAATAAATATTCACAGAATCCCAGTTTGCTTCCACAAATGATTCTGTACTTCATACAATTGAAATTTTATTCCAGATCTTAACAATAGACTGGGCAAATGTGACGGCAAGTCAGGAAATCTGTCTGTTCATACCAAACAGACAAGTGCCAGACCGGTTTCGTCCATAATGGGTCTCGTAGGTGGTTATAATCTGTAATAAATTAGGCACGTGTTCATATACCATTTGGTAACACCAGTCTTATTTAACATATATTATACAAGACGTTGGAAGAACTGTCTTCAAGGTTGCGAACTGCCAGTTTAAGCATTGGTCCATATGTTTGGATTCACATGAAATCCAACATAATGAATGTTAGCGTATTGTCGCTGGGGAAAACAAGGGCTTTCCCAGGCTGATGTTCACATAAAGGCCTCAGTGGGATATTATTCACATAAGGACCACATTGAATTGGTACATGTCATCTATATCTGAAGTTGATGAATTGCTAAATATTCATGGAGTAAATGACCCAGGAACTAATGTAGTTCTCATTAATTGTCCTAATCTGTTTGAACAGAATTGTGTTTATTCTGTGGCTGAGTTGGTGACAAGTGTCACAGAAAGGAAGTGGAAGTAAATATATAGCATGAGACCCGGCGAGTATGCTTGCTTTGTCATGATGTTCAATTTGAGTGGTCTCATTCATTCCTGATCACTTTCATCATGAGGCATGGCTTTAGATTCTAGTTTTTCATACTCCTAAACTTTACAAATGTGGTACGTGCCGAAAAAAAAACAAAGGTGGCCATGTGCTTCATAGCAACTCTCTTCATGTAATTTGTGTACTTTATTTTGCCTGACACTGTAAACTGTTGTTTCAGGAGCCTACTTCCAATACTTCAGAAGATGGCCAAGATAGGCACTTTGAAGCAAGCAAAACATGCAGTGAGGTGTATTGACATGCTCTGTAAAAACAACAAAGAGAAGATATTTGCTCAGGTTTTTGAGGTGAGAGCTAAAGCCCACATTGGTTGTAAAGGTATATACAGGGTAATGGACAACTTAAGCAGGAGGAAAATATGAACTGTGGATCTTGCTCGGAACTTTCTTGTGAAAGTGCTTTGCATAGCTTTTGAAGGAAAGGGAATCAAATTGGCACGGAATTTTTCAAGTTGACCACACCATGCTGTAAGGGGACTGAAGTTAATTGTAGAAATCTTTTAAATACAGCCCAAAATATAGTTGAAGAGATTTGTCTTATTTGATGATCAACTAAGATTGTCATAAGTATGCATGTTATAAAAAAGAAGAAAAAGTATGTCTGCGGTAATGGGGGAGGCATTTTCGTTTTGGGGTTGTCCATGCATTTGTCCATACTTTTGTACATGGACACCAACCTTTGTTATTACATAATACAATATCTTCAAAAAGCTCGAAGAGATTGCTCTGAGATGTGATATAGGGGTGCATTATTAAACAAAGATCAGCTTAGTAGATTCGCATGTCGCTGTGACTGATTAATTGCACAGTGACCCAGATAGCATGAGCCTTGTTACCACAATATCGTCTGAGGACAGGGATGGATTTTTCTCAAATTTGGAACAGGAATGCATTGTGACACAAAGATTAGGTGATTTTCTGATCACCATTAACTGTCAATTTAATTGTATTTTTAAAGCACTTGGATAAATTTGCTCAAATTTGGGACAGAGATGCATTATCAGACAAAAATTGTCTGATTAAATTTAGTTACTCATTGTGTTGTTGCTGTGATCCATTCAGAGTCAATTTTTTACTTTGTTACTACAAATTTTCAAAGTGCTTAGATGGATTCTTCCCAGATTTGGTACAGAAGTGCACTATGGGACAAAGATAACCTGATAAGATTTTGCGGGCACTGACCTATTTGCTGTCAGTTTGGCTTTGGTGTCTCGGTATCTTTTGAGCACTTTGATGGATTCTTCTCAAATTATGTACAGAAATGCTTTATAAGACAAAGGTTGGCTGATTAGATTTGGTGGGTGATCGTATGGTTACTTTGCACTGCTTACAATTAATTTGACTTTGTTGTGTAATATCATTAAAGTGCCCGGACAGATTGGTCTCAAATTTGGTACAGCAATGCAGTCTAAGAAAAACAAAAAAATAGCTGATTGGACATTCAGGTATTTGTGATGTAATATTTGTGTTACTTTGACCTATTTAGAGTCCATTTGACTTTGAAACTGCAATATATTCAAATTGCCTGGAAGGATTTTGTTCATATGTGGGCAATCTTGAAATTTATAGGTAAAGTGGGCAGTGGGAGGATTCCCAGTGATTGCTTGCAATCATAGCTCTATATGTTGACTGAGGAAATAATTTGTCTCTATTTGAACTTGCAGCACTTGAAAAACAGCATGGAATTTGATGAAGCCAATTTCTTGACATCTTTAGTGGCGATGGGCCACATTTGCCAGATATGTCCTTTAGAATTTGGGGCACAAGTCCGTGGCATTGTTTCAAAGTTCATTGTTAAAGAACTACTAATGCAGGACAGGGTGAGTACAGCACATGGTTAAATATGTTGAAATTCGAGCTGTTGAGAATGCCAGAAATGTTCTGTAAAGAAAACGCTCACACAATATACCCTTCCCAAGTATTTCATTCAGGCCATGGGTAAGGTTACAGATCCAGCATACATCTGTTGTCACAGTGGGATTTCATTATGTATCTGTAAATTCTCTATGTCTGCTGAATTAAGTAGTTTTATCACTTGTGTGCCAGATCTTCAGAAGTTTGAAAGCTAGTGAGGTGTAACTTTACCTTTCACTCTGCAGGATTTAGTTGTCAGATTATGCTTTTCACTGTTGTGGTTCACATTTGCAGAAGGAAAAAGTTACATTGAGTATCTCCTCCAAAAAATATTGAATGGGTGACTAAGGTCTTTGTGTAAGTCATCAAGCTGAAACAATTTGAACAGAGTGTAAGAAAACGTGAGAGCACATTGAGTTTTTGGGTGTTGGTGAAAGTTATTGGCATGCTACGTAGGAGGTGCCCAACATTAAAATATGAACTTTTGAAATTACCTTTTGATTTCCAGACAATATGCCGTCCATCAAATGAAAGCTGGTATCAAGATCACCTGGTTTCAGAGGAAACACAGGCTAAGGTAAGTATGAGACTGATGTGAAAACTTCCCACAGGAATATGATAAAAACTACTCCTTCAGGGGTCATGTCATCTACTATTAGCAGATCAAAGTAAATGGACACAGGTAAATTTTACCCTGAAACACCTTTTTAGGCAGTTGTCTTTCACATCAGTCATAAGCAGCTGCCAAGACCAAGGTTGATAGTGTGACAGCCGCATTTACAAAGCAAAAGCATACTACATGTTTGTATTTACCCATATTGTAGTGCATGTGACACTTTTAACTCATTCCATACTATGGTCACAGGCCCTGGTCAGTGGTTCTGGCACTGCATGGCAAGTCATGCTGCAGCTGCCCTTGCGGCAGCTACAGCATGATTTGCCAGGCAGTGCCAGAACCACTGACTTAAGACTATAGGCATGTTGGTACTTGAATAAAAGCTCTTTTCATGAAGAATTTAAATATGCAATTGTCATCTTAAATCTAGGTGAATATATGGAAAAATCAGGGACTGGTATGGAATAAGTTAAACCTTGCAATTACATTCCTCCCCACCCCCACTTACCAAAAGAAGAGAGAGAGCGTCAAAGTGAGCTGTTGATAACTTACCTAAGAGCTTTCCTGGTATGACTGGGGGAAGTCATTTGCAGCAGTCAAAACAAAAAACAACTGTAAGTTGTTCTCCACAGTGGGAAATAGGTAGGCTAATGTTATCCCAGATTGTTTTGGGCCACATTTCAATGATAGCGTAAAGAGTTCACAAGTGGATAGGTGCACCTGAAAGTTAGGTATTTGAGCTGAGGGATAGATCATTAATGTGCGATTACTTTTCAGATTCAAGCCATGAAGCTTATGGTGCGCTGGCTGCTTGGACTGAAGAGCAACGCCTTCCAGTCTGCAACCTCAACTCTTCGTCTCCTGCACACCGTCATTACACACGAAGGGGATCTTATGGAGAGGGGACAGATCAAGTAAGCCTCTCAAAATATACTTCTGAATTGCAAAAATGACGTGAGAATCCAGTAAGGCCATGCATTATGGGAACAGCACATGTCCATATAATTGGTGGAGAACAGGCTTCAAATGTGTACAAATGTTTTGGTGTAACCCTGATGATTGGGTTAGTACACGAAAAACAAGTCACATTGCATGTGGGCGTAAGACATTTTGCTTTGTCTCCAGTACTTTTCATGCCCATTTACATTATAATTCTTAAGTTAACCCTCTCAAATAACAAATTACATGGAATTTTTTCTTGTTATTACACAGTGTGAAATCTTTTATTTATGATGACAGAATAATTGTGAAAATATGAAATATAATGACCTCTGGATGTAAATTTACAGCAAAGCTGAAATGGCGAGGTTGAGACTACAGGCAGGCTGTTGTATTCTAAAACTGGTGCAGGAGCCGTGCTACAATGAACTTGTTACCCAAGACCAGTTTCAAACCGTGGCTCTGCTGCTCAACGTGAGTTTTGTTTGTTTAGTTCTACTGACTTGTCATTAAAATTCTTTTGCATCCATTGTCCACCGATCTGTCCGGGTTGACAAATGTATACTTGTGTATCACTTTTTATGTACAGTAAATACATTTGTGTCAATTTTCACCATAGTGTCTAAACACAGAATAATTGCTTGCTGTCAGTAGCAAATTACATTGTGTGTAATTTTTTTTCACTTCATAACAATTAGGACACACAAGACTAAGTTGTCCAAAAGTGTTCTGATGAAGGGTACAACGTCCAATTTCTGAACCATGTGTACAATTAATACTTGCATGCCATATGTCCAGATAATTGCATATCAGGTCCAGGTTATGTGTTTTCTAAATCTGTACAAGAAACAAGTGTATCATTTTGGGGTAAGTGTCTAGACACACAAGGAAGACGCACCAAGCATGAAGCACAGAGGCATACCTGTGTTGTCCATCTGTATTGTTGGACAGAGTGACGAAAAAACCATGGCATCTAATGCTTTGATTTTACACACAAATTTTCCCCAGGTGGGTATCTACCAAGTTTGCACAGAACATGATGATACAATAACTTTTCTATTTTGCGTGAATTTTCAAAGTTTTGTTTTGGCAGAAAAAAGAAGGGAAAAGAAAATATCTCTTCTCCGTAACTACTCTGCCAATTACTTGGATGTTGTATACCAGTTCATGTGATTCACATTTTGGCCACCAGTTGGTGCTTTGATTTGTTCTCTTTATTATGAATTCAGCTGTTTTAAGGCTAGTTTCAACTTACAGAATTGTTTGAAATTTTATCAGAATACAATCTGACTAAAGATGATAAAACTATACAGGGTGTGAAAATGATGAGGATATGCCAGTGTTAGGCAAACTTATGGGTAACATTGCAACCACATGTCAGTGATTGCTACAATTTTACAAGTGATACTGTGCAAGTGCATGTATTGCAATAGTGAGAAAACTGGTATTGGAATACTTCACTGTACATACAGATGTCCCCTGCTTGGGCCTTCACCAAATCAGTGGAGGAGATGATGATGTAATAATTACTTAAGAATTATGCATCCTTTTACAGGTGATGCAATGGTCAATAGAATGTGTGGGGTTTTGTTTATGTTATTATTATTGTAGCTCAGCTGTTTGGCTGAGGTTGTGGGGGTTTTGCTGCCCCCCCCCCCCCCCCCCATTCCAAAAGCAAGTGTGAAGTAAAAGTGAAAGTTGTGAATGAAGACTTAAAAAAAGGAAAGCTGACTTGTATTTGTATGACAAGTTTTGATGGGCCAATGTGATAGACATTTGACATGCAATTAGTCCACATGGCATTCAAGTGGTGCAATAGGTAATTTGATTATGTGGGGATACAATTGGTATATTTGGTCTGCTTTCTCAAGGTACTGTCTGTTTCTCTTCTGTGTAAACTTTGTGCCAGTTAGTAAACATTGGCAATCAAGATAAAGGAAAAGATCTTATGACAAAGAATGAACACTTTGAATACACAAGTGTGTTGAAAACAAACGGGAATCACAATGAATAGTAAAAAGCAAGGTTAAACTATCTGAATCATTGATGTAGTTGTGTGAAGATACTAATACTAGGGAATGAACTACATAGACCAAGCTGTACATCTATGTCAATAGACCAATGCAAACTTGATAATGTAATAGTCCGATTTTATTTTTAATGGATTACAAACGGTAATAAAGGGTTGCTTTGTTTTTTTACAGGACCCAGTGTACCAGGTTCGTCTGCAGTTTGCGCAGAAGCTGCATAAAGGTTTAATGACCCTTAGGACTCCTCTGCCATACATGAGTATTTTCTGTCTAGCTGCTAATGACCCAGTCCGGGAAAGGCGTATGCATGCCAAGCAGTATCTCGGTGCCAATATCCAGAAGAGGCGAGAGTACATCAAGCAGCACACAGCTGCAAATGGTAGGTGGGGAAAGACAGCCTTTATGTACATAGGAAAAAAAATGTGTCTGTTGTTTGTGCCAGAGTTGACACCTTGTCACTTTTTCAAGTAAATATACTGATATTACAGGTATTTCAGTTCTAAAGGGTAGTGTTTTTTGAGATTGCAGAAGTTGAGCAATGTTAAAATTAACTAAGCAAGACTAGTTTTCTGCCTGGTGAGTGTATGCAGATTCAAGTTTTATAGCTTGTATGTGCTCAAAAATATTAAAGGTAAATAGAAGTACAGAAAAAGTGGACCACTTTCTGCTGTAGGTGGGACCTTTAAATGTGATGTTATTCTGCAGTGGTGGCACGAAAATTAGTACCCTTTGATCTCTCTACATGACTTTATACTTTCAGCCAAGTTATTCTCATTACTGCCTGACTACGTACTTCCATATGCCATTCACTTGCTGGCACATGATCCTGATTTAAAGAACAACATGGATGTGGAAACGCTAAAAAACATTAAAGAGTAAGTACAGCAGGAGCAAGATGGGTTAATTTTCAAGAAAACATTCTGAACATTAACTGAAGTGACCCAAACACCACTCAGTATGAGTGCTGTTTTGTGTTGTCCTGCACAATGTATGGACAGGTTCTTGTGATGTGCCAGTGGGAATCATGGTGCGCTATTTTGACAAGAAACAAATGGCGGGTTTCTGTGGTGCTGAAAGCTTCACCTTAAGCAGAGTTATTTGGATTTTAGAACTGCAAAACCTTTGTTTTTTATATTAATTTTGTGTTTATTTTGGATTTTTGTGTATGAAACACACCTGGGATAGACCCTCTCAGGATGAGTCTTTGTAAAAATATGCTTCTAGGCATTTCTGTAATGGAGTGAGGGAAAGTTGTCTGATGAAAAGTTTGTCTGTCACAAAGACCCTTCGATAGGATGGTTCACTAAAAAATAACAATAATATATTTATATTTTTTTTTAAGGTTATATATCCAACCTGAAAAAGTGCCTGTACTTTTCAGCCAAATATCACAGGAATATGCATTCCTGACATTATAAACCTATATACATGTACTCAATTGACAGCAAGTTTTGCAGAATATGTCTGCACTAAAGATGGAACTCAAATTTGAAAGTTTTTGTATAAACACAAGTGTTTTGGGTAAAAGAAAAAAGTGGTTTTTGTACAATTTGGGATATTTCTTGAAAAGTAATCAAGAAAAAATGGTCAAATTGGTGCTATTATAATCTCAACACGTGACTGTATCAATTTATAAGTTATCCTAACTGTATCTGCTTGTTTTAAATGGTGATACAAAAATTGGAAAATAGTTGGTTTTTGTGAAATTTATAAAGTTTGTATGATTTTCCATTTTAGATATGTATTTAAAAAAGAGCTGATCATCCTTTGCAAAATCCCTGATATGTTTTTGCTGTAAAGAATTTTTGGAGTAAATAAGTTTTCATTTAACTAAAATCAATTAATGTGTTTGAGAGAAATAGTCATGTGAAATGGACATTTTAGAGCAGATACTTGTTATCGGTAATCACTATCCAAAGGTGAGCATGGGCTATTGACTACCAGGTTAACATTGAAAGTATTTTGTTAATTTCATTCAGATTGTATTAGCCCTGGAACTTTCTTAATTTGGGAATGATAAACAACGTGGTATGTCTTCCAAAAAGACCCCAAATCTCAAAATGAACAAAATTTTGCAAAATGGGTTGGACATTGTCTTAAGTCTGTACTGGAACAGTAAGCTTTGTTTTTAATTCTGTCATGGTTTTATCTTGATCCTCTGGTGAAAAAAGACCAAAAAGGGACCATGTTATGTGAACCAGTTGGAATAGCATTTCCAGAGGTGGTAGTGTTAAGAGCAAAATATGAAAAAAGAGAAAATCAAAAGGCAAAAAAATCCAAAATAATTTCCGCCTCTGCAAAGAATATTGGACAAAATCTATATTTTTGGGAGGAGTTAGGGAGTCAGTGGGGAATTTACAAACACAATGAAATACCAAAACTTTTTTTTTTTTGAAGCAAGATTTGGTACATGGACCATAATGAACTCGTACTGTGCCGTATGCATGTAACAGCTTGTTTCAGACAAGATATAAATTAACTGTTTAAGACACAGATGACAAATTAACATGATTTCTGTACATTAAGTTATGTTTGATGATTTTTATACAAAAATACATTGATAGTTGGGTGTGAGGAGCTGTACCTTTCTTTTTGCACTGTCCGATGCGAGCTTTTTCCATTAAATTAACATGGGGGTGGGAGGTGGGAGAGCAGGTGTGTGCTCTGGTGAGTTCACAAACACAACAAAATTCTGGCACAAAGACTGTGTGACAAGACTTTGGCACAGGGACATTGGTATATTGATAATGTGCCATATGTACACAACAGCAGCTTCAGACAGGGTGAAAATTGACTGTTTAAGACACATGATAAATCAACATAATTTTGTCACTGGAAGTTACATTTGATGTGTGGTATGTAGAAATACAATAAAAGTTGGGCAGGAGGAGCTGTACTTTTCTGTTGCTGTGTCCCATCTGGCCTTTTTTCAGTTCCATGTACATTGTATGGGTGGAACCCTCATCAATATGTATTGGAAAAACATTCATTCAGACTATGTAATGCCAACCGAATGCACCAGCTACATTTAAAAAAAAAAAAAAAAAATGGGATCATTCCACCCACACGCCTTATACATACCTTGAAAAGACCTCTCAGGTTAAGTCCGCATCTATGTTTGATGAATGTTTAACTTATGTATTTACAGGTGTCTATGGTTCATCATGGAACCACTGATAGCCAAGAATGAACAGTACAGTTATAGCTTTTATCGCAAGCTAATAGAGAACATTAAGCAGACAAAAGATGCACAGAATCCAGACAATGAAGAAGCAAATACAGTAAGTTATTTTTTTTGTTTTCTTTTGTTTTTTTTTTTCTTTGTAATTATATGCCTGGCAGTCCAAGTTTGGGGCTAAACTATTTTTGGCTAGTGTGACCCCAAAGCAGAATCTTGACAAGCAGACTATATCTTGATTCACAGGCCACATCGGACTTTTTTAAATTGACCTACATCTTACCCTCATGCTATTTCTTCACCTGACTTTATTTGACAAACGTGACCTCAGTTCGAAGGTCAGAGGACCCATATGTGTCTGCAGAGCGGGAGGTATTCAATGTGTCAGCACATTTTCAGGGTGTGTTTTTACACTGAATGTCAAAATTCAGCAACTTTCATCTGAAATCCATATATTGCCACAAGGGAGGTAGCCATCTGTAATGAGGAGGGTGTCATCATAACTGAATAAGGCTACATCAGGAATTGGATATCTTCTGGCAAAAAAGCTCAAGAAAGGGCAACAGCTTAAAAAAATGAAGATTTGAATGAAAGTTAGACACAAGATTTATATCCAGCCACATAATACACAAGGTTGCTTCTGCAGTGTGTATGTAAATTGCACACTGAGTTAGTGAGTATTGTGAGGTATTCCGGCAGACAGCTGCCTTCAGAAATGTGGTCTTCTCACAGGGGCTTCCATCTTGAGGAGGAAAGTAGAATGTAAATGCTGTACTTGTTGTGCACATGGAGACATGTTCTTTTGTTGGAGGGCCTTACAAGAAGGGAACAGCCATATTAAATATTAATACATTTGGAAATACAACACATGTGAATGGCCACATTTATTTTAACCCGTTCCTGGTCAGAGTACAACTGAGTCAGTAGCTTTCCTTTCAGAGGAAGGAAAGCTATTGACCTGGGGCATGCTATCTTGAGTGGTCTTGCATTCAAATTTCAGCAAAAATGCTTTCAAGAAATGTGAAATTCAAGTAAAAAATTTAAAGGCAGACAACAGTGTACATCTGGGCAATTTTTGGGTGATTTGCGCTGGAAAGGGTTAAGTTGATCTTTCTGGAGCCTGTATAATACATTTCAATACAAGTTGCCTGTCATCAAATACCACATTGACGTGACAGATGTTTCCTGGAATGACGGGTTCTGCAGAAAAAGTGAAAATGTGGTGTTAATTTTTGGTTTGTGCAGAAAATGTATGCAGTTTGTGATCTGGCCCTGGGATTAGTTATGACGAAAACAACAAACTTTGTACTGAAGGACTTCCCAGCAGAGCCAGTGTTGCCCACCAAGCTCTTCACTAGCGTGGATCAGGTGAGTGGAGCCTGCCAACTGGGTTGGTCTTAGGAGTAGAGCTGATTTGCCACTGTCAAGTGATTGATTAGTGTGTATTGCATCATGTCAAAGATGTTGGTAGGTGGGGAAATGAGGGTTGCATGTTTATGGAATAGACTAGTGTTGCAAAATACTTGTATGTTATTATAATGGTGAAACTGAGTAGTATTACATGAAAAAATATGTTTCAATTAATAAAAAGGATGTAATGTTTTAAAAAATGCAAAACATAGTTTTTCATATTGGAAATTCAGTTAAGGAGGAACTTTTTTCTTTTTTTAAATAGTGGTGAGGAGGCATATTTTAACAGTAATTTTCGGGCATGAGAGAGGAAAATCTGCATGAAGCAACTTTATCGGAATAACCTATGCAGAAGAATGGGGAAAAGGGGAGTTTACACTGAGCATTGAATGACGGAGGTGACAAGTGGAGAATTAGCACAGAAATTACGGTTGTTGTCTTATCCAGTTGGACTTTTATTTATTCATTGAGTTGCCAATATGAAATTGTCAATAGGGTATGGAAGTTGGTGTTTCCACTCAAATTGATATTTTGAAAGACTAGAAGCTGAATGTGATTTTCCTGAAACACTGACAGCAGAAAAGGGATTTTATTCTCTTTGTTGGCTTGTCTTGCAGAGTTACTCCAACACCAAGAACTATTTACCCAAGGAACTAACAATACAGGCTGGCAAAGTGAGTACTTTTACATCATGTATGTGGCCCTGGATGCATTCTCATAGGAGATGTTTAAAGGGTTTTGTGAGAAGAGAAATGTTAGCTTAGGGATTCAGAACTTGTTATTATCAGAACAGTTTCATGTTTTGAAATTTCTAGGTGATATCGTGAATGTGCTCAGTGGACTAAAGTCCAGCAAGGATTTATTTCATTCAGGAACTGTATATTAAGCAAGACATGGTTATGTGAAAATCTTGGTGTCCTCATTGCAGCTGCACATACATATGTATGTATCATGTATACATGAATATGTATGTATACCAACATGTACATCTATCTACCTGCCGATCCAGCTGACCCTCTGCACTTCTTTGTCCTTCCCAGCAAAATTGTGTTTTGGGAATTAAGTGTTTACATTTTTGACTGTGATAAAAATTTTAAAGGTTGGACATAGGTAAATTGTTTGACAAAATGAGAACTTTGAAGTTTTTAAAAACAGGAGATTGGATCAGTTCTGGAATTACAAAGGCTGCAGAAAATAGAGTTAATTTGTTTCCTAAGCAGTGATTTATTTTAAATTCAAAGTTCTTTGTCCCAATGCCCTTGAAGTTTCGAGTGAAGAAATATTATGCAACTTTCAAGCATCTTAGGGCTACAGAACTAAACTTCAACACGTTTAAAAAATGCAGACCCTTCTTCCCCCCTCCCCCAAAATGGGGGGGGTAAGCTGTTTTTAAAGTCCATGTTTCTTTGACCAAATTTGTAGACAGAACAACGTTCATTTTTATCACCAGTTAAAAAGAGGCAGATCAAAGCTGTTAGTTTTAAGTGTATTTGCAATCTAGAGACTATAACAGTTGCAAGTGAGAGTTTTGTTGATTTTTTTCTGGAAATTCAGAACAAAGTGGTACATTTATATTGAAATAAGCCATAACTATTTTTGTCCCCTGTCACCAAAGGTGGCATAGGGGGACATAAAATTAGTAAGGATATTCGCTGGTTCCATCCGTCCGCTGGCACTGTATCTCTAGAACCGCAAGATATGCAATAATAAAATTTATATCAGAGATGCATCATACCACCGCTATGTGCACTGTGTAGTGTTTTGGCCCAAGAACATAGCTATTTTCATGTGTCTGGCAGCATATCTCTAGAACCCTCAGAGATAGAATAATGAAATTTATGCCAGAGGTGCATCATACCAAGGTCATGTGTGCCATGTATTGCTTTTGACCTTGACCTATTTTCAAGGTCACAGGGCCCAAGAACATACCAGTTTTTGTGTATTCCAGACATGCTGTATACATTGTATAGCTCTCTTCTGTATGTTGTGGTGGGGGACATAGATCCTTTGGATCACTGTGCACTTGTCGTTCATTGAAAAAGGCTAGGTATGCTCAGATAACTTTAGAATGGCATGGCATTTGTTTTTGGAATGCTGGCATTGGTATTTTCTTTGGAGTCAGGTTTTAACAGGCGAGGCCTTTTTTTCTTCTGCAGACTAGCAAAAAACCAGGCATCCCAGGGTTTATATCAACACAACAGAAGAGCTCAGCTGCATCCTCTCCGGCTTCTCGCGCACCTGCCTCCCCAGAGAAGAGCAACGGAGAGGCCAAGGCAGGTACACAGAAACAGCCAGCAGAGAGCAAAGTCACAAGCAAGGCCAGTACTTCAGGCAGCCAGCCAGGCAAAACAGCGTCACAAAATGACAAAACAACAGCTGCAACCAATGCCAAGGTTGTGACAACAAATGGGAGTAAAGCACAAACGTCCGGCTCGAAGGCCGGGGCCCGTGCAGGAACTAGTGGTCACACAAGTGGTTCAGGCAGTAGCACAGCCAGTGGCAAAGCTGCCGCAGTTAAGACAGTAGTATCATCCAAAACAGGGTCAGGCTCATTAAAGCCCGCCACAGAGACCCATCAAATTAATACATCACATGGTGCAATTACCCTACGGGTAAGCAGTGATGGCAAAATTACAGCTGACTCGCCAACGCTAAAGCTCAGGGTAGAATGTGTCTCTCCTGACAGGTGGGTAAAGATGTGGTCAGACATTAATTCCGTGCAAAATTAAGACATAGCATCCTTATTTGTTGGAGACTTTTTTTTTGTTAATTTTACTCCCTTCATGCATAGCCTACATGTAATATTGTCATTAGTTTTGGTCTTCAAATCTTGAAAAGGGAGTGTGTTATTTTGTTAGGTTGTCCCAGAAGCCACTCTCAACACGGAAGGGGCTAGGACATATAAACTACATGTGTTGTTGATTGTTTGTACTTTAAGCTGAGCTGACTTATCATTCAGCTGAGCTTATAGGATGGTCAGTTGTTGGTCCGTCTATCCATGGTCATTGCTCACATTTACATTTTTGACATCTCAAAAACTATTGGCATTATTGTCTTCAAACTCAGTGGGGATCTTCCCTTGGTGGGTCTGCCAAATTTGTTTAAATGGTCATGCTTCAGTGATTAGCTCAGCCAACTTGTCATTCAGCTGAGTTTATAGGATGGTCTGTTGTCCATGTTGTCATCGTCGTCGTCCGTCCACAATTCACATTTTGGACTTCTCCAAAACTGTCCGCCAGATTCACTTCAAACTTGGTGGCAATGTACCTTGGTTGGGTCTCTACCAGGTTTGTTCAATTAGCCTTGCTCCACTGATTTTTTAAAATTTTTTTATGATTTTTAGCTCAGCTGACTTAGCAGACAGGCTAAGCTTTTTGGATGCCGAGTCGTCTGGCATCCATCCATTCACAATTACATTTTCAACTTCTCCAAAACCATCAGCCAGATTCACTTCAAACTTGGTGGCAATTTACCTTGGATGGGTCTCTACCAAGTTTGTGCAAACAGTCACGTTCTAGTGATTTAAGGTTTTTTTATGAATATTTTAGTTCTTTTTTGGGGTAAATCTTAAAAAGTCTTCTTCAAAATGGCTCACCCGATTGCTTTCATATCACACAGGAATAGTCCGAGAAACTCCTAGTTCCTAATTTGTTCACCAGGTGGCGCTGCAATTTTCCTAATTTTTAGCTCTGCTGACCAAAGGTGGCAGAGCTTATGCGACCGCTCATGTCTGTCCATCCGTAGGTAAACTTCTGCTTGTTAGCGCAATACCGTCCACAGTTTTCAAGTTAGCCCAATATAACTTTGAGGACATACAGGGTGCATGAAAATCCAGGCTGCTTTCAATATTGGTGGGGCCACCTACATTATTATGTGATATAGGGGTCAAAATGTGAAAATCTTGTGAACAATGTAGCGACTTTAATTCTTGGCAGATCCAAATTTTGTGGGATTGTGGGGGAGGTCAAAGCCTAAGTTGGTAATGATGCTAGTGGTGCCAGCTGTAATTTGACGCAAATTAGGAGCCAAAATATATTTTGTTGAAAGTTACCCCTTGCATCCAGGGGTATTTATCCAATTTACCCAGTTTTCTTGTGTCTGGCTTACAGTCAGGAACTTTGCAATAGTAGACTGTCATTGTAGCGTGTAAATACTTCCGTAGTAGGTTGGAAAATAACGATCAACTTTGCGATGTCATTTTCCTGTACTTTAATTATGGCGCAATATTGCTGCTATATTGAAACAACCTAACCTGCCGCAAGGTGCACAGGGAAATGACCTTGGCGCTTTAGTGGCTACCGACGGTACTAGCTAACTTGGACCTTTGGTATTCTTGAGATAGGCCCATGTAATGTGTAGGAGTCATAAAGTGTGTAAAAATCTTTGTCTACATCAATGTTGGTGGCGCCACATATAGTATTATGTAATATACAGGTCAAAATGTGAAAATCTTGTAACCGCAATACTGTCCACAGGTTTCAAGTTAGCCCAATATAACTTTCATGACTTATAGGGTGTAAGAAAATTTAATTTTGTGAGGTCACCATGCCTGTAAAGTTGAAAGAGGTGATTTTGTAATGGCACGGTGTAGCTTGGACTTCAATGACAATGTCAGCACAGCACCAGGCAGGCTTATGAGCCTCTTGTATTACATAATTTGGTTGTCCTTGATCTTCTGGCCCAAGGTCACTGAGGACATAAAGTTAAGGACTCACTCATTGTTGTCTTGGCAGATGCAACAATATTCATCACAGGAGTTGCACAAATAAGCAATGATTACATGAGGAGCAAAGTGCCATCTGGTGCACAATTTTCACATTAAGCGTCATGTTCAGAAGGTACTGGAGGACTCCCAGCTTTGAAATGAACAGGTGCAATATAGCCACGATGGATGCCAGCATAGCATTAGGCCCATGGGAGGGACTCTTGTTTATGAATTTTTTTGTTTGTGCTTTTTGCTTTTTTCGACTTCTCCAGAACTGTCACTCAGATTAAGCTGAAATATGAGGGATATGTTCCTTGGGGAAGGGTAAAACAAAGTAGTTCACAAGGTAGTACTGCTGTGGATTCCTGAATTTTAAGGATTTTTTTTTCAATTCATGTACTGATTGGTAAATGTACCTTTCCTATTGATTACTATGCAAGTCAATGGGCATTCTAATGCTAATTCATATTTTCGACTTCTCCAAAACCATAAGTTAGATTGACTTCAAACTTGGTAGCAATGTACCTTGCGTGGGTCTCTACCAACTTTGCTCAAGTGGTCACGCTCCAGTGATTTGTGCTTTTTATTTTCTTTGTTTTTTGGGGGGCAAATCTCACAAAATCTTCTCCAAAACCGCTCACCCAATTGCTTTGATATCACACAGGAATACTCCTGGAGACTTTTAGTTATGAATTTGTTCACCAGGTGGCGCTGCAGTGTTTCTGAATATTTTTATGATTTTTTTTTTATGTGGGTTTTTACCATTTTCGACTTCTTCTCCAGAACTGTCTCTCAGATTAAGCTGAAACTTTGTAGATATGTTCCTTGTAAAAGGTTCAGCCAACTTTGTTCACTGGTCAGTACTGCTATGGATTCCTGATTTTTAAAGATTTTTTCAAGTCGGGTACTTACCCGTAAATGCACCTTTTCTATTGATTAGTATGTAGCTCAGTGGGCATTCTTAGGCTGATTCACATTTTCGACTTCTTCTCCAAGACCGTCATCCGGATTGACTTCAAACTTGGTAGCAGTGTACTTTGCGTAGGTCTCTACCAAGTTGTTCAAATGGTCTCGCTTCAGTGAGTTTAAGCTCTGCTGACTTGTCGGTCAGTAGAGTTTATAGAATCGGTTCGTGTGCATTGTCTGTCCATCCATCCATCCGTCCGTCTGTCGTTAGACCTCTTACATTTTCGACTTCTTTTCAAAAACCGGTGCATGGAATGTTTTAATTTTGCACATGGATGTTTCCCAGGTGGACCTCTACCAAGTTTGCAAAGGAGCTGATGATGCAGTAATTTTTCTGTTTTTCATGAATGTTTGTAATTAATTTTTTGAAAATTTTTCTCATCTCAAGAACTACTTGGCCAATTGCTTTGATATTGCACATAGGGTCACCTAGTTCTTATTTTGGCTACCAGGATTGGTCCTGCAATTTTTCCTATTTTTTAGGAACTTTTTGTGTGTATCGTCTATTTTCAACTTCTTGTCCAGAACAGCCGAATAGAATTGCTTAAAATTTTATCAGAATATAGTTGGAGTTTAGACAATGACAGTTTGGGAAAATAATGTGCATATGGGAACTTTTGACAAAGTTCTGGGATATCAAACTTCACAACAGTAAGTGATTGCTGCCACTATATATATATATATATATGGCAATTCAGTGCATATGTTTCACTATTGTATTTACATTTTGGACTTCTTCTCAGTACTGTAAAGCAGATTCCAGTCAGCAGAGCACAGGGTCATCATGATCCTCTTGTTGAATTTCCTACATTTTTTTTTTCTTAATGGCAAATCCTAAAAAATCTTCTCTGAAACCACTCACCCAGTTGCTTTGATATCACACAGGAACACTGCGATGGTCTCCTAGTTCTTAATTTGTTCACCTGATGGCGCTGCAATTTGTAGCTCAGCTGACTTGTTAGTCAGGCTGCATTTTTTCATGAGGCTCAGTCGTCCGTCTTAGAAATATTCTAATACTGATTCACTTTATTGACTTCTGCGAAACCATCGGTTAGATTGACTTCAAGCTTGGTGGGAATGTACCTTGGGTAGGTCTGTAGCAAATTTGTTCAAGTGGTCACAGTCCATTGAATTTGGATTTTTTTTGTTCTTTTTTGGGGCAGATCTGAAAAAGTCTTCTGTGAAACGGATCATCTTAAAAATCGCAAAGGTATATGTACATGTCAGCTGAGCACAGGACTGCCACAGTCGTCTTGTTGATAGTATTTTCTAATTTGGGTACCTGTCGGTTAATGCATGTATCCCTTTTGATTACCATGTATTTATCATAAAGTCCATGGAGATTACTGTGGAAACTCACATTTTTTACTTCCTCTCCAACTTTCTTATCCCCTAGACTAGAGTGCAACTTATTATGGGATGAGTGTGAAGTTAAGCCCTTTGGCTTAAATTGTGGTGAATCCAGAACTGCATGAGCGTAGACTGGCATTGCAAGCAGTGATGATGATTGTAAACGAAGGTAATCTTGGTATTACTCTGGAGGTCAAGGAACCACCTCTGTCGCAACAGTTTAGCTGAGCATATAACCATCACAGTCCTCAGATCAGTAAAATATGTTTAAACGAAACTGCATTTTGCTAACTAAATAAAACTGCCTTATGCAGGCTTCTTCTGGGTGCATTTGGGCAATATGAACTAAGAGCCAAATCGTTATTGATCAATGTAAAGTGCCGCTTGAACATTCCTATCAGCAAAACACACCCCTCATTAGCAGACAGAATGCCATGGGTCAACCCTAGCATGCACAATAGATGTGTTAGCTAAAAGGACACATTTCATAGTCATCTAGATTTCCAACTGTATTTCCAAGAAGTGCTGTTTTACCAAGTGAGTGTATCAGTATGAAGTCGTGTCAGTGTCTGTACTGAGTAAGATTTTCATACTTTTGCAGGATTTTGGCAAAAAAGTAGGATTAAGTAGGATTTTTAAGCAAAAAGGCCAACCCCCCCCCCCCCCTCAAATTAGTGGGATTTTTGCATAAAAGTCCAGAAATTTTCCTGAATGTGTGCTAAATTAAGCTTTTTAAAGTGAAATAAATGATTTTCTGGTGGAGATGCACCATTATTAATAAGCAAGATTTTATTTCTTAGCAGTATTTCAGCTCTATATATTTGGGGTCATTTAGTCCTTAGTAATTGTAAAAATGTCAAAGTTGGGTCGTATAACATGTAATACCTTCAATAAGTTTAGTTAAGACTATGTGAGTAGGATTTTTCCTCAAGTGCTGGTACAAACACTGCATGTGCTGTCATTACGGTCTAGGATGATTGAATGATGGGTAGAGCCACAGTATTAAAAAAGCAATAAGCTGGAGAAGACACAGCACACAGAAGAAGAACTGGTTAGGGAAATATGAATAAGTTTGTATTGTTCACACTGAGTCAAGTACAAGCATAGCAAGCTCTAGCTCTTACTTTTAACTTGTCCACACACCCAAAATTCATGGTTCAGGGGCTGTGAAATATGGTTGCTAGGGTTGGAACAAATATGCAGGCTGTGCTGTGTTAGAATGAGGGAATTGATGATTGCACGGGGTAAGTCCTCGTAGTGTAGTGTCTGGGCAACAATGTGGCAAATGCACCCAGCAGTGTGGTTGATTCCCATTCAAAGCTTGCCACAGTGCATTGGCACTGTAGTAAAGAGTTTGAAGGGCCTCAAATGCTTGTGCTGGGGTAACAAGATTCAAGTTTGTAGAACAGCTAAAATTTGATGAAAATTTTGACTTTTTTTATGTCCTTTGCTGCTTTGTCATTGATTTCCTTCATGTCAGTTTTATTTTTGATTGCAGCAAGTCTAGTACAAGCAGCACTACAATTTCAACAAAGTCACCAGTACGAAAGGAAGTAGCAAAGTCGAAAAACTCACAATCAGCAGCATCATCATCCAAGCCTCAGAAACAAGTAGCTGTTGTGAAAGGCACTCGTAAAATCACAGACTATGTATCTAAACAGAACACACCCTCTAAAAGTAAGGGTGGTACAGCCAGAGATACGTCCAGTGACAGAAGAGGTAACTCAAGTAAAGACTCGGCCAGGGGCTCTCCCGGTAAGCGGGAGATGCCCTCGAGGGCCAGCTCTAGTGGTAGTTCTAGTCAGGGAAATGTTCGGAGCACGAGGGTACAGAGTTCTGCAGAAAGGCGGCCGGGGAGACCACCAGGCAAAGCCACAAAGGCAGCAAAGCGGGTACGATCAGCCAGCAGCAGTTCTGAACCAAGTCCAAAGAAGGGGAAAGTGGGCAGACCGAGAAAGTAAGTTGAGCTGAGCGTGGACGCTGTCGGTGGATTATATTTTATGTTTCTAAGGATTGATATGTTTTACCGTTGTCAGGGATATAGCTTTTTCATGTTTTCATAGGAATTCCTCTTTTTGTGATAACAGTAATTGCTTCAAATTATTTTGAATTTTGTCCTAAATGTGCAAATATAATATGTTTTGGTGAATATAGGTTTTTTTTTTGTTTTTTTTTTTTTTTGTGTTTGTGTTTGTGCTGTTCTGTGTCTGTCACATGGTTGCATTGTAATTGGTGTTCCTGCACGGAATCACCAATGGAGTTTTTATTTTGCAGTGATGAGTTCTTCCAGCTATCTATCTATGTTTTAATCTTTGAGAATTGAAGTTGAGGGTTTTGCTAATGTGTGCTGAGTTATGTGCAATATTTGAGTTATGGTTTTGATAAAAGAGAAAAACTTCATCAAAGGTGAGGTGGCATCTGTTCATCAGTATTCATCAGAAACATGCACTCTGAAGGGGATTTGAGGGGGAAAAAAAAAACAGATTTACCACTTTCCAGTAGGTTTTAATGATTCACTCATCAGTTATGCTTCCACTGGGACATATAAACTTGAGTAGTGTAACGCACCTGGTTTTCCTATACAGCCCCAGAAGCTTTACCTATGTACATAACCATGAAGCTGGTTATAACAACCTGGACATACACATACCATTTTCAGGTTAACTCGTGATCCTGAAGAATCCTCTACTCAAAGTGATGCAAGCAGCCTGAGGTCTTCCCCCAGGAAGGGGAGACATCCTGAAAAGGGGACCGGGTCTTCCACTTCTCCGGCAAAAAGGTAGGACCTGGCCTCCCAGGAATTAAGTTGAGTTTTGCGTGTGTTTTGCATGTGATGTTTGATCTGTAAAACCACGATGTGATATTGTGTTGGGCCATGGAACTCTTGCTCCTTCTAAAGCTGCCAGATTAGGTTTGAACACCTTTAGTTTAGGGGCAAGATTAGATAAAACAAATTTTAACAGGTGTGTCATGCTAGTGCAATTTTTGCAGGAAGAACTTAATTTAATGTTGGGAGGTAAATATTCTGTAACGTTGATAATGCTGATAAATGCCAAGGGTTTCACTTATAAAAAAACTCGGGTTGAGCGCAGAAGAAGAGGAAACAGTGGTTAGAAGTCACAGGAAGTGTGATATTACTGCATTTGTGTTGTCAGAATGTCAAATACCAAGTGACAAGTTGCAGTAAACATGGACATGCAAATCTTTGCAGATGTCATTGGAAGGAACTTGTGCAATGACAGGACAAAAATGTCCAGTGATGTTCCAGTCCATGAAAGACCTTCAGCAAAATGACATGGAAAACGAACTGAAATGTTCAATAACACATGTATTACTATTTTTAGCTCAGCTGACTTGTCAGTCAGATGAGCTTTAGTGATGGTCCATCATCCACAATTCACATTTTCAACTTCTCCACAACCACCGGCCAAATTAACTACAAACTTGGCAGGGATGTACCTTGGGTGGGTCTCTACCAAATTTGTTCAAATGGTCATGCTCCAGTGATCTTTGGATTTTTTAATGAGTTTGCTTTTGCAATATCTTGAAAAACTTTTCTTCAAAACCGGTTTTCAATTTGGATACTTCCTGGTGAACTCTTGCAGTGCCAACTGTGACTGAAGTTGGGACTACTTAAAACGAACTGCCCAGATTTATAATAAGGATGCTTGGGTCATGAAAGACATTTAATCTTAATACCAGCATGCCTGTAGTTACACAGAATATGATAGCCCAGGTCAGCAGCTTTGCAACCAAAGCACGTGGAGGAAAGCTGATGGCTCAGTCCAAAATGGGGCACTGAAAGAGTTGATGCATTTATTCCTTTTGATTACAATTTAAGTCTGTGGGGCAATGGTAACTTACATTTTCGACTTCTCCAAAACCTGTGGCCAGATTCACTTCAAATTGGGTGGAGATGCACCTTGGGTAGGTGTCTTAATTTTCTTCAAATGGTCAAGTTCCAGTAAAACCCGTGGCCAGATTCACTTCAAATTGGGTGGAGACGCACCTTGGGAAGGTTTCTTAAGATTCTTCAAATGGTCAAGCTCCAGTGACTTTTGGATTTTAATTATTTTTTTTTGGCACATTTTTTGGGTCAAATCTTACAAAATCTACTCCAACAGCTTGGGCAATTGTTTTGAAATTGCACAGGGGCTCTTCTGGGGAACCCTAAACTTTAAATTGTTCCACAATTGGCACTACGGTTTTGTATTTTTATTTTATTAATGAATTTTTATGTTTTCACTATTTTTGACTGCACCTCCAAAACCATGAATTAGATTATGCTGAAATTTGGTGGAAATGTTCCTTGAGTAAGGGCCAAAGAAGCTTGTTGTGAATCTGTGGTTTTTAGCGGATTTTCTACTTAATGAATATATTTCTGTTGATTGGAATGCAAGTCAGTAGGAGTTGCAATGGTAAGTTACATTTTCAACTTCCCCAAAAACACTGGCCAAATTCACTTCAGACTTGGTGACGATGTACCTTGGGTGGGTCTCTACCAAGAATGTTCAAGTAGTCATGCTTCAGTGATTTAAAAAAAAATGTAATGAATTCTTTCGTTCCATATTTTGGCAAACTGACATTGGTGTATATGTTGGTAACAGTGGGTCCTGGAATTTCTCATGTCAAAAATGATGACTCGAGAACTATGTGAGTGAAGACCTAAAAATATTGCAAACAGTGGTCATGGTCTTAAAGAAAGGTGACTGTATTATTCAAAAGTTCACAGGACCACTTATCTCTGTGCATGCAAAGGTCAGCTGAGCACATGACTGTCACAGTTCCATCCTTTGATTAAACTTCTCTGATTGCCTTGATGAGGTTCAAAATGCTAGACCTCATTCATGCTAGATATTTCCAGTGTGCTTCATGCAAGATAAGCTGAGCACAGGACTTTCACAGTCCTTTTGTCACGTTTTCTGCCTTGTGGTTGTTTTTGCAAAAATTAAATAAATATCTTGCAATATTAATACATGTACATGTTTTGATGAAAGTCCCAGACATAAAATTCCAAACACAAAAGGGAAGAAAATAAATGCAGATACATTGCATCTCAGATTAATCAGGTATCAGTATCTGCTGGATAAAGCAGGTCCATGGGGCTAGGGCAGACCTCCTATGTGATGGTACTGCCAGTTTGCCTGCTATTCATGGTGACTTCTTTTTTCAGATTAAGGGGGAAAGGAGATGTAGACAGTAGCCAGGGAAGTGGTGGTTTGCCATCCCCAACAAGCAGCTCGGCCAGGTCTACCTCGCCTTCCCTGCCAACGTCAAAGAAAAGGACATCTAAGTTCCTTGACGAGCCAAAGAAATCTTACCCCATACGCAGCAATGTGTTAGTGTTCCATGATGAATTAAAATTCACTACAGCTAGGTGAACTTGGGGGAAACAGTCTTTTGAAGGAGCAAGACTGAACAACTCTGGCCATGCTAGAGACATAGTAGTTGGTGAATTATTTAACATCCAGTCGAATATATGTGCAGAGTGGACTGCATTGTTTCAAAGTTTTTGTGTAATGCATTGTGTAACTGTGCTTGTGTAATGTTGAAATGCTGTAAAAGTGACAAGCTGAGTGTAAATGTTGTGATGGAGAAACTGGCAGAGCATTTCAGTTACTGTCAAGTTTGACACATTTGAGCGCTCATGCCTTTGGTTCATCAAAGAACAAATACATTGTTTGATGCATTTTGATTTCGTTGTGTGGTTTGCCAGGAGACGAGCAGGCCCCCTAGTAAATGGCACATCAGATGGGGAAGACCGGAGTCCAGCCAGTAGCAGTAACATATCATCCCAGACTAGCATTGCTACACCTCCTAAAAAACGTGCTGCGGCCTTGGCCAGAGCAATCGAGGAGGCAACAGCCAAGGACAAAGAAGATGAACTCAATGTGAGATGAAAATTCACAATCTTTAAGATATTCTGAAAATGTTTAAGCACAAATGAATAGACATTTCATGGTATCATACGATGATCCTGTGTTGAGATTGTACGTGGGTGACCTTAACTTAAGGGCCTTTTAACCTGTGCATAGCATGCATACCATTCTTCCAGCCCTCTTGGGAAAAATCCTGTTTCAGAAGTTTGAATCACATTTTCACTGTTTCATCAGTTAAGATGACGTGAATATTTTTTCGAAAGATGGTTTCTTCCTTTCAAGAGAATAATTGTTTGTACTAAAACCAGCTCAGTGTTTTGCAACGGTGTCCAATAAGTATATAAGTAAATAAGCAAGTAAAAATTTAATTAATGATGGTTGCATTTATATTTCAGGTGAAACGCTCATACAGGAAAAGAAGACGGTAAAAAAGCACATTGAGAGCCATGGACTTTTATTTTATGTTTTGGAGGATATGAAGCGTGTGGTGTGATATTACCAGGACTTACTTGACCGATAATCCCACCAGATGTGTGATGTGAATGAGAGACGACTGGGTAGAAGGACTAGTTAAAGACAGCCAATGTCCCCGTAGGAATGGGGACTTCCAAGTTGAAATAGAGACAATTGGGTCATTGTCAAAGAAAAAGTTTTCATATCATCATCATCCTCATCATTGTTTCATCATCATCGCTGGCATCATCACATTGTAAGAAGAAGAGGGACTATCGTACCAGAATGGAATGGTTTTCAACGTTAGAAGGACAAGGTTCTCGTGGACATACTCTTGCCACAAGTGTTTAACTTCAGGCTGGAGATGGTGTCACTTATGTCATGGAAGAAGCCCTGGACATGACAGCAGCAGTTCTAACATCTGTCCTGATGGACATTTCTTTGTACATTCACAGCTGTTTGCTACCGTTCACTTGTGCGTTTTAGTTGGGCAGTTCTGATGACATGGAGTTGTGCGAGTCAGCCTCGGGGTCCCAAGGATGTAGATTTTGAAGCTATATCCATGGATGCTTCTGTTCTGTGCCAGGACATGCGGGCTTCGGCCCCTGTGTGGTCAGCCCAACTGCAAGAGACATTTGAAAACTGTAAAGCATAAGAGAATTTGCATATCCAGACTTTTGTACAAGGTTTTCTGTGGACACCTGAAACAACAGACCACATGTCTGTTATCGTGCAAGATTTTTAAGAGAGAAACTGGATGGTCCACCTGGCTGGCTGTCGTATGGTCCACCTGGCTGGCAGTCGTATGGTTCATATTTTTTATAACTGTATGATAAAGTTGTGATGGTTTTGAAAGATTTGACACTCTAGGAATGTCATTAGCTTTGTTTCAAGTCCACCTGGAAAACAGAATAACAGGAGAGAGGGAGATGATTTTTTTATCTCCAAAAGTGTGAACATTACACTATTGTAGTCCATTTAGACAAGTTAGCAGAGTCTAGGTCAGTCCAATGTGATATATTCTCTACGGGCCTCCTGATATGACAAGGAATAGTTTACAGGCTCACTGATAAACCGGACATCATGTGTCTTTTCTTGTGTTGCAAAGAATTGCTATTGTATAAAAATCACTGGACCCCCCACGCATCCCACTTTGAAAATGTGCTGTATGCAGAGCATATTGGAGTCCAACATGTTTTGTATTAGATGCCTTGGACCAATTAGACCTACTGACTGACCTTTTTTATGATACCAAGATGCGTTTTAACTTTGACATAGTATTGACAACACAGACAAAGTAGTTGGCCTGTACAGTGCTGATGGGCCAAATTAAATTATGTTTGTAAGTTATTCACTTGCAACGCTGGATTTATAATGCCATGTGAGAATTGATGTATAGGAGAAAGAATGAATATGAAAGTAGATGGATAAACCAAACAGTGAAACTTGAAACCATTCCCATTAAGAACACAAGGGTGTTGAGTTGGCTGGATTTTCTGCAGCTGCGTAATTTTATGGGAGTTCTTTAAGTTTTATGTAGGCTTACATAAGTAAAGTTTCTGTAAGATTAGCATGGCCAGAGATCTGGATACTGCACGTCAGATATGATTTGTTTCCCTGATACAATTGGGGAGGGGGGGGGGGTGTTCAAGTTGACCAGCCTTTACTTTTTTATTATTTTCAGAAAAAGCATTTACTTTTTTATTATTTTCAGAAAAAGCATTTGGCATGCTTGAAGTCAACCCAGAATGTCGCTTGTATCACCTTATTATTTATTTGTTTATTTATTTTTGTTTTTGGCAACAGAAGTTCTGTGTTTTACAAAGTAGACCATCATAATTCAACATAAATGAGAAAAAATATAGCTAATACTTTGTTATTTATGTTTTGCATGGGTTAGGATATAAAATGAAAAATAATCCCAGGAAAGGGGAGCCATATTGTCGCAATGATAGTATTTCTGTAAACTTTAATGACGGAGGGTCTCTATTTTTGCATGTTCAAGTATCTTCATACAGGGGCAAACAGTTTTGAAAAAAGCATGTAAAGCTGAAGTGTGATTTTAATTTCCAAAATTTAACAGGCTGCACTGTTTGTGTTTGAACTCTTCCTTTGTTTACTGACCTATTTAGTCCTGTATGAGCCTAAGTTTGAAAATAAGGTGAGGAGCAGCAATTACGTTGCACATATTTCATTCCATTTAGAAGGAGTGGGAATTAATGAAATGTTTCCAGGTTTTTAATGGGGAAACGTGACTCCTCCTGTGAAAGGCTGAGAATAGTTTGACATTTGACATGCAGGCATTGATCCCTGTATGGTGCAAACTGTGGTTGGGAATGCAACTCTGATTGTAGCTCCATTGGGATTACCAATACTTTTGTTTGAAAATGTTTTTCGCATATTTTATCCTCAGCTTGGAAGTAGTCCTTTGGCAAGAACAGCCATTTTTTTCTTTTCAGGACAACTAGTGATACTTGGAACTTGGGGTCAAAAGAGTTAGTAATATTGGTCACAAAAATATAACAATGCAGTCTGTATACTGTAGGCCTTTCCCAAAATATGCTGTCTGGACCTAGTGCACTCGAAGGACAAGACTGGAAGGGCCAGGCAGAGGGCATAAAGGATCTGGCTACTGACTAAGCCTTGCAGTTGGGATCTGTCCTTGCAGTGGTCTATGAACAAAAGTTTCACAATCAAAGTGTGTTTGAAAACCTGTGGATGCGTTGTACTGGCTTTACTTCTTGTCCATGTGCAGGAATACAAACAATACAACATATTTGGGTGGAAAAAGGCCCAAAACTGATGTGTAGCTTTTATATTCAGTATGTGGTATTTGAAATGTGTGCATATTAAACTGAAGGGTGATTCTTTTTTATCAGAAAGATGTATATATATTGTATTCAGGTATAATGCACATGACCTAATTGTTGAAGTTTGGGAAGAGGCCTGGGTTAGCCCTCGATTGGAGCCTCTTCAGCCAGTCACATTTTAGCTGTACTTTTAATCTTGACTCAAGTTCAATATATTAACTTACTCCAAAGAGAAATTTACTGTTAACTGGATAAACTATGTTTTGGCATTTAAATTGTCACAGGATCGCATCCAGGGCAGTTTGTGCAGTGCAGCACACTTTCTCTAATCTTGTACAGGATAAATGTAGTTGTTGGGTTGGCTTCCTATTTGTGTAAGGCCAAGTAAGCATGAACATTGCACAAGTGCTGAATGAATGGAAATTATTTCTTGATGCCCATTGCCCGTTTGATAAAGCAGCAGAGACAGTTTTGATAGGGAATAAAGTTACACTATTTCAACATGTTGTTTTGTTCATTATTGCAGGCATGGATAACACATCTGAAAGGTAAACAGAATGCATATTATCCCTGAAGGTGCTAATCACTGCTATAGTCGCTGTCTTATTGCTGTTAAAACATTTAATGGTTAAAAGATTCAAATTCCTCGTGATACCTTTCATTCAAATACCAGCAAGCCTATTCTAAAGCAAAAAGTAGTCTTAGTCAACAGCTTTCCTCTGGACACTTCACACACACTGTATGCAAAGTGTCCTGAGGAAAGCTGTTTATTCAGTTCTGGGTTTAAGGGTTATAAAGTGTTGCTGATTGGAACACAGAAATTTTCTTTAAAAGTCCGAGTTGCCCTGATGGTCTGACTGTTATCCACAATATACATCTCGGACAATTGGGAACCATCGGCTAGATGTTCCAAGCTTGGTGGAGAGCTACCATGAGTAGGTCTCTACCAAGTTTGTTTGAAGGGTCAGGTACCATTGTTTTGGGGGTTCTGTGTTAATGTTTTGGCCAAATCTTGAAAATATATGAAACTGCTTGACTGATCGTTTTCCTTTTTTTTTTGTCGCACCAGTTGTTGGATTCTCTTCAAACTGAGGGCATACCGTTCAATCTCCACTGAGGGATCTTTACAAAGTTTTAGAAGCCATCAGACTGCAGGAAGGCGTATAAGCTCAAAATTGAAAGTTTGCAGCTTCTTTTTTTGGTTTTTTTTTTTTTTTTTTTGGAGGGTGGGGGGAGAATAAGCAAATTGTGATTGTGAAACTGCTGAAAAAGCATTTTTATTTATTTATTTATTTTTTTTTTTTACAAGACCCTTGAGTGTACTTTTATCTTAATCCTGGTGGAAAGAAGGCCGGAACAAAAAAATCCCAGTTTCCACTCTCAAAAACCGTCAACCAGATCCACTCCAAACGTACTAGGGACACCTGTTGAGTGGGTCTGTAACTAAAGGTCAGTTGAGCATACAGAATGGTTGATGGTCGTCCCTCCAAAATTCACATTTTCTCTTGCTCAAAAAAAAAAACTTCAACCAAAGCCACTTTCAGGATACATTTTGACTGGGTCTGCCAAATTCGTTGAAATGGTCATGCCGAGGAAAGCCCTCCATTCCCTCAGCTTCAAACTGACACTGGCAGGGTGAATATGGGCCGAAGTCTTTGTGATTATGTGGAAATTGACAAAGACGTGGATGCAGTCCAAATTAAATATAGTTTGACAGGACAGCTCTCAGAACCCGGCAACGGAAACTAGAACGCTAAATCTGTGCCGTAAAGAAACAATGTCATCGGTACATGGATTATGGTGTATGTTTGAGCCCGAATATTATTCACACGGTCTGAACATATTGTTCACAGCAGGCCACACTATCTGTCTGTCTGTCTACCTACCTACCTACCTACCTACCTACCTACCTACCTACCTACCTACCTACCTACCTACCTACCTACCTACCTACCTACCTACCTACCTACCTACCTACCTACCTACCTACCTACCTACCTACCTACCTACCTACCTATCTATCTATCTATCTATCTAATCTATCTACCTGTCTGTCTGCCTGCCTGCCTGCCTGTCTGTCTTGATCCACCCATTCATCCGTATTTATTTATTTGCCCTTCGTTACAATAATGCTTTGTCGGAGTATAATTATTTACAAAAGAGTGACTGCATCATGCAACACCTGCTTTTTCATTATTATTGACTCGATACATTTGGCAGTTCATTCAGAGGTGGATATTTGTGTCCAGATTCCAACTGATATATTGAAATATTATGGCATTTGCGATTCTCCTTTAAAATGGCTCCACAGTTCTCTTACCAATAGATAGCAACATGTTTTCCTTTGATGATACAGTATCAAGTTCGTCTTGTTTCGTTAAAGAGGCATTTTGGAACATGCAGATATTTCATTGCAGTTTCATTTGAACTTGAAGAATCCAACTCTGCTGTGATTACTAATGGCAATGTTGCACTGTGACCGCTTTGCCCTGCAAATGTCAAGGTCATGTGACACAAGACCCACTGAACACACGTTGCACTGACCTTGTTATCGCTCAAAGTAACAGGTGTGTGACGCTAATGACCTGCGATCATTTTTTTGCCCCAAATTGATACCCTTGTCTGAGGATTTTAAGGGCATGGCATACTTGACGCGTAAAAGCCACTTTTAAAAATGAAAGAGTGCCGTTTTTGTGGCTCATAACATATGTAAACGTTGACCATGTTGACTGAAAGCAAGTATTTGTGATCAAACGTAACGTATATTTGCATTCCTATCCGTGTTTTATATAAGAGTATAGTTTGAAAGTTATGAAGCTGCAAATTACAGTGAGTAATGGGAAAGCACAACTCGAGCCTGCCTGACTGAAGTACCCTCTACAGCATTGACACCAGAGGCTTTTATTCTTGTCCTTGCCTATTGCAACAACTACATGTAGGCTGTACCATTGTGGTTGATTATAAACAAAAGCCACTAAAGATCAAAGCAAGGCACCAAGTCGCCATAAAATGAAAACAACAACAGAGTTATCAGTACCGTACTGTGGAGATGAGTTAAAATCAGGGTCAAGATCACACATGTTTACTGGAGAAGCTATTGTTGCATGAATTAAACACTAACATACTTTCCAAGAACAAATATTGCAGCTCTACAGGTATGCACATACAAAATAATTCTTGAAAATGACAATGAAAAACAGATATCTTTGAACAAAAAAAAATTGTTACTTTGACATGACATCCAATCAACACTATACGTCAAAAGTAACACAAGTTACACAAAGACGGTCTTGCTTTGATTTGCAACTCTACCTCTGATTTATCTTTTAAAAATCTAAAATTGAAAATTGGGATTTTTTGTTTGTCATCATCATCATTTCTACGCACTAATCCAAAGTAAACATATAACAAATGTTACTTCTTCATGGCGTGAGCCTTGCGGCAGTGTGCCCAGACATACGATTGTCTTCGTCTCTTATGACCTGTCGCTCTGCGTTTACGCTCATTCCATGCAAAATGAACAACCAGGCTAAGCCAAAGTTGCTTTTGGAGTGCCATTGTGTGTCAAATTGAAACTTCAGTACAATCGAATGCTGGTCCGCTAATCTTCTCAGATCTGATTCTCTCTGAAGGGAATTAATTGATAACAGATTTTCTGTAACTTCTGTCAATTTGAGTACACGTACATTGTAATATAATAGAATTGATGCACACGTACTATCTGTAAACCTTCACAAGAGGTGTGAATCTCAGAACTTAGGGGTGGCCATAGCTCATCAAATATTTGACGTACAGTCATGAAATATCATTGAACTATTGATCAGCATATATGATGATGCGGACCCGGGGTTCTGTTTGTCCTTTTTTCCATATCTGACCTTCCAAATGATAATAGGTATAATGACGGTGGGAGTGTTGAAGTGAATATCACATGTATAATGAGTAGGGTCTTTGTTCTTTGCTGTGGAAGACAGATTGTTATTATTATAAAGAAATTGTAAGCGTAGCTCAATAAGCAAGGTTAATTGCAATCAAGTAAGTAAATAAATGAATAAACACAAACAAGTATAATAAATAATTCATTTTTTTTGGTCTTTGAAAAATAAATTACATATATTTTAAATTGACCGCTGTAAATAATCTTTATAATTCGTGATGAGCATAAACCTGTTAACCGCCTTGTATGCATCTCAGACCCAACATACAAATACTTTACCACCTGAAATCACAGTCATGAAATATCATTGAACTATTGGTCATTATTGATGCTTACCTGGGGTTTTGTTTGATGCAACATCTGTGCCATGGAGAGTGACTCGATCAGTTAATGCTCGACTTCCTTCACAATCTATGTGAAAGAAATGTGTCTATATATTACATCATAAAGTCCTGTACAAGTATATATATATATATATATATATATATATATATATATATATATATATATATATATATATATATATATATATATATATATATATATATATATATATCAACACACAAAGTAACTTACAGATACACACTTATACAGTTTTAAGAATCTATGAATGAAAAAGTAAAAATGAAATCGTCAAGCAAAATATAGGGAGAGTGGGAAGGGTTTTTAAAACCTTCAGTCTCAACAATGAACTTGCTACACGAACTACATGATCCGATAGCTGAATAACGAATGAAGATTTGAAAAGTGGGAGACCAGATATAACAAAGAAGCTATGGAAAAGAGGCTAGGTGTCTTCAGTTGCTAAGAAATAAACCGGAAGTTCCTAAAAGTCGGAGAGAGAAAGATGGAAAGAAAGAAAGAAACTGGAAGTTCCTAGAGGTCATGAACAATACACAAACTGCCGATCATACTTGTACCTCCTTTGTCGCCCACTTTTCAATTTTACATTTTGCATAGCAAAATTAAACAATTAAATTCTCAGTGCATATAGTTTCATAACAGTTTGTGACCACTTCCATGGTTTCTCTGGTTTGTGACAATCAGCCGAGCACAGGACCTTCATGGTCATCTGCATGTAGTTACTGGAATGATGACACAATGCAATAAATAGACTGCAGAATACATTCTTTGACAGCAAAAAAGTTATATATCTCGGGTGTAGAATAAGGCAGTGTATTCATTGAATACCTGACCTAGAATCTTTAGCTTGTATATCTCCCTCCCTCTCTCTCTCTCTCTCTCTCTCTCTCTCTCTCTCTCTCCCTCCCTCCCTCCCTCCCTCCCTCTCTCTCTCTCTCTCTCTCTCTCTCTCTCTCTCTCCCTCTCTCTCTCACACCCACATGGGGGGTGGGTGGGGGTGGGGTTGGTTGTTTGTTGGCCAGTTCATTAGATACTACAAAAGATCCAAATACTTGAGTGGAGGGATCTCATCATGGAAGTGTTTGATGTTGATGAAACTTGTTTCATGTTGAAAAGTTTCTAAGTCTCATTTATATCAGAGTTGAAAAGGAAATCAGTTCAGGCATGTTAGAGTTCAACAGAGCTGCTAAATTCTGCAGTTGGTGTCTTCCTAGTGTGTTGCAGTCAGGGATCAAAGTTTTAGAAAGTGAAGTTATTTCCGCATTCAAAATGGCAATAAAATTTGCTGAATGAATAATGTGTTAAAGTTAAACACAGTAAATTCTACCAATTCTAAAATACACTAGTCTGAGATGCCGGTTTCAAACTTTCTTGTCTTGGTAACAATATGTTAATTTTGGCACAAAAGACAATATAACTCTCGTATGCCTGAACCACTCTATTCTTATCTGCTCAAACGACCATTACAAATGCAATGAGAGATAGATCGATTGGTGTACATCTTTAATGTCTTAGATTTTACCACATTCTCTTTTTGAGACGCCTCTTTTCAGGATGGCTTCATGGCCTGAATTTAGCCTGGTGTGAAAGGTGGGGGTGCATTTTGTCCAAACATTAGCGATCTGGTGAAAAAGAAGGTATGGAATACATTAGTTTCACATGTTCCTTTCAAAACTGTAGAATCTTTTCTTCTGAAGTATGTTTCATCTCTGTTTCTTACTTGTTTGAACTTGAAATAAGGTTAAGAGGGAATGAAATCGGCACTATCAATATGGAACATCGTCTTGCTGGGTATGTAGCACTGGCTGCAATGAAAAACATTCTGGTGGCCATTGTTCCAGGAATCCAAGGAAGATGATGCACAAGAAGGTGGTACCTGCTAAAAAAACCACGTTTCACGAGAGCATGTCCTTTTTAAGACCACCCATGCAAAACGTTGGCTTTTATTTCTTTGTACATTTACCTGGTATAAATATCTGACCACTTTTGGCTGGCAGTAGGGATGACCACAAAGTCAGTAAGGTACTTTCATTTTCATTTTCAATACACTTGTGACAAGCACATTTTAGCATTGTTATGGTTAGAACGACTCCAACTACCACAGGGGTTGGACACTGTCATCAGTAGGACAATTTTGTACCCCAGATGGCACCTAGTGCTCGATGTTCATTTGTGTTGGTTTAAACATATTTATTAAGCAATTAGAGGAAAGGGATTCGCCCTACACAAACTCTTCTTCATTTGTGTTGAAGGTCTTTTCCAGCTTTGCAGATCCAGTAATTCCTTTCTTGAAAAGCCACCCCAAGGGCAGGCCAAAAAGTGCCCTCTCCTTTGAGGTACAATAACATGGAAAACGAAAGCAGCTGGAGTCTGACCAAAAGTGATCTGCCAAGCTGGGTGGCCTCTCAAGACCGCTACCACTGTACATGCATGGTTGGAAGGGACTTTCTGATGGGGCAAATAGCGTGCAAATAATGTAGCCAGGAGTAGTTCCCTTGGGACCTCAAAAGTTTTCTTTAAGAAATCGCATGTAAGCAGCGTACCCTGTTCTGTTATGTTCACAAGGAAACTGAGTATGATTGGTCAGAACAGAAAAAAACACCTTGTTCAGTTATGTTCACAAGGAAACTGAATTTGATTGATCAGAACAGAAAAAAAAAACACTTAGTTTTGAGGACCCGAGCCAGCGATTGTAAGCTGTGGTGCTGCATGTGTGGACTGTAGAACAGTATGCTAAAATGTATGCATACACTGTGGGTAGTGTCCTTTACTGTTGTTCATATACATTTTAATCCCATGAGATAATCCTAGGAGTTGCAATAAACATGTGGGCAATAGTTCCACTTTGCCATGTGTCAGATGATGACTGTCAAAATAATATGCGCAACAAGAGTACTGGGTCAAAGTAACATAAGTTCATGGAGCGGGACTTGCATGAAAACTAAATGAATATTTCGTTTATTTTAAAGCATCAGGCTTTAATACAACAAGATTAAAGCACTGGAATTATTAGGGAATAAAATTAAAAGGATAATTCATCAATATTAAGTTAAAAAATCACTGGTATAATGTGAAAATTTAATCGACATTTTTACTTCATTTTTTTTTTACACCAATCATTGTTTTTTTTTTTTCAATTAGACAAATATTTGTTTTATAAACATCCACACTAAACACCTCAAAATAAGCAATAATTAAATAAATAAAAGTCAACTAGTTTATAGTTATTTGTCAATGCAAAATATGTTTCAATATCATACGTTATGCCCACTAGTGTTGCTCCAAAACAACACCTGTACTTCGCTTACGATTGCACATTTCTTGTAAAATTCTATTGTTTTGGAAAATTCAAAGTAAGGCCAATAGTATTCAATGTAAAACAAACATCAGCATACATACTTAATTTCTTTTTACTATTTTCCCTTTTTCGGAGAATCACCCATATATATATATATATATATATATATATATATATATATATATATATATATATATATATATATATATATATATATATATATATATATATATATGTAATGACCGTTGGCCAGGATATTGTTTTGTACTTCACTTTTGCAGCAGATAATCCATCACGTTTGGCTGAAGAGAACGGTGATCTGGCAAAGTCGACATATACGTTTTCCCTTTTCGGCCAGGCGACAGGTGCCGAGCGTACCTGGTTCAGGCCCCCACCGTTCAGTGGTCAAAATAATAAATGTGATATTGAATATGTTACAAAGGTATGAGTTTATAGGATAGGTCTTCTCTGTATTTTCAGAATCCATTGTAACAAAGAAAAAGCATATGACAATGTGTTCCTGCCAGGAAATATTTGTCATCAATTATACATCACGCATGAATTCAGTTGAAATGTGGAGTAACTCGGGCAACAGAATATAATTATTATAATATCTAAAATATTTAATTCGGTTGTTTCACTTTCAGTTTTACTTGCATGACATTCAGACTAGACTCACAAGAAACTCGTGAAAGATGCCATTAAAACAGCAAAATTGCCGCAAAATTCAGTGTACTTATTGTAATATTCCGTGCAAGAATGGGCTTGGGCGTGTCAATCGTTTCAGCTCACAGGGAATACCTATATATCAAGCATATGCCTAGCCGGCCTAATAAAAATATGATTAACCTTTCCTACATGTAGGCCCACCTATTTTCGAACTTGAAGAGAACTCCGATCATTGGCGCTTCACACATCAGTAAAAAATGTAACTTGAAAGTGAAATCGCTCGGTGGTTAGATGGTGCACCGTGCTGCTACAAGCTACACGTAGAGGCAGAACTTGAGATGATTGAATTCAATTGAAATATGGGGTAACCAGGTCATAGCAATAGAATATTGTAAGATTCAACAGGGTTATTTCACTTTCAGTTTTACTTTCATGAAACTCGGACTAGACTCACAGTACAGTCGTGAAAGATGCCAAGAACGCAGCAAATTCCGCAGCACTCTCCGACATGAAACTATAATTTTGTTATTTAAAAAAACAAAAACAAAAAACAAAAAAACAAAAAACAAAAACAAAAAAACCCAGAAAACTGTCCAAAGGACAAGGATGCCCCCGCCTGTTATTGCTCCCATCAGCATTGCAAAGAGTAGCATGTATAATTGGTGTAAGACTTCAAACATATTGTGAAAGCTTCACGTGGATAATAATTATACACACATAACTTTTCATAAATTGATTGATGTTCCTTTCAAATTTCATGGCAAGTGCCTCAAATACTTTATGGGCTACACAATCACAATTTTTACAAGAATCAATACTCATTTTCCTGGAATTGTTATTTTCACTAAGCTAATTAATGATTATCAACAGGCGATAATTAACCCAAGAGACAAACAAAATACCAGGGGCATATCTTCACGTATTGATTAATGTTGTTATCAAGCTTCATAGTTGTACCTCAAACACTTTGTGAAGCACATATGACACAAATTTGACATCAGGCAACATTTTCACTGAATAGACATTTCCATAAAGTAATAATGAAAAATGAACAGAGGTTAATTAACCCAAGAGACAAACAAAATCCCAGGTGCACATCTTCATATATTTGTTAATGTTCGCAACAAATTTCAAAGGTGTACCTCTAATACTTTTTTGGATACATGAGACACAAATCGGACAAGTCTAATGTCGAATCAACATTTTCAATAATTAATGATTAATTATCAGAGGATAATTAATCCAAGAGACAAACAAAAACCCAGGTGCACATCTTCACATATTAATTGATGTGCCCACCAAGTTGCATAGGTGTACCTCAAATACTCTTCAGGATACATGCGACAGAGATCTGACAAGTCTAACGTCAAATCAACATTTTCCAAACTGAATTAATGATTATTAAACACAGAATAATTAATTCAAGAGACTAACGAAACCCCATGCAGGTGCACACCTTCATATATTGATAAATGTTCCCACTAAGTTTCATGGCTGTACCTCAAATGGTTTTTTAGATACGCGCGACACAAATCTGACAATTTTAATATTAACGGACGGACAAGGGCAAATGAAAATGCCTCCCTCTACGTGAGGGCATAAAAAAACTTGGGAGGGGAGGGTGTCCTGAGCACCTGAACCCTCTCTTCTAGATCCGCGCCTGGTATATGACGTATAATAGTACATTATTCGATCACACACTGAGATACTTCTGTGCAAGGTCTTGTCTTGGGCTTAATAACCTATTTTGTTTTTGGTATATTCCATAGTGACTAATAATACAGGTTCTACGAGTTTGGGCCCCTAACTGCATTCGTTCTTTTTTCTCTTTTATACATGTGCGGTTGGTACTGGGTGAACTACGTAGGCTGCTGGTTCAATTTGGTTCAGATCGGGTCATGCTTCATCGTGATCCGGGCCAAAAATGTGAGCCAGTTCCATCCATTGTATATAGGCATTGAATTTCTTCTCTTATGCAGGAAAATATTGTTTCGTGTCTGCTATTTTGTGATGATTATCGTCGACTGTCTTTGGGAAATTTTATGACATATCTTTTGCTTATAATATTTTGCCCATATCAAGATACATATGCATGGAGCAGATGACGCCAGGTTTCTAAGCGGATCAATCATCCTACTCTCCCTTACCATATTGGTTGTGATTCGACCAATCAAAGCAATTCTACAAAACAATGTAGGTCTGTCCGGGAGAATATGTCGAACTTGTGACGGTGTCTGGACCGATATTTTTAATTGACGAATGCAGAGTATTAATAAAATTCTCACAACCAGAACATGTTCGGAACTCTGATACTTTCTTTCTAAAATGGTTTTGTAAATTTGTGGCTTGTTCTATAATAGGAAAAACCGGTTGAACCAAATTATAAATGCAACACAAAACTCCCTTTCTATGACGTATGCTTCTTGTGCAGGCAATCCAACAATGCGTCATAGTCAACTCAAAAAAAAAAATAAATAAATAAAAAAACAAATAAAAAAACAAACAAACAAAAATAAACATACAAAACACAACAAAACAAAACAAAAAAAGAGAGAGAGACGTAACTACATATTTCCAAGTGTTTATTTATTTAATTATGCAATACAAATATATATATATATATATAACACTGGGACATAAGATCTTCAGTCAGTATCAGTGTAATTTTGCTTAGGAGCATGCAAACGGAGTTACAAAAATATTCAAAATATTTGTTGCATCTGTACATATTTTCAAATAATCAAATACACATGTACATTAACTGATTTCTTTCTCTCAAACTTTGTATATTTACAGTCATACAAAATATAACAATCACAGGATGAAAGTAAAACTAAGTGTTTTAGCCTCTGTTGAAATCGTTCGCACTTTGCATCATAAAGTCTGTGGAACGCAAAATTGTGTGAATATTCTTTGTGATGCATTCCAGTAAACTTGTGTCTCCAAACCTTGCACACATTCATAGTTTTGGGGCTGACATAATTATTTGCTTGTTTCTTAGCGCCATTTTAGTTTATTTGATTACAACCGGAATCACATAATTTCAAGGCAACAAGTTCGCGAACGAGCTTCCATCTGAAATATATGTGTAGCTTCCAACATAAAATAACGCACGATGCCCTAATGCCGCTCTTTTCTTTTCTCATTTTTTGACTGCAAGTAATTTCATCACAACAGTATAACGGCAAGATATGAATTGGCATAAGGACCAAGCAATGGATCCGGAAGAGATATGTTCTATCTTGATATGTTATTAGCAAAATTCCATGTGATATACCTGTAGAGCGTTGCATTGCACTCGCTCCGTTTATAGTGCCATGAGCAAATACAAATGATAAAAAACATTTTTTCTTTGAGTCACGATAACAATAGTCTCCACGCTAAACAAGACTCAACCGTGCAGATTTTCTAGCACGAAGATGCCCCCTTTCTCTGTACAGTCATTTTGGTTCAACATATCAATATTTACATTACAATATTTGAAAGGTGGGAAAGGCACAAGGCAAGCGTGGTATGCTTTGTATGTATTGTTGGCGCTACAATCTGACTGAATATGATGCTTTAGTCAATCCATCTGGTAAATATCAGAGAGGACGCTATCCCTTCCCAACTCTAACACTCCTGGCACGCTCATTATCTATTCCCCTTTACTTATCTTCTTTCTACCTGCGCTAGCAACAGCAGGTCGTTACGGCACCAGGCACATACTGAGTATAGACTTATTAAGATTGGAGCATGCTTCGTCGTAAAGTATGTACATTCAAAGCACGTGCAACATATGAACAGTCGAAGTGTAATTGATGATGCTGTACCTGAACAGCCAATACAAAAAACAGATGAGATGAAAAAAATTCCAATACATCATGTTATGTACAATGCAGGAAATAGAAGTGAAAGACCATCCATATATTATGCGTGCCTGTGCTATCACTGGTTCACAAAATTGAACTACCGCTCATTTGGATAAAAAATCCAAAAACAGAAGAAAAAAAATCTCTGATAAACACATATTGAAAGTTGAAACATCATAAAAAGATGTGACCACAGGAAAACAAAATTCTACTGCACAGATTCAAGCCAAAGTGAAGTTGAGCATCAATATAAATAGAAGATATAAAGTGCAGCGGAGTATCAACGCACAGCCAAGATGAAAATGGTAACTTTGTACAATGATTCAAATAGTTGCTTCTCAACATTACACTGATGGATCCGTGTTCATATACATACACGTAAAGAACATGGTGAAGGCACATCGTGAACTGGTGAACACAGTCTAGTCAATAAAATATAAATACACATTGAGCGTAAGCCATGCTTTTTAATTTTAGTATGAAAATTGATATTCAGGCATTTTGTCCGAATATGGCATAGTTACACCTCGATGCGCATGGACAAGTTGGGATGGCAATTAGCTCATAAAGAACGGTTGCGCCCAAAAATATGTCACAGAGAGTTCACAGGTCGGTATTCATGGTAAACTTTTAAGCCGAACATGTCCCGTTGGTTTTGGATCTACTCCATCGTTTCAGCGGCCTGTGGAGTTAAGGTATTTCTCTATTGTTTTTTAAGGAATGCATGCCCACTCAATTAACACTACGAAAGGACCACTTTCTCGATGTTTTAAACCAACCAAAACTTCGGTTTCGGTTGGTTTAAAACATCGAGGAGAGGAATTGGGAAATAGACATTCAGAGTCCGTGTGTGAGTGAAGTTGTCTCCTTTTAAGGACATTTAAGTCGCCACTGCGCCTGTTTGGTTGACTTGTAACAATGGCCACATCCTTCGGTCATCTTTTTTCCGCCGATACTGGAGCACCAGCATTCTTTCTTACGGACTAATTTATCTCCAGTTGTTCATGCCCACTGAGGTGTGATCGTATCATTTACAAAAGGCCTTATGTTTCTATAATAAAACAAACATGGCAGCTATAATAATTTTACTCTCCGTGTATGCTCCTTATTGCCTTGCTTAAAATTTTGCCCAATAGTGTATTTGACACTACAGAAACTGGGTAAATGCAACAAAAAAATCACAACATGGAAATGACTATAAAAATTGAAACCGGTCGTACCTCATCATTCTCTAACCAAATCAGTAGAAGAATTATTATTTGGGGGGAAAAAAACAAAAAAACAAAAAAAAAAAAAAAAAAAAAAAAGTTGCTGAACCTTATGGCAAAACACAGAAAATATGCCACCCTTAAAAAATAAAAAACAAAAACAAAAAACAAAAAACAAAAAACAAAAAAAAAAAAAAAAAACAAAAAAAAAAAACAAAAAAAAAAAAAAACAAAAAAAACAAAACAAAAACAATAACAAAAAAACCGGGCGATAGCGATCGCCAGTACAAATGCGATAATGAGAATCTTGCCACAATTAATGGGCCTTCCTCGATATTTGCCGTCTGCCCCAGGATAACTGCGGACGCAAATTTATATTCCATATTGTCAATCATTGTACCCTGAGTTGTCGCCAGTATAAAATAAGTTACAAAAGAAAGCAGAGAACATATTTTCACATTCAGGAAACAAAGCTATACAGCACATTAAAATGTCATCAGGACTACGTTTTCTAGGAAAACGTGAGAAATCTCTCTGGTACAGTTTTGATTTTTACACAGGCCAGCCCTCAGTGTCCGCCGGACTATGTTGCATCCCGGCTCCTTATACTAAATAGACACACCTGTAGCCCAGGCTGTCGCTGTACATTAGCCAAGTAAACAGTGGCTAAAAAGGTGCGATATAGCAAATAACACTTTGCAACCCTCAGTCAAATTGGCTCATTATATTTCAAACTATACTTGTCTATTGAAAGGGTCATTGGATACAGACATCAGAGCTGCTTTCGTCAAATTGGCCACGGTAGTGTTGAAAGCACCTGCGTGGATATCGCTATACGGATAAAACACAATTTTACGCAAGGAATTGTGCTTAAGGTATTTACAGCTCGTGGAAAATAAATGAGTATGTACATTGATCTGACATATTCTGGGAAAACAACGTCTTCCGGATATGTATGATATTTTTGGTCTTTCACCTCATGACGAAAGGACGGTACTATATCAGAGTCTCCGAGCCGTGAAGGATCACGCGATTCACAGGTCAGCAATCCTGACTATAACCCAGGAGGGTAACCTCCTTGTTATAACTTACATTGTCCTGAGACTGATATTGAGCACCAACTTCCCATCAACCCCATCGCCGTACCGTTTCTAACGTTTTAGTGTTAACAGCCTCGTGAGGGACAAAACTGGTTGGTCACCTTTGTCCATCTTTTGAAGTGTCTAGGAGCTCATCAAATATGACGATTTGACGAAAGCAAAGGTCTCGATATTGGATGTAAAACGGTCATGCGCTTACAAATGACCCTTAAGCCCAGGAATAAGTGATTTCTTTAAATACGAGGCCTGCATATGATAAACTCAGCATATTATGTACATTATCACCATGCTTCAACATCATACAAAATTTATGTAAAATGTCCCGACTTAAGCAGAAACAGAGTGTACCTGTTTCCCTTCGGCACTGAGCAAATCTCAGTGCATTTATATTAAATCTAAACGCATTTTTGTAAATGAAACACGATCAAAATGCATGGTATACATCTCCAGGTTGATAACTACATTGTCCCAAAAAGAAAGCACCATGAACTAAGAAACACACCTGATACTTGTCAAACATGTACAGGTATATTGTTTGCCGGCACAGCACACCATTGAAGCTCTGTGTTTCTTGTTACGCTCCATGCTCTGAAGCGCAGAATACATGGTTCCCAGTGTGTTGGCAACAGGCAAGTATATTTAAAAAGTACTACACATACACGTCTGCCTGCACACACACACACACACACACACTATATATATATATATATATATATATATATATATATATATATATATATATATATATATATATATATATATATATATATATATATGTGTGTGTGTGTGTGTGTGTGTGTGTGTGTGTGTGTATAGATATGTTAATATCCACGGCGACACACATATATATTATATATGTATGTGTGTATAATATACATATTGTACATATAATTATGGCAACCATGGAAATTAACGTGTTATCACTGTAAATCTAATCGCGGTCTACATTTAATTTATCTCATTCAAACCCATATCACAAACAGTGGAGATTCCCTTAAAACACATGAGACTGTGACTGTGGAACATCAATGCCCAATTGACATGCAACAGCTCAACAAGATGAAAAGCACCAAAATGAAGCAGATCTCGGCAAGCGCTATGCTTCAGAGAAACAGTCATTTGTGTAACATATTTGATTGGTACTTTTTGTACTGTGCACGCTGTCCACGTCATAGTCCTTGGCACGCTTTTGATTTCTGCTCATGGTCAGAAGAATGACTGCAACAAGCACAAGGATGATGACACCACACACACAGGAGAGAGATATTATAACTAAAGACATTTTCTTCACGTGTTTTTCATTTTTTTCGGCAGTCGAAGTCACACCCGATACTGTACCGGAATGTGTAGACGAAGTCTTGGAATGTGGCGTGACTGAACCTGAAGACATTGTGAATTTAGTGAAATTCTGCACAGATGCTGGTAGACTTCTCGAGGTTGTGGTTAGTTTCCGAGTAATCTTTGGAGTTTTTGTTTCGGGTGTGGTAGGGGTACGGGATGTTGATATTGTCGTGGTAGGTGTAGTTGTAGTAGCAGTAGCAGTAGTAGTAGTTGTTGTTGTCGGCAATTTTGTTGTTGGTAAAGTTGTAGTAGTCGTTGGTAAAGTTGTAGTAGTCGTTGGCAAAGTTGTAGTAGTCGTTGGCAAAGTTGTAGTAGTTGTTGGCAAAGTTGTAGTAGTCGTAGGTAAAGTTGTAGTAGTCGTTGGTAAAGTTGTAGTAGTCGTTGGTAAGGTAGTTGTAGTTTGTACTGTTGTCGGAATGGTTGTAGTGGTGGTAGTTGTTGCTGGTAATGCAGTTGTAGTTGACGCAGTCGTTGTGGACATTGTAGTAGTTGGTTGAGCCGTAGTAGTCGACCTCGTTGTTGTAGGTAACGGTTTCGGGACGGCTGGCGGCACTGGAACCACTTGAACGGCCACCTCTTTTGTGACCGAACCCGCTGGATTTTTCGCAGTGCACTTGTACACACCCGTGTTGTACACTTTGACCTTACTCAGGTGCCATATGGCGTAGCTCTTGAACTTTGTGCGATCTGCAGGTGGAAAAATTCGCATGATCTCTCCCTGAGGAGACAGCCACTCCACACTGGGCGCTGGATCGCCTTCTGCGACACAAGACAGATACACGTCCTGCCCCACGTACGCAGTTGTGTTGCGAGTGCTGAAGGTCACGCTTGGAGCTCTACACACAAAATCTGCGGGCATTAGACGATAGATATAGACAAAATTGGGCGTGTGGCAGTTGTCTGCTCCTGTTAGTATGGGACTGCGTCTTTGGTTTAGCCACACTCGAAACCATTTCATCTCGCAGTTACAATGCATTGGGTTACCGTGTAATCTTAATCTTTGTATTCGCGTAAATATTGCTTTGATACTCTCTGGGTATATTTGGACGGAGTTAAACTGCAGATCTAACTCTTTGAGTTTCATAAGCTTCTCCAGCGGTGTTGGTGTAAGTGATGATATCTGATTCCATCCAAGACGTAGAGTCTCGAGTTCCGCCAGGTGATTTCCAAGAGTATCTGGCAAGTGCATCAGCTTGTTTTTCCGCAAGTCGAGAGATGCCAGTTTGGGCGTATTTTTGAACACAGCACCATCAAACGATTGGATTTTGTTTTCAGAGAGATCCAAAGAAACTATATTGTTTAAGTTAGCCAACATGTTCCCATCAATAGTGATGAAACTGAGGTTTTTCATTGAGATGTGAGTAATATTCTGTAGATTTCTGAAGGGTCTCAGATCCACAGAACTAAATTTGTTTCCACTTATATCTAGTGATTTTGCTCGCACATTGGTAAGAAAAGCCAGGCTGGTCATCCCATTGTGGTCAAGGCTTAACTTTTCCAACGAATGTCCTTCCATGAAACTTACAGGAATCTCTATTGGTCGCTTATTGTGCGAGAGTGAAAATGATTCCAGCCTTGTTAGTCCTTTTAGAAGTTCAGGGGCAAGAGTGCTGAAGTTGTTTTTGTTCAGGTTGAGGTGCTGTACATGTGCACCACGAAAGGTATCTGCTGAAATACCCTCAATGTTATTTTCTTCCACCGAAAATTCAAGTAAATCAAATCCGTTCAGAACACCAGATGGCAGACTCTGCAGCGAGTTCTGGTTTATATGTACTCGCTTGAGTTTCTGTAATCCCTTAAATGTATCTTGGTGAAGGGTTGTCAAAGCATTTGATGTCAACGTAATATTTTCCAACGACGTGAGGTTGGAAAAAGCTAGACTGTGGATCTTTTTAATTTTATTGTGCCCAAGATTGAGATTTGCCAGTTTCGTCAGTCCATTGAAAGAGTCCTTGCCAATGTCCGTTATTCTGTTATAAGCAATGTCTAAATCTACGGTGTCTGACGGGAAGCCAGTCGGAAATGATGTCATCGATCCGTACCTGCAGAACACTTTACTTCCGCTGGATTCTTTTCGGCAATGACATCCCATCGGACATGGGTCTTGAGCACGTGCAACAGTCACAAATGCACACAAAACTATACACACAGTTGTGTAATCCATTCGCATTTTGGAGAGTATTTCCAGGTCAGTTAATCTCATACAACAACTCGACGTTTCCCCAGAGCCTTTTTGTAGTGCAAAACTTTCCCTGAATCACCTGCAAAAATACAAGTATAAAATGAGCATGACAGATCCATGTTTTTTGGCAATAGTAATACATGAGGTATTTTTCTTACATGCGCCCTAGGACGTCTCTGTCTGGTAACATATTTTTCTGGCAGGGTAATTTCAAACTTCACATTGTTTCATACTGCACGAATGTGAACAATTCAAAGTTATTTACTTTAAATGTGTTCACATAAGTTTTGCTGATGTCACAATACCGTGAGGAGTGAGAACCTTACACACATTCGGTCAAATTTTGAAACGATGATGTTTACAACCTGTTAATTATCATGCACATTTGAAGGAAGAGTCTCAATACTTTCTTTGTCATGTCAAATTCAACACTCTTAGACAAATGGGTGACATATCCATGATCCTTTTTACACATGATTTGTGTCGTATTCTCACTGAAACATGTATGTGATACTCTTATCGACGCTAAGCTTATGCCGGTCTGTCTATGTAATGTTGACAAACAAATAAGAGAGAGACATAGGTCCGTTGCTAAGAAATGAATGAATATCTATCTCACAAAGTCAAATCCCCTGCAACATCTTCCATGTCATCAATACCGTCAGTCGTGCTCTAAAATTTCCTTGTCATTTCCTGCCATTGACTATTTCTCGCACACACACACACACACACACACACACACACACACACACACACACACACACACACACACACACAATGGAGAATTCTATTTCTATTTCACCAAAACACATGCAGCGAGTAATCTGTAACAAAGTTATATTAGCGTAAAAGTTCACGTTTCTTCAGCGGGCTCTTTAACCATGCGAACAAATTACGTCTTGTTTCGTCCTTAACATTTCCTGGCTCGATCGATATTGCGGTCGATACAAAATACAACTTATCAGATATAATATACACTCAACAACACACTACCTGCACCAAAATGTGTAAAATGTCTGGCACATGTTTCAACCGAGATCACACTAAAATCCCCGGACCCACGTGCGTCAATGACGTCTCGACTGTGTCACCGTGCGCCGTGTTAACTGTCAAATATGACTGGATTCAGGTTTAAGTATATAAATCTACCCGTTTACCTGGAATGATACAGGGTCACATGACCTCAAAGAGTGAATTCATGGAATCTGATAATGGTCCTATATGTTGATCAAATCCGGGAGCTTCGTAAGTATTCTGAGCGTGAAAAGAATGTCTGGAATGACAACAATGTAAATAACTCTTTCTGTTGTTGCATGCTTGTGGTCGAGAATATAAGGTTGAGCTATTAACGTTAGGGCCTCAGAAATTAAAAAGGCTTTCGGAAGTTCGTTAGGTTCATAGCATTTATCGTTCTTGATTATTTAATTGTCGTGTGTAATATTCTACCCTAAATCTTCTGGACCGGAGCTTGTATACAGATTAGAAGTGATAAAAAATATCTTTGATATTACTGTATTGTGTAATCGGAGCAGCGCAATATGTTGAGCCTGCAACTTTGTAAAGGAAGTATGAAGCTTGAGCTCAACTTACTCAGGGTATTTCCTGCTACAAAATAGAACGAATTTAGATGGCGGCAATATTAGAAATGACAAGTGCGTTGCTGGATTGATAGGGCATGCCAGATACACTACTCTGCTTGGTGGAGGCCACCTGCTTCCTACGTCAAACCAACCAAAAAATGAAGCACGTTTTATTTATCCCCCCCACCTATCTCCACCTGTAACATGTGGGTACCAGTACCTGTGGTGCCACGTACTGGTGACACGCTCCCTGTGTATGGGGGTGTTTATTTAGTCTTCTATACATCAAACCGTGTCGTCTTAAAACATTGGAAGAGGCATGCCGCACCCATCACATCAAATAAAAAATCAGTCATTTAAAATATTCATGAAAACAGACAAACACATCAAGACAAGTACAATTCCTGAATGAACCGCCATAAGGCATTGCCTTGCTTGTTGCCCAACTTACACAGTGACCAAATCATACTGCATGTGTACACAGAACAAACTTCATACATGGCTATTCACACAAATATTCAGTCCAGGGTATACTGAAGAGAACCATGATACACACACTTGCGGCATTGACTACAGTGTATACATTGACGTTATATGCTAGAGAAACAAAAACAGAACGGAAAACGAAAAGAGCAATTAATTGGTTCGGAAAAAAGGGAAGAAATAAATTCCGCAATTTTGTATGTGGTTCATCGGATGCGCCTACAGCACAAACGTATGAATTGAGGTTGGGATGACGCTTCTATCTATCATAGTTTTGAAGATATTCAACCTTAAACTTTTTCAAGTGTCCGTAAGTAGCATATATTTAAATTCTACAACTTTTTTGCTTGGGATCATTGGATGCATCTTCAGCACAAACGCATGAGTCGAAGTTGTAATATCATTTCTATCTATAACATTTTTGACGATATTTAACTTTCAAATTTTGAAATGCCCGTAATTATAGCATAAATTTAAACTCTGCGGCTGCGGTAATGTATGGAAGTTGTTGATGATACACTGACATTGATGGCAAGTCTACTTCTGCTTCTGTCGGGTGACGTGCATCCCAACCCAGGGCCGAATCTTAATACTTATAACGATCTCTCCTTGTGTCATATGAATATACGCAGTCTTTCGCAGAATAAGCTACGGTGCATAAAAACGTCCATTGCACATTCTTACGATATTGTTGCATTAACGGAAACATTTTTGTCTGCTCAACATCGAGATGACGATTATATTTTGCCTGGTTTTCATACTATTTTGCGGTTAGATGGAGCCAGTGGGATCGGAGGTGGAGTTGCTGTATATGTCTCACGTGCCCTGCGTGTTGAAAGACGCATGGACCTTGAAATTCCGGGTCTCGAACTTATGTGGGTCGAGGTTCGTTTGCATAACAACAAATTTCTACTTGGTGTTGTATACAGACCACCAAGTGCACCAGTGTCCTTTTGGAATGATTTGCAGGCAAGTTACGATCTTGCCAGTAGCGCCTCTAATGGCAAGATTGTCATGATGGGAGATCTCAATGCCGACCCATCGACAAACCATGGTAGAAAACTTAGTTCTTTCTGTAGTTCTAATCTTCTTACATTACATATACATGATCCAACAAGGATAACTGAACAAACAGCTACTTGCTTGGATCAAATCATTACTAATATTCCAAATTTTGTTCGTCACACATCGATTCTCCCTCCTGTCGCGGACAACGACCATTGCACAGTTACAGCTCATTTATTGTTTAGACATAAAAGAAATGATTCTTTCGAAAGGTTTGTTTGGATTTATTATAAGGCAGATTTCGACGAATTCAGGAATACATTGAATGCTGTTAACTGGGACCCCTGTTTCGAAACGGACGACATTGATGAAATGTGTAAGTTATGGACCAGCACTTTTCTAAATATTGCTAGGCAGTGTATACCAAATAGAACTATAACTGTAAGGCAGGATGATGCACCTTGGTACACAAGTCGTCTTCGTGCTATGAAACGAAAGGTTGATAGAATTCACAAAAAAGCAAAGAATTGTAGAACCTCTAATAAGACAAATCTTTGGCGCTATTTTCGGCAATTAAGGAATGCATACATTAGTGACTTGAGAGCTGCCGAAGAAGACTACTTTAAACGTCAGTTTGACTCGATTAACTGCTCCAAAAAGAAAGGTAAAGGCTGGTGGAAGACAGTTAACTATTTTATAAAGGGAAAGCAAATTGTTAATAATCATTTATTGGTTGAGAACGTTGTTTTATCTGACAACAAGTCTAAAGCTGAAGCAATAAATTCTTTTTTCTTAAAACAAAGTCGGGTTGATGACACTTCTTTCCGGGCATCATCCACAACGCTTATTTCAGATAATAATAACACGCTGCAAAGTATATCCTTTGATGATGATGAAGTTTATTCCATACTTGCTTCACTTGATGTTAGCAAGGCTACCGGTCATGACGGTGTTAGCCAAGTCTTACTCAAGGAGGCTGCTCCTTCAATTGCTCCTTCGCTTACGAGACTATTCAAATCATCCCTCAACAAAAGTTTGTTCCCTTGCGATTGGAAAAAGGCAAATGTAACCCCAATCCCAAAAGGTGGTGATGCCAGTCTCTGTAGTAACTATCGACCAATATCTTTATTAAGTTGTGTATCAAAGGTTTTTGAGCGTGTAGTTTTCAAGTATGTGTTTAATTTCTTGAGGGATAACTTTGCCTTAACTGATAAACAATCTGGTTTTATGCCTGGGGATGGTACTATCAACCAGCTTGTTTTCTTGTATAATGAGTTTGCGAAAGCTATCGATATGCAGAAAGAAGTAAGAGTCGTCTTTTGTGACGTCACCAAAGCTTTTGATAAGGTGTGTCATCCTGCTTTATTACACAAACTATCAAAGTTAGGTCTCTCCGGAGCTCTGCTTAATTGGTTTAGTAGTTACTTGAACAATCGTCAACAGAGGGTTGTGACGCATGGAGAGTTTTCAAATTGGGGTAAAGTAGAAGCAGGGGTCCCCCAGGGCTCAGTTCTTGGGCCTCTCTTATTTCTTATTTACGTTAACGATATCGTTGACATTGTAACTTCTAACATAAGGCTCTATGCCGACGATGTAACTTTGTACATCACCATTGACGATCCCACTGGCTCTGCTGTCACCATGAATGATGATCTTAAACACATCGAGATTTGGTCTAAGCAATGGCTAGTTACATTCAATAGCTCCAAAACCAAGTCAATGATTATTAGTAAGAAGCGACAGCCTCCACATCATCCCCATGCTCTATTTCAGGGTACTACACTTGAAGATGTAAAACAACACAAACATTTAGGTCTTATTTTTAGTGCAGATTTGTTATGGTCACCTCATATAAATTATGTTGTCTGCAAAGCAAGGAAATTAATTGGAGTAATGAAATTTTTGCAACATAAGCTCAGTAGACGCACATTAGAATTGATTTATTTCACCTACATTAGGCCTATTTTAGAGTATGGTGATGTTGTGTGGGGAGGGTGCACGAAATCTGATGCAGACCTTCTAGAAGATGTTCAACTGGCTGCAGCCCGCGCAGTGACGGGCGCGTCTTGTCGAACAAGTCATGCATTCCTGTACAATGAAACTGGATGGGAGACTCTCTCTAAGCGTAGAGAAAAACACCGACTCATACTTCTTTATAAAATTATTAATGGACATACACCTGCATATTTACACGATTTGATTCCGGAAAATGTATCCAACAGAAATGCATATAATGTGAGATCCAGACAGAACATAAGCCAGGTTCGTACAAAAACTAATACTTAAAATAATTTTTTTTCTCCGGCAACGATTCGCCAATGGAACTTACTCCCATCCAGTGTTCGAAATTCTGAAGATATAGATACTTTTAAGCGTAAATTGGATAAAGGGAGACCAAAGACAAATGAGTTGTTTTACATTGGTAATAGGAAAGCCAATATTTTACATGCAAAAACTAGGATGGGCTGCAGCCAGTTGAACCACGATATGCATAAAATTGGTATAGTAGCTTCTCCTGCTTGTTCTTGTGGTGCCGAAATAGAAAATTCATTTCATTACTTTTTTGAGTGTACCAAATACACGACTGAGCGGAATTTATTACACCAAAATATCATAGTATTGGCTCCTTTCACACTACAAACTCTTATGTTTGGAAATCCCAAGTGTTCAAAGGCAGTAAACAAAATTATTTTTGACAGTACCCACACATATATCTTCAATTCTGGCAGATTCAACTGAGGCCCGTACGTTTTCCACCCAGGTTGACGAACAAGCTTTGCTTGTGACTCCTGGTGGTTCACGTGCGGGCCGGTACTTTTTTTTTTTCCGCGAGCAGTATTCATGTGAACAGTGTTGGCTGGCCTCGACAGTATTGTATTCTAATAATGCATACTTCTGTCTGTCCTGTAATTGTGATGTCTGATCTTTTTGTATGTATGTCCATGTCGATGTTACGTCAATGTGGTGTCCTGTGGCCCGTCTTTATCTTTTGTACAGCATTTGTATTGTTCTTTTATTTCTTTTTTTCACGAGAGGGATTTATATAGGCAGAGCCTGTTTCCCGATCGCTTTTTTGAATAAAATATGTTTAAACCAATGTATGACACGGATACTTAGCCCTACCAAGTACCCATAGAAACAACATTTGTACCTGTATGTTGAATACATTGGAAGCTGAACGTGGTTGGAATTTTCGGACGGCCCTTACTTGCATAGTTTTCAACCTGTTGACTATTTTGAAGGATACGCGAAACTTCAGAGTGGGTACAATGCCTATACCAAATTTGAAAAATTCAAGCAGGTGCAGTGCTTGTGTTTAAGCAGCCACAGTAATTGAATGGAAAGAAATAAAGAATATTAGGAAAACAATTACATGTATGTTTGTGTTCACACTTAAACATAAATACTTTTGTGTCCGTGAAATCGCGCTTTCAGATTTATGTTGGAAGGGAACTATGTGTTCGAGCCGCAAAACTTAAAATATATTCAATTTCCTTTCGGTTGTAATCATCGGCCAGTGATTGCATGTAGGTGAAAATTATTTTCCGCGAAGCAACTTCAGGAAGAAGAATCCCTTTTAATGAACTAGAATCAAATGCCGCTGATGTGGAAGTGTCATTTCCTCTTCAATTTTGGTTTGTTCTTTGGGATGCTGAATGATGTATTTTTATTAATGTATATTGGACAAATAAACTGGATTTTATATCTTGAACATTTGTAAAACTAGTCATCGGGTAGCAGTGGGAAACGCAGAAGGGAGAATTATGGGAGATACTCATACATTAATATATGTAAACATAAAGCTATGCCCATATATTGATATACGTAAACATGAAGCTATGCTCATATATTGATATACGTAAACCTGAAGCTATGCTCATATATTGATATATGTAAACATGAAGCTATTCTAATGTATATTGATATACTAAAGTTTGTAAACATAAATCTATGCTCATATATTGATATATGTAAACATAAAGCTATGTTCATATACTGATATATGTAAACTTGGGGATCGACAGTTGTAACTATTGCCGATGACCGGCTATCCACGTGACCAAACTGTCTATAATAGCATGCATATACTAGTATTTGAAGACTGTGCTTCAACCATAACAACAAAGACACACGCCGCTCCATGTGTCAGCTTCAGGATGGAACATGCTGCACCGAATAGGAAAGGTCAGAATTAGCTCTAAGGTGTGTATTCGCCCCAAATCACAACTGAATACACAAACATTTGGAGGGCTAGAGCTGTGTATTCCCATTAGTTTGTTTGTTAAAGCGACCTTAAATAAACTAGTCACTTTTGTAGCTGTGGTTATATGATTTTTGAGCGGTATTTAGTTATACATCTAGATTTACTGTCTGAAATTTTGTGTTTCTATGTGCAGCATTTTTCAAGTTATTAAGTTAGAAATTACAATGTAAAGCAATGGGAATACACAACCCTAGCCCTCCACTGACTGCAGTGCCCTTTTTTAGGCAGTTCTTGAACCTTCTGTCCTTACCCCTTGCCCTTGCCTACCGTGTAAGTGAAGAATTAGATACACAGCAAGGTCCCTGATAACAGACCCAGATCGGTTGCAGCATAGAATCAAGTTGGCAGTGGGAGACGGTACATATGCAGCGCTACCTGCAGGCACTGCCCTGACGGCTCACCTGCTCTTTGTAGCCAAATGTTTTATTGCCACAAGAATCAGTGTCTTCGCTCCTTAAACTTCCTTGACAGGTCACCTGCTGCACGTGTTTTTTTCCCCTATGGCAGAAAGGGTACCATTTACATGGATAGCAGGCTCCTCAAAAGCTGCTTGTTAACAACTGTTCATTTTTGAGTCAGTATTTTTTCTTATTGTGACTCTTAACTCCAAATCTTAAGAGCTGTATACTGAATATTTACTGTATACTTGATACTGTGTGAGTATATATGCAAAAAAATAAAATAAAATAAATAAATAAACAAATAAATAAAATAAATAAATAAATAAATAAATAAATAAATAAATAAATAAATAAATAAATAAATAAATAAATAAATAAATAAATAAATAAATAAAAATAAAATGATATCCATGCATATATTGACCACCGATCCAGAATACAGGGCCCTGAATATTTCTATCAATAAAGCAGGAATATATAATGAAAACTAGGAAAGATGATTTGCTGCATAGCAAATCAGTGTGTGTGTCTTCAAAGCATATTGGTAAGGCAATGTACAACTATTTCATAACACCGGAGTAGAAGCTGGAATAGCATCTCTGTCTATTATAGCTTTGAAGTTAGACAGGATTTAAAATTTATAATGGTCCTATTTAGCATAATTTAAATTGCTACAACTTTTATTTTTAATTCATTAGGTGCTGAATGGTCAACAACCCCCTAGTAGAACTTGGAAATGACATCTGTAAATGTTATAGTGTTGAAAACATTCAAGATTGAAAATTTCAAATACTGCTAATTAGCAAAATTTAAACTGCTACAACTTTTGTTGTAGATTCATTACGTGCGCAATGGTCAACACCCCCCCCCCCCAGTAGAAGTTGGAAAGACATCTCTATCTATAATAGTTTTGAATATATTCAAGTTTTAAAGTTTCAAATGCTGCTAATTAGCATAATTTAAATTGCTACATCTTCATCCTCCGTATAAAACGGTCAAACTCCTTGCTGCTAATTAGCATAATTTAAATTGCTACATCTTCATCCTCCGTATAAAACGGTCAAACTCCTTGTATGAAGGTACAGTCATGCCAAGTTTGAAGTTTGTATGTATAATAGTTTCCTTGAAAAGTGTCGGACAAATTCAGTGGTAAAGAAGAAAGAAAAAAGAAAGAAAGAAAGAATTTCAGGAAAAACAGAAAAGTGTGTGTTGACACACACACCTTAACTAACATTCATTCCCGGATACCTTAGGAACTGGGGGTGGAAACATCCCTCTCCCCCCCCCCGTTCATGGGGGGGGGGGAGGGCGCCAAAGACATTATCTCTTTCACCAACGTATATAATTGACCCTAGCGACACTTAAGGTGGCACAAACAAAGCTAGGCACTTAGAGGAGTGCTGTCTTCAACCCGCTCTCCTGTTTTGGTTTTTATTTTTAGACCCATAAAACTATACAAATTATTGTTGCTTGGGATCTTTACATTATATATCTGCCTAGAAAAAATTATAAAATCACTTTTTTTTGCGAAAAATGGACATTTTACGAAAGGGTTCGATTTGGCGATTTTTCTCGGGATTCTCGAAAAATACAGTTCTTAAAAACTCGAAAATTTGCAAAATGAAACTTTGTAGTCATGTCCAGGTTTGGTTCCTTCACTTTTTCCATAAACGCAATAGATAAATTGTAATCAATTATTAATTATGATGCTGGTGAAAATGAACACTTCTTCATGTTTAGGGGGCATAAAACTGCCTAAAAAAAAACATATTCCAAAACGCAAAAAACCAGTCCTGGGCATGTCTACGAAGTTTCATTTTGCAAATTTTTGAGGTTTTAAGTACTATATTTTTCGAGAATCACGTGAAAAATCTCCAAATCGGACCATTTCGTAAAATGTCCATTTTTTGCCCAGAAAAATGATTTTTAACATTTTTCTTGGTGTATATATAATCTAGAGATCCTAAGCAACAAGAATATATATAGTTTTAAGGGTCTAAAAATAAAAACCAAAACAGGAGAGCCGGTTGAAGACAGCACTCCTCTAAGTGCCTAGCTTTGTTTGTGTCACCTTAACCACACTACTGTAAATTGCTTTTATTTTAATTATGTCGAAACTAATGAAATTAAAAATTCAATGAAATGGGTAAAATGCCCAAAAAATTTTTAGAAAAACGTAAAAACGCAAACATAAGTACATATTCGAATGCTTCATGCAAAGAACGTTCGTTCAAGTGCCAGCCAGCCCAGACTTTAGACAGTAGTTTTGGTTGAAATTTTGTCCAGGATAACAACACGCCTCTGCACGCATTGCTTGCAAATTGCACTGATGGTAGCTTGTCACTCAACACTTAGCTGGGAATAACGAGTACAGGGTAATTAATCCAGGCACTTGTTGATTTGTCTGGAAAGGTAGTTAATTTATATGTTTACACTTGTTGCTGAGCCCTGACAGTCATATTATCACCTTTTGATATATATATTTATATATATATATATATATATATATATATATATATATATATATATATATATATATATATATATATATATATATATATACATATATATATATATATATATATATATATATATATATATATATATATATATATATATATATATATATATATATATATATATATATATATATATTGCTGCCATGACCATCTATGTATTTATATTGTTGCAATAGGAAATGGCATATCAAGTTCAATGTCTTTATCTGGTACCATTTAAAATATTTCCAAAATTTTATATTTCTACTCATTGCTGTAATATGAATGGCAATAACACATATGAATATTTAAAGAATTAAGAAAAAATGTGTTGGTTTCTTAACCAAAACGGGGAAGAGACTCTGTCATAAGACTCGATTTAAGAAAAAAAGTTTACATCTTAAAATCCAAAGTGGTGTCGAAAGTTGTAAAATGCATGACAAAGAATGTCAAATTTGCCTCAGATTTGTGGCACTCGACGACAGACCTTGACAGAACACGGACAATTGTAGTCTCTTGTGGTGAGCAGTTGACCCAATATGATGACCCCTGACTCGAACAAAATCAGTTTTGGCAATTTGTGCAACATCATCGTATACATTGAAAAAAAGTGCGCAAGATGGATAATTTAATATTCTTAGATGACAAATCTTTGCCCTATTGTTCAGTCGCAATCATGTGCGTATATATACGTTTGGCAAACATAAGCAGTTCCAGTGAGCGAGGATGTTGTTTCTCTGCGATGTGCACTTGAGATATCAGGCTGTCCGGGGATCGGAGGATCTCCTGCGCCCGGGTGACACGAATGACATTTTGCATCCGGCCTGCTATACATATATTTATCAGTACATACATACGTTCGTACGTATGTACGTACGTACGTACGTACATACACATACATACATACGTACATACATACATACATACATACATACATACATACATACATACATAGAACTATATTGTTTTTGGATATTGATACACCAAAGCTGTCTATAATTCTGTGCCCGCATACCGCCAACCATTCGTTCACTTCAGTGCAATGAAAATGAATGTAACGACAAGGGATAAAAATAGATCACACTATTACTTTTCTTCCTGATATGAAAAAAGCGGACTATAACTCTTTCTTTCCGTCTACCCTTAGAGAATGTTATCTTCTTCCGAAAGAAACGAAATACTCTGAAAATATTGACGAATTTAAAAGCAAATTAAATAACAACAAACCTAAAAGGAACGAATTGTTTCACTTGGGGAAGGAAGATTGTCTTAAACCAGGCCAGAATGAGAATGGGCTTCAGCCAGTTGAAATCAGACTTGTACAAGATGGATATGTCGGTTGCCTGCTAAACGACTTATCTTGCTCCGCGAAAGAGTGTGAGGGGAAGTAACGCATGTGGATGCCCCGTAACCAGTCGCTTAGCAGGCAAGTGTGTCGGCTTCACGACTATGTTCATGCAGGTATTGTACTGAAGATAATTTCCATTACTTTTTCCAGTGCTGCAAATATCCTACACAAAGGGACAAACTCCAGACTAAAATTACTCCACTCCCCTCGCAGCGTTCAATCTGAAAACCCTGCTTTGAGGCATAACTGCGAAAAACAAAAGTGTCGATTATGAATTTTTATGATCAGCTCACAGTTACATCAAATCGACTGAAAGATTTAAAAATTAGTTACCTTCAACCTGCAACTTGCTACATGATTGTATATCCCATCACTAGACTAAGGTGTGGTCACTTATACTTAGCGCATGTTCTGGCCCAATAGTGTTCTCTTCTATCTGTACGTAATGTGATGTGCTAACTATCAGTTATCTGGCAGTTCAACCTTTCCATGTCTTCCATATATAAGAGGTCTCCATATAGGCAATGTGCCTGTTGACCGATAGTTTTTCGTAATATGATATGTTTGAACGAACCGAGGTCCATTGCTGTCAAATTTGACGAAAGAGGTCGCCCACGGAGTTTCAAAGAGAACCGAAGAAGGACCCTTTTGAACCATACCGGAATTAACTTTCGACCTCCTGTTTGCCGCTGAGCAATCAGTAACTAGCCTAGTCACGACCTTCTGTTCAGTGCAGGTGCAAGTGGTTTGAGCACTCTGCACAGTCCATTGCGCGGGCGTCAACTGAGTGCCTGCGTGCCTGACCAAACCTTTCACCCCAAACTGGCCAAAACTGATAGGTGGTCAAATGTCGCCCGATTCAATGTTTTTAACTAATTTCTACAGCAATGAAAAACAACTTCGAGAATTGTAAGATGAGATATATCAAGATAATAATTACGTCCCAAGAAAATAGCTTTCCTTAGCGTGGGTTTAGCGCTGGGTGCTGATCTCGAGCGTCAAACCCACGCCAAGGAAAGCTGTCCTGATTTAAGAGTGAAATGGGTTAATACCACAACTATGCAGACTCCACTGTGGGGTCATACAAAATTTTTTGCTCAAATCTTGTCAACGTTGATGGCGGTTTTAGAAGTTGGACAGTCACCAGGAAACTACCTTGCCAGTCAGGAATTTTGTTGGAAGTTTTTGTGAAGGCACCACTGGTGGAACAGGTCTTTCTGTGTGTGTGTGTGTTTTTTTTTTTTTCGTATTAAATGACGACTCCACATTTGAGAGGTTATTGTGCCTTTGGTCTGCGTCAAAACGTGACGACAGTGAGAATCTGCTTCAAAGAAATGACTGTCAGTTTCTTTATGAACCCTATCATGACATAACCACGTGTGATGACACTTCCCGCACCCCCCCTCCCCCAAATGTAAATTGTCGTGTCGACTGCTTTTGTGTTTTTGCTTGGTTTACATATTCTTATTATGAAAAAATACAATCGGGAAACAGGGCGATGCCCTATGTATATCAGTCCCTCTTGCACGTATAGAATGTGAGAAGAGACACACTGACAGGTCACTGACATGAAGACAAGTTTGTTGGGAAGAACGACATCACAGTGCAAAAACAGAGTAGCGGCGCCACAAGAGGTTCCAGAAAAACAACTACTAGTATACAGGCCGTCACAGATACGAAAAGAGCGTTGAACCATGCCTTCTCTTCTGGAAACTAGTGAATAGTGTAATGCACTATCTATCCATTCCTATTCTGGAACCCATGTAACTTTTGTCAGTATGCCTGTTGCCTTTATAATGTAAACTCGTGGACTGCATCAAAAATTGTTTCATTTTGCTGGGTTGTGCATGTTTTGGAGGTGTGTAACAAAGCCGAAACTGTCAAGAGGGCAAAAGAAATTTCTCTTATTTCTCGTACATCTCTAGCAATTACTCTTAATTCTCGTACATGTCTAGCAATGACGTAAAAGGGACATTCGAAAAAATAGTGGAACGTTACCATTGCCACAGGCTCACATGAGGGGTTTAGTCAGAACCTTTGAAAAGACCAAAATTCGGCTTCATGCAACCTGTGCGCAATCGCGTATGGGATACAGCAAGACTTCTTTTGCCTGCAAAGAACAGTTTCTTTACTTTTTCGTATCTCGGTTCAGTGTTTTATTCTCGAACTCAGGAAGATCCTCAGAGGTCCGTACATCATCAGTGTGTTCATTGAGCGTGCAACTAAAGAAACGAATACGACTCAAACAAATTTGTGCGAGAACGAAAAAGTGACGGATTTATCTCTAATCTTACATTGTACATGTTTCTTCCGTTGAAAGAATAAGATTGTATAGGAAATGTCGAGCGTTTCGTGAATAATTTTGAAAAAAAAACCAATTTGCTCTTTTTTACCGTTTCACCGAACGTTTTTCGAAACCAGTTTTCTTGTAGAATAGGTACTGTTTTGTTCCAGACGTCACCCCAGTCATACAAATACTTTTAGCTGCAGTTTGTTGAATGTTTTCTGATTGCTGGTGTTCCTGCGATGTGCAGTTATCTCACACTACAGAACTGTACTCTAAAAGGTGTCTCGTAAACGAAAAGAAAAGAGGTTCCAGGAAGCTCCTGTTAAGACAAACGTGTAAATATTTGATAATATTAATCATTTTCAAATCCTTGGCCTTCAGTCCTTGCATATGGCTGGCCCCGGCCAGGTAACAACGGAGGGTTCTTGTTTTTACTTCAATGCCATGTTAATAGGGAACATCTTCCATGAGACTTACACCTATCAAGATCGCACATGACCCAGGTCAATATCTTTGGCTCCAGTTTGGCACGTCGCTTCCTTATTTTTTAATCAGTCTTATTCTGACAAGAAAATAATAAGTACTTTTAATTTTCAATATTTTATTAATTTGTTCATTCAATTTCAATATAAACGTCCTTTGTCAGATTTCAGCAATAGATATGCCTCGCTGCCAAAATGGAAGTACTCCACTTGTGGATATTTCAACAGGCCTTGTTCGCCTGAGAAGCGACCCTCTGCCAACATTCTCATTGTCTTTGCCGTCACTGAGTGCACACAGATATCATGCCTGTGTTTCGCGATGCAATAAGCTCACGCCCAGATACTGCTGCTTTGCTGCCAAAGACACTGTGCACGTGGGTCGAAATCTTCCTTGATGCCCTTTTCAGTCATATCCATTTAAGTTGAGCCAAATTAGATGCATACGAAGTCTATATCATATTAAAATATTACGACCTTATTTTGATGGCAACAAAGCTACATACAGTGGGTCATTCAGTCGAATATCCTGTTTTCTCATTGTCTATTATTGATTAATCGCAACTGTAACTTATTAGAAGTACATTTTATCACCAAGTGACCTGAGGTGAACAGTACTTTAATTATTACATCCATTTACGAGATATAGGTCAACACAGGGCAAACTTTGGGGATATAAATGTAAGCCTGTGTCATGTACTACGAAAAATGTAATTGCTGAGAGTACACCGAAAATCAATACATTTACTTTTAAAGCATGGTAAACACGAGAGGAAAGAATTAATTAAAATAACAGAATGAGACATGGTAGATTATACAAAGTATATGGTCAACCGCTTGAGAAAAGTCGTAAAATACGCATTGTGTTTGTCAACAAATTAACTGAGTAATTACGCCCGAACAAATTTTATGAATAGTTACGACATTGATCAACGCTTTGTCACCTTCAGTAGATACAACGCCCAAAGCTGTCCACTGAAAAAATTCTATGCACTCATCTGTTAAAAAAATATTTTTAAAATGCACACTTACAGTTTGTATAATTTGTAATCTACGATCTTTGCTGCGCACAAGCATGCCCGGGTAATCGCTTTATGAGAGTTAATATTTTTTTAAATTGTCAGAATGAGCTAATGGTGTCTCCGGAGTGTTCCGTGGGTCATGAACTGAGAATGTGCTGAAGCGGCTGCTGCTCCACAGATAGAGGCACATTATCACGGCTAGCATTTTTCTGCAACTTTCGTCGGAAACGTTCAGTTAGCTGGCAAGAGGGAGCGGTGAAATACAACACACCCGATCTTCCAAGTCAGGTTACCATATGACGACTTTCAGTGTTTCTCGCGGATGGTTATGAAGTCTGTCCAGTAAGACCTAATCACCAGTTTTTCGTACTTAGCTTCAAACCCTGCGGCCAAGAGATTCGCCACAAACTTCTACCGTTGTCATGATGCAACATTTCCGCCACACCCCGAACAAAAGGTTACAGAAGTGGACGATAAATCACAACAGTTGACCTGCAGTGTAAACCCCTTCGCGGTTGACGGTTTTACAATAATGTATAGCTTTAACCCTGTCCGTTTGAACCGGTCGACAATATCATGCATTTTCACTTGTCTAGCAGTTTTAACTTGTCCTAACTCTTAAAGATTTATGCATCAGCAGTACCTGACTAGAATAACAAGCTATGTACGCTCAGTCAATATCTTTCATCGTAGTGCCACGTGCATGCCGAAGAAAGATGCGAACACCCGTCTTATTCTGACTGTACAGAAAAGGGTTAAGAAATCACAAAGTTCATGAATTCGAAAAAAAAATTAATAAAAATAAATAGATGTCTGTCTGTTTCTCTAGTACAGCACTGAACAATTAAACACTTCTACTATTCAAGCTTCAGAAAATACTGCTCGCTTACTTCTTAGGCATGGACCACCTTCAGGTACATGCTACCAGTTGTTCCGAACGATTCTGAGAAACTTTGAATCTGTACTTACTTTTGGAGGTATATAAAGATCGCTTGGTTCTCAATACAAACCTACAAGTTATAACAACTTTTCTCTCACGTATGTCTTGGCTGGTTGCTCAATCGGAGCAAATCTTTGCTTTGGCACCGTTGCCCTCTGTTATTAAACAAACATAAAACAGTTTGACATTTGGAACGGGTTCCCAAGTTTACGCTTAAAGAGCATCTGTAGCTGTGCTATTGTCCAGCAATACATGCATTAAAATGTCTGCCTCAAACTTCCCCTTAATTTTAGTATGCGCGTACACAATACATCTGCTTTTCGACAAGGGTAGTCGTGTGTGTGTGTTTATGTGTGTGTGTGTGTGTGTGTGTGTGTGTGTGTGTGTGTGTAACTGGCCCCAAGGACTTCAAAAGTCTGCGCTGTCGCGCTTTGAAAATTGACATTGTGACGATACTATTAGAGGCAAGCCAAATATGGTGGGATACGCCAGGATAATAAAGAGACACACAACTCTATGTTCAAAAGCACACTGCACTAGAGCACGTACAAGAATACAAAGATTCTCCTACTGCAATAGTTAACCGAGAAGAGCCACAGTCAGCTGAATACAGATCTCGGGGATTGAAAAAATTCAAACATTAAAAAGAAAGCATCATGTTGATCTCGTGCTCTGCTGACTGGAATCTGTTGCTTCTGTAAGTACACACTTTACTGCTCTGTATATGTATTGCATCAATGCTTACCAATCGTTTGACGAAAAGCTTGATATTACCAAAATGTAAGCCAATATGTCAATTTGACCTTTTAACATCACTCATGGTCAAAAACAAGAACACCAAAAGAAATCCCATAGGTACTTTCGTATTAATATTGGATAGTACCCATGGAGATAGGATCCACGATTACCAAAATATAAACCAATATCAGAATTGCACCCCCCTCCAAAAAAAAAGATGACTTCTACTAAACGCTATATATGCATCACCGGTCAAAGGTTGCATAATTATTGCATCATCGTCTCCACAAATTTGGTGAAGGTCCACTTCGGTAACATCTAAATGTACAAGAAATAATAATAATAATAATAATAATAATAATAATAATAATAATAATAATAATAATAATAATAATAATAATAATAATAATAATAATAATGATAATAATGATAATGACGATGATGATAATAATAATAATGATAATAATATAATAATATTAATAACAATAATAATAATAATGATAATAATAATAATAATGATGATGATGATGATGATGATAATAATAATAATAATATAATAATAATAATAATAATAATAATAATAATTATAATAATAATAATAATAATAATAATAATAATAATAATAATAATAATAATAATAATAATAATAATAATAATAATTGCAGCGCCAAATGGTCAAAATGAGAACTACATGACCCCAGGTGAACCTGTACGTAATATCGAAGAAATTGGTCAAGTGATTCGTGCGGAAGAAAATGTATTTTTATTTTTTAACTCATAAACTTGGATGAACAACTGTAATAGTGTATCGCCTTCTGTTTCGCAGAGACCCAGCTAGGGAATATTTATGTGTGAAATCAACGCATTTCATACAACCATTTTGATAATTATATTGCATTAGATGCATAGTATCCCTGTATATAGTTATAGCACCTACCGACAAATGGTCCAAAAGTGTGATATCTTATTATTTCAACAAAAATTGACCTATCCTCATTATTATTTTTTTTTTCAAATTTCATCGTTTTAAGTCAGATTAGATTCTGATAAAATTTCAAACAATTCTGATCGGCCGTTCTGGAGTAATCGAAAATAGCCTGACAACAGAATATAATAACCAAAGAAAAAAAAAAAAAAAAGCGCAGCGCCATTTTGTCCCCCCCCCCCCCCCCAAAAAAAATCTTATCAAGAGGTCGCTTGCACTGTGCACCACTGATGGCGGGTGGGTTGTGGTCCGGGGCGAGTGCATGACACCATGAAGGAAGAAAATTTCATCTTCCATGAGGATACGCAGCGTTCAGCTCGTGTGGAAAATGTAAGACATGGCAAAAAGAAGTGCTCCATATCTTTGCGAGCATGCGAACAAGCACAAGTAAAAGCGGTCATTATATCCTGATTGTGACGATGAAAATTGGATGGAGAGTAACCTGCGTGTTGCGGTCTGGGGCACTGTGCATGACCCGTGATTTTTTTTTTTCTAAAAGCTACTCCCGCTAGATCCCGACTTGACATTTATGGATGCATAATTAGCATTTTCTGTACAATAGTTTCTGTTGGATGGCGGAGTTTGTTCACTGCGATAGATGGCCATAAATAACTTTAAATGTATGCAGTTAACTGTGCGAACACGGACTTTCCCATTGCAGTTGATGGACATACATATTTATTCATTAATATTAATTTACTTTCTTGTATTAAACAGAACATAGTCTAACACCTATTGCCCTCCAAAAATCAGGGTTAGAAATTGTATCAGTAGTTGATACACAACCAATAGACAGACAGACAGACAGGCAGGCAGACAGACAGACAGACAGACAGACAGACAGACAGACAGACAGACAGACAGACAGACAGATAGATAGATAGATAGATAGATAGATAGATAGATAGATAGATAGATAGATAGATAGATAGATAGATAGATAGATAGATAGATAGATAGATAGAAAAGGCTCGTTTCGGTGCCAGCTCGATAACGAGTATCCTTATTGGCGTCACCCGTTCTTACGCAAACATCCTAAACTGATATTTTACAAAAGAAACGAGGGATTGTCACAAGCAACATTTTTACTATATGACTTTGAAGAGCGCCATTAGTATCAGTATGTGGTTATCACCTCGTAACTTGGAAAGGTAGTTCTTCAAGAAGCTCTTTGGAAAAAACGGTGACTTTAAGCACCTGGTTGGATTTAAATAGCTGTTGAAATAAGTACACCCAAGTGTGCTTTTGTACTTAATTAGTTAAGCCACACTTCCTGATTCCATATTAGATTGCGTTACTAGAAATGGATTAAAAACGACAAACGTTGACCACAAAAGTATTATTCATGGACACTCCACGCATAGGAGGTTACCCAATAACTGGTCTTCTGACGGTACGGGCAGTGAACAGTTCCTCCCACATAAGTCTAAAAGTGTGATCCTGTTGGAATCATCTTGTGTAAAAAAAAAAAAAAAAGGCGGCAGGGACGATGCAAGTCTACTGATTTGCAAGATAATGAACGTATTGCCAAAATTTGCGACAAGAGCAATTTTTTGTTGTTGTCATTTTGATTATCTGATAAAATGGATTATTTGAAAATTTGGTTACTAAGTAACCTTACAGATTAGAAATCCCATTTCTTTTTAATTCCACTCAAAGTGGTCCATACAATGTCACATTAGCTCTAGAATATATATCTGCCATGAATGGTCCCCAATGAGAATATTCAGCTTCTTTGGTCATTTAACACGATGTTCGTTTTACATGAACAGTTACGTCACGCATCTCTTATAAGCTAAAGTAATTTGAATAGAGAATAATAAATTTGAGGCTATATTACCACTACTATTACTATATATATATATTTACGTTTTTAGTGCTTGAATCAATCATGAAAATGAACTTTATGTGTTCTGTACAAGTGCGCAGATGTAAGCCATAGATACAGTCAATTTGGGGCTGATTTTGGATCGGATGTGAAACATCGCAAAACCGACAAAACTTAGGTTTTGACCAAACAACTGGTATTTTCATTTCTATTTTGATGTCCGTCATTTGCATAAATTTCCGGGTTCGTGCTATTTTTGTTCAAATGCAAATCCCGGATTCAATGACGGTTCAAAATAGCGGTCAAGCAAAGGTGAAATAAGTTTATTTGTCAATAACACGCCACCAGCAATGATGAGTGGTCAGTCCTGTGGGTTGGTCGGGCACGTTACGCAGCACCCGCCAACTTTTACTTCGTCACAAGTTCTTTCATTACAACATATAAATGTTTACATCATCAGTTTGAGCTTCAAATTATGATTTACTTGTCATAATAGAAAAAATAGTTAAAATGGCAGGTGTTAGTCATTGTATATCACATCTTAGATTAAATTTTAGCAAAATCGGTCAATTAAATATCTACCATGCAATTACCTTTCCTGCTTTTCGACAATCTTACCACTATTTCTATCATTTCTTACATTAACTTTCAAGGGCGGACACCTTCCCCATAGTTATAAAAGATGGGGCGAAAATAGATTTTAAACCAAATATAAGGTGGATATATACTATCTACTGCTCTGAAAAAAATACGTTGTATATTTGCGTACCTGACCAGAGCATGTTTATTATATATTATTTACGAAGCTTACTACAGGATATTAAATATGTTATCATCATTTAAGTTATTTTTTTTCTGTGTTTTGATGTGGTAAATGGCATTCCAAAAACCACTTTTTTTTTTGAAAATTCTAATTTCCACGACTCAACGCTCGAAATAGCTACAGCTTAAATTAGTACATACATTTAAACGTGCAAAGCATCACATTTTGTCCCACGGCAAATACGTTCCATTGATTGGCTTGTGTTGTTGAAATTGCCTCCCACTGAAATGACCTAACCTAACCCCAATTTAAGTTGCCCCGGGGGTATTTTTCTGATCAGTGCCAGGCCACTTTCACTTCGACCGGACGAAAGGACGCGGAATTTGGAAAATATTAAAATCTATTTTCCATCACGCATGTATATATATGTGTGTGTGTGTGTGTGTGTGTGTGCGTGTGTGCGCACCTTCGTTTTTCTCAGAGACAGAAAGAAGTTTTGACAGAACGTTCGGGTAAGCAATGGCAAGCCTAAATCTGGTGCAGCTTTTGAAACATGGAAGTATATGAAGAAACAATTCCATAAAGTGTCCAGGCAGTACTGCCAGGACTCGTAGATCGTCATACGTATAAGCTAAATTCTCTATTTCACCAGCGGAAATGTCTAGGTTATGAAATGAGCTTAAACTAAGACAGCATAAAGAGACTATGCTCCTCTTTATTTCCGTGGGTGGTCACAATTTGCAGATTATTTCGAAGAAATAACGAAAGGTTATGAAACAGTCTAGTCTGAATCCAAGCTATGTTAAAAGTTGTTGACCGATTACCCTTACTTTAATAGCTCCATTTACTAAAACAGGTTGAACTGAATATCATCCTTCCTGATGAGGCTGCAGAATCCCAGTTGGGATTCGGGAAGGGACAAGGCACTACGACGGTATGTGCATTCTCACATGAAGGGGGGTAAGGGGGGGGGGGGTCAGTACGCTGGTACAGGTAATTATTTTTCTAGAGTACGCAGTACGGAAAATGGAAATCTTTCAAAATTTTGGATAGTACGAAGTACGTAAAATAAGAGGGCTTCCAGTACGCCAGTACGGTAAATAAAAAGGCCCAGTACGCCAGTACGGAAAACCCCTTACCCACCCTCTCACATCATGTGACTCGCCACAGAAAAATGCTTTGATTCACTTTAGAATGATGGCCTATTTAATAAGCTTCCAGGTGTATTACTCCTCTTACCACGTCCTCACATCGGTTGTTATTATTTAATTGGTATCGAAAACTTAAAAGTAGCATTAAATGGGATGGCCTATACAGTGGCCAGTTTACTGTTACTCGTGACACCAGACAAGATATCTCTCCCTGCCCCCCCCCCCCCCACTTGTCTGGGCTATATTTTAATGATCTTTTAGTTCAATTGAATATACATGTGACTAAGCTGAACATACTGGTGCCAATATCTAGTATGTGCAAAGAATGCTTAGGTGTTTGGAGCTTCAAATTTGGCTTGAAGAAAGAAAAATTCATGATTGTTGGGAAGCACTGTTTTGCAGATAATAAAAGCTCAAGTTTTGATCCAGGTATAATAAAGATGGAAAATTCTTCAGATATTTTAGGTATACACCTCTCTAGCACACACATATAATGGTTACGTAGAACAAAGAATAAATTCCGTGGGCCGTGCCATGCATAACTTGAGCTCTGCTGGAATGGAATGCCCTGGTTTAAGGTTCTGAAGTAAAAAAAAAAAACCATCTGTGGAATACAATTGGTTGTCCCAGCTTGCTGTATGGTACGTATGGCATCCCCCTGTCCAAGGGCTCAGTCAAGCGATTTAAGTTCACATCATTCTTCCCCGTTCAAAACTACAAACACGCGGTCTCTAACTGAAACAATTGAACACAGTACTCTGCTGGGTTGTTAATGTCGATTCTACTTACTTAGATAAAAATATCATATATATATATATATATATATATATATATATATATATATATATATATATATATATTTCATTCGTATATCCGTCTTCAACGACCGCAAGCTAACTTCCGATTACATCAGTGGCGCACAAGCCAAGGTCATTAAACAAACACCGCAGTTACATACAGTGGCAACTCCCGTGTACGACCGGCCTTACTACCAGCCAACAGTGGCCTCATATTGCAGGTGGTCTTAAAAGTATAGGACAACTTGATAGTCTTTAAAGTGTGGTCTAAAAAGATATGCTGTCAGAAGATGCGGTCTTCAGAGCACGGACAATCTGTGCAGTTGCTTTTTCTGTTCTGAAACATTTTACAAATTCAGTTAAAAGGGAAGCAAAGCTCACCTGTGCTCCAAGTCTTTCAACCCGAGAAGACGAAAATGAAAATGCGATCTACTCAATGACCATGTTGCTGCCATGGTTGTGCAGGATATAACAAACGTGACAAACACGGTCTTATCTTATCATTGTGCCGGGCCCCACACTAAAGGTCGGCAGCATCCGTGTGTTGACAATAGTAATTCCCACAGCGGAATAGTTGGGCCAATAAAAGGCTTCTCTGTGCTCATATGAAGGTAAGGCAACCCAATGTCGACCCAGCCTAAACAAAACTGAATTCCTATTACATACTCATCCCACACACAGCCCGGTGTTTACTTGTTTACTCACTGGAATTTAGAGCATATTTAAAATAGCCCACCGCTATTTAGGATATTATTTTTCTCGTTGTTCTGTCATATATATATATATATATATATATATATATATATATATATATATATATATATATATATATATATATATATATATATATATATATATATATATATATATATATATATATATATATATATATATATATATATATATACAGTGAAACCTCATTATAACGACACTCATTTATCCGACATATTCAGTTATCTGACACCTTTCTAAGGGAACAGATGGTGTCATTATAATGAGTTTTCACTGTATATATATATATATATATATATATATATGTATATATATATATATATATATATATATATATATATATATATATATATATATATATACAGAATTGTCAATGCGCATCATTCACATGTTACCGCGAATAAGGTTATACTTCGATTGTTTTTGTTGGTATTCTTCCAAGTGGTCTGCATCAAGACCAAACCCCCAAGGCTCTATTTAGACAGGGTCAGTTGTGACAGGGAACATTTTTCCGACTTGCCAAACAATTATCTTGAATTCCTTCGCTTCAGGTGAACAGTTTATGCATAGGCCTCAATACATTATTTATAGTTACTGATATTTTCCGCATGAAGTGTTGGTGGTCGATTTTCCAGGAGAATAAAAATACACAATGCAGGAACAAAATACGTAATGTATGAATGAAAGATGTTATATGTATGAATAAAGATGTTATGTAAGAACAAAAGACGTTATGTAGTGGATGATGTGAGATGTTATGTAGGCATGAAAGGCGTTATATAAGAATAAGAGATGCTATGTAAGAATAAAAGATGTTATGTATGAATGAGAAATGTTATGCAAGAACAAATAGGAATGACGTGCAAGTGAAAAGACCACAGCCCAATATCTATACGCTCCATAACCAAACTAGCACTGCCTGTGTCTAAACCTATAGCTTAATTAAATACTGTTTTCAAGTTGGATGCAAAACTGTTGAAAATTTGAGCATTCAACAACCAAATGAATTTATCAACGGGTCACCAGGCGAAACCAGGTGGGTTACAAAACACTGCCCATGCAAGTAAGCACTTAAAGCTGTTGGTACTGGTGTAGTGTGTTGTCCTGGCTCTTATATTACATTTTGACTGATGCGATGTAGAACGAGGCAGACCTCGCTATTTTATTTTATTCGCCACATGATATTCTCCCCAATTATACCCTGGGTGATATACTTCTACGTAATTTATAAATCGACCAGGTCTCGTGTGATACAACACAAAGTTAGCCCGACGGGGAATGCACCCATTATCTAGAACAAACACTATTTATTTATGCTTATATACGAATATGTAAGCATACTTTTTAAAGCTTGGGGGTAAATGGATTATAGTCTTAAGGTAAAAGTTAACATGAGAAGTTAGTAGAATACTTCTCAGGCATGCGGGCAAGTTCGATCCTGTGGAGGACGGGGTGGGGTGGGAGGTGAGCCTAGAATTGGATCAAGTTCCCCCGGATGCCCACATAAGCCTCGGGACAGTAATGTCTTGTGAAAACAAAACGTACGCAACACAATGTTTGGTTCTGCTTTGTTTTGCTTTCTGATTGCTTGTGTGCACTAACTATTCTCGACCTGGTTATCTTAGAAATTAACGTTGCAAAGCTGACATCTTGGCAATTTGCTTCGACATGCCCCGCAGGCAAATTTGATCACTGTGCCTCATTGACCCTGACCACCCTAATAGTTACTATTAAGTTTGAGCCAGGGATTTCCAGCCTCAGGTCATGCTACTCGTTCCATGGGGAAAGTCCTGGAAAATATACCAAGCAGACTGAAAACTGACTTTCTTGTGACAGCATATCTGCTTGCAATTCTGTAGGAATCTGTACTTATAACAGGTATGTCAAATGATCTTCAATGTAAAATAGTATAAATGACAGATGACACCACATAGTCAGAGAACGTACACATTGAAACTTGCAATAGCTTGTCCTGTGTGTATTCAAGGATCAGAATAATTAAATGTCATTTGCATAAACAAGTATTATCTTTGGTACAATACATGTATAAAGCCACACAAATTCCAGGCTGTTGACATATAAACAATAAAACGTTGCTCATTCTGTACGAACGTATAACTGTAAGTGCGGGAAACCCCCGGAACAAAACAGATGTCTGTGACACTGTGACAAATATGTGCGATGTATTTTGCGCGTCCAGTATTTATTTGATATTTTATTCTGCTATGATTTGTTAAATGTAAATAATGTTTGCCCACTTGGGTTTCATTCGTAATCTTAAACTCTGTTATTTCGGTCTCCATGGCACTGGCAGGTGTTGGGATTCTCTGTTGCAGATAATTGTATACATGTCTTTTAATGCTGAGCAAGCAAACAATTGGAAAATAAAGAAGTGCTGTGGCTGGGCATGCCCGATGAACAGTAAATCAATGACACTGTGTGTATATATATGAATGATTTGTGTCTGTCTGTAGGCCTGCCTTCTGTTTTGCTTTGTTTACACTACACCTGTAACAGGGTATATCCCTGTTGGGCTGTTTGTGTGTATCTTACTCCTACTATTACGTGTGAAGGCATTAAAAGCAACTCCACAACTGAAAAATAGACTGTCTAATGTTTGTTAGTCTTGTCTGCATGTCATTTCACGGAGCAAAGAATGTTCATTTATCACACGATGTTAGACAGTTCACATCAACGTCTTTACGCTGCATGCAGAACCAACTGAATGGAGTTGAAATGAATGAACGTGCGTCGTGAGTAAGACTGCATGTCACACGTCGTGACTTAAATACAACCGTACTGTCTGCGGTTCTTTCTATTTTAACTCCTTACCTGTGCCAGCGTGAAAGTAGTGGGATAAATCGACGAACACAACGTGCAATGGGCAACATTTTAGTGTTGCCATGACTGACTTGAGACAAAATCAGGAGACACTCACCTCGACGTATATTAATTCTATTGACGGGCTTCCAGTCCTGTCAGCTCATCCTCTGACAACAATTTCAACTTCAACAAGACTGATTCGATCTCCTACTATGAACCCGTCTGTGCACCTGGCCGCCCGAAAGTTGTTTTCGCTGACGCTCGGCGTCTGATCCCGGAATTTCTCTCGATCGTGACTTCCGTGCTTCTCCCTAACATGTACACAGCCCGATGGCAGTCCATTCATATGTACATTTCTCCCAAAGGAGGCCAATTTACCTTGCCCCAGATAATGCAAGTAAACTCAGGTGAAAAGCTCATTACACATGACTCAGACCTCAGGTATGACGTGTCGACGTGACAACGCCGGGATTGGTCGATATTTTTACACCTGCTTTTGTTGCGATTTTTTCCGTGATTGACGAGACGGATTTGGGCGCGCATGGAGAGCGACACGACAAACACAATAAAACGTTTATAAGCTCCATTTTCAGCTTTCTGATGAGCCGAACCGGCATAAAAACCATCCAGGAAAGCCCGTGCATACAATTAGATTGGAAAGCGCCCCACGATTACCTGCACATGACAAAGTATCAATTTCAGCGCACATACTTCACACAGTTGACACTTTAAAGAAGTTTTATATGATTTTGTTAGGTGGGTGGATGGGTCAGAGAATAGAAACACACAGTTCTTGGTGAAAAAATACAATACACAAAATACAAATTGACGAGCGATAATGATATCATGATAATGTAACAGGTGTTTGATATAATTTGTGACGGGTCCAGTAAGAAATCAGACCATCCTGGTCAAAAATATGCCATATATGGTAAGTGTTTCTCGTAAGAATAATGACGTCACGTCAGATTATATTGTGTAAGAGGTTTGTGGTCACACAAATGAAACTGTCAGACCTCTTGACTCCCTCAGTGTTTGCTGTACATTCATATTTAAAAATAAAATCTTTCAGCGAGAACGATTTAACAATGCGTTGCACAGACGATCTGTGAGCCATTACGTATGACCCTTCATCCACCGAAAACCAACTGCCAAAAAAGTTAGCCCGTAATTACCCGTATATGGCTTGAGAGAACATTCGATTGTGTAATCGTGGTGGATGCTTGGACAATTACAGGATCAGGGAATGTGACTATCTCAGAGTCTGTTTGTTAATCTTTATTGTTTTTGCTTGTTTGTTTTTTTGTTCGTTTGTTTTTGTTTTGTTTTTTTTTTTGTTTTTTTTTTTTGCTGGTGTTTAGTTTTTTGTTTGTTTTTTTTTTTTTTTTTTTTAACACAGAAAGCTCTCGTCTCTTAACTTTTTCTTTTCTTTATGTTGTTTTTGTTACACGTTTCTCTGTGTTTCAATCTCATCTTAAGCAATATTCTCCCACCCTTTTGGCAGCATTTAACTTTTCGCAAAAGGGGGTGCATCTGTGTAAACATTCCAGTGCCGGGTTAAGTAATGAGAGTAAATCAACATCTTTCCTCGGTTGCTCTTGTGACGTCCTTTTGCTGGACCTTGATGTGTCTTTAAACTTCTTTTATGATTTCTGTGTAGGTTTATCGAGACAGCCGTCCGTCTGGTTGCAAACGTTTGGATTGTGAAAAGTTGCGATGCTACAAATTTCATTAAAAAAGTCATGAAAATATTTTCACTTCTGTTCGAAGAGAAGTATTATGGATTTTTTTTCGAAAGAATAGAAAGATATGTTTAAATCAAGTATTATGGAAATAACGCGAAAACCGAAATATTTACATACTTGATACGCGGACGCTTTATTCGACACGCAAGGATAAACTGTTCCTGTTGCAAAATTTTTTCCATACCATCATTATTTTGGTCGTTAAGTTTGCCCGCCAAAATCTTACGAGTTCTTTTGCTATTATTCTTAAGCGCTCTGCCTTCGTGTTGGTTCTGTCATCGGAACTTAATGGTGGGTACCGTTTTCAAAACTGTGCAGCCCAAGACCATGCAGGCACAGCTGGAAAAACGCGAGTGTGGACACTTGACTCATTACCAGTGAAACATCCGAGTGGCTGGGTTTGGCGCCCCGCCCCCTCCTCAAACCAATCAGAAAATAAAGCTCTAACGGAAACATATGAATATTTGAGAGAGCTAAAACTACATTCGATACGAAATGATTAACTGTCTTTGTTGCAAATAGTTCCATACCACAATCATTTTAAAAATTCAGTTAGCTAGTGCGGTTATAGCAGGAAAGTCGCAATTTCCTCATTTCAAAAAGTGAATCAAGCTTACTTTCCCATCCCTTGGAAGCGGTCAAATGCTGGTCCGCTATTCAAAAAGTCCATGCAAAAGACAGATAATAATCAATTACCGTCCGATATCTTTACTTTGCAATGTCTCTTAAGTTTTTGAACGACTAGTCTATACAATGTCCTAAATGAATACTTATCCAGCAACGGTCCCCTTAAATTGAGCACCTAAAAAAAATAAAAAAAAATAATAAAAATAAAAAAAAATAAATAAATGAAATAAAATTTTTAAAAAATCAGGCTTTAAGGCCGGTGACTTAAGCATTTACCAACTTACTTACTTACTTCATAATATATACAATGGTCCTGAACCGTCAAAAAGAGGCCAGAACGGTATTTCTCGATGTATTTAAGCCTTTGATAAGGTGTGGCGCCCAAGCCCCCTTTTCAAACTTCTGCAACTTGGCTTATCATACCATCTCGTTGCCTGGATAGAATTTACCTGTCTAACCGATTACAAAGAATCACTATTCATGGTCAGTCTTCCTCGTGGCTACAAATTGAAGTCGGTGTACCCCCGGGTTCCATTCTTGGCCTGCTTTTTTCTTGATTTAGTAGATAATCTGACAAGTGATGTCCGTCTGTTTACCGACGACCCTTGCATTCTTAAAATAGTTGCTACTCCTGTTGAGTCTTCTTGTCGCCTAAATACAAATCTTTCGCTTGTACATCGCTGGGGTAAGCTCTGGCGGGTCCAATTCAATGCTATCAATGTAGTAACTCTGATATGTTCTACTAAGCGCATGAAGCCTCAGCATCCCCCAGTCACCCTGGGTGGATCACCTACCCCGGAGACGGACACTCATACACATCTTGGTCTTACACTTAGTCAAAATCTATCTTGACATGCTCACATCGCACGGTTTATAAATAAAGCTAGTCAGTCAGAGAGTTTCTCTACTTCAAAGATTCAAATGCAAACTTCCTCCTAAAGCTCTCACCAAACTTTACTGTTCTGTCGTTTGCCCAGTTCTTGAATATGGATGCATTCTCTTTGACAATTGTGGTCAAGGGTTGTCGCATCGGATTGAATCGATGCAATTTAATACCGCTAAAATATGAACAGGAGCGCTCCGACACACGTCACATGACAAGTTATTGAGCGAACTTGGCTGGACCACCCTTTCTAATAGACACAATAATAATATTACATTTTGCCGTAACTTATTACAAGTGAATGCAGATTTCTGCTTTTTTTTTTTTTTTTTTTTTTTTTTTACAAAAAGGCAATTATTACAAATGGCCGCAATTATTACAAATTGCCGCATAACACCCACCCACCCCGCTTTAAAACTGTTACCATTTAATATTGGCCGCTTGGAAGAACTCTGAAGCAACTAGCATGAGTCCTGTGCATGATCTAGTATAGATAATTGCCTGCAAGAAATGTGTTGAAATAAGAAAAAAAAAGTGTAGAAAAGATGAGCGCATGAAAGTACTTTGCTTGCACAAATATTACCGGGCACCATCAGTATCAACATGGATATTTCATGAAGACATGGACAGAAATCCTGCATATATGATTTTACCTAAGGAGTTTATCCGCAAGAAAGAAAAGAAAAGTGCAGAGAAGATTGATGCATGGAAGCACTTTACCTCCACAAGTATTACTGGGCATAGATGTACAAAGGTTTTATCTCAATGAACATTATAAACTCAGCGCTAGAAACATGACAACACTATTTCATGCATATTTTCATGACTGTGGTATTACATCGTCAATGCCGTGGACTTCTTTCATTGTGAACAGTTTCATCTTCAGACTGTATTATTCCAGTGACTGTATGAAACATATATGTATTCAGGACATTTCCTCTGTTTCCTTTTTCAGTTTATGCAAGCTTTTAATAAGTATTGTCAATTTTAGAAAACAATGAAGAACATTTGCATAATATTATTGTTTGCAAGGGATGATTTAATATTATGCATGCTTTACACGAGTTTTTATGAGTCTGGCTATAATGTGAAATTTATTATGGCTAAACACAGGAGACCTGATTTGGTTTTGATTTCAAGACCAGAAAGATAAATATCTATGTACCTGTAAATCAAAAGTTTTTATTATCTAAGTGTGTGGATGTTGGAGCATCCACTTTGCAAAGAGTAGGCAGATATCACCTGGGCAAAATATTGGCTCCAATGTGAAATCTATTATTTTCTCTTTCTGAAAGAATTCGGGCTTTGAAGAGATTTTATTTCAGGAATTTGGTCGAGGGGAAGGTGTTAAAACATTAGATCACAGAAACATGTTATTTGTCATTTTAAATTCTTGTTTGGCAAGAGCTACTTCAGAAGGACAGATTTAGAATAACTGTTAACACTGTTTGTTATTTAATTGCCTCAGTTTGTTCTTACCATCTGCCCTGGTTTTGGTTGCCAGTGACTGAAAACTCTCAGCCACTCAGCCTCAACTGTCAGACTTGTATGGAGGTGTCAAAAACAATAGACAACAAAGTTCAAACATACAGATTATTACTTCTGACAAGTTTTAGTCAAAGTTAAAGTATTTTTCGCATGTAAAGCAGGGTGTGGCAGATGATATATTCGATCAGAGAAACTAAAATGTTTTTATAGTGTGATTTTCATGTATTTTGATTGAATAAAAGCGTGTAAGATTCTTGTCATCTTAGGGATAATTCTCAGTAAATATCGGTGTAACTTGGAGTAAAGTAGAGACTACCAGAGACTGCCTAATGCCCAACAGCAACCGCCTGGGACTAGCTGCTAGACCTTCTTCGTATTAGCAACATGGAAGAATTAAGACTGGAGAGTTATTTAAGTTTATATGCTGGACTTCAGTGTTCTTCATGTCCCAAAGCTGGGATCCTCTCGGTCGAAACAATGACTTCAACAAGCGAGTGAGCAAATTCCCTTAAGTTCCCACATTTTGCACCACTACCCCCCCCCCCCCCCCAATTCACACCCGTAAGTGAAACTGAAATAACCTAGACACATACCAGGACTTAAATGTTTAAAGCTGTCGTTTACTACACCGTTTCAATGGTAAAGATCATGCTTTTGAAAGAAAGAACTTAATTTCACACTGAAGCCAATATTGTGCCTAGGTGATAGTCTCACGGCCTGACCCCTACTTACCATTCTAACCTCTTACCGCGTACCCAGTCCGGTCGTCCACTTCATCAATCTAGCTCTGTACGTCCCATTAAATGTAGAGCTCCTCATCTAGAACACTCATTTCTTCCGGATGCCATCAGACAAGAACAATTTTTCCTTCAGACAAAAGAGACTCTCTATCCCTTCAAATCTTTAAATCGAAATTAAAAACACGTCTTGCCACAGACTTAGTTCCTGATCACTAACTCTGTGGACAAAGATTTGCTAACATCTGCCATACACAATTGCCCCTTGGATTCTCTAAATTGAATCATGATTTTTACAAAGTCAACATTATCCCTCAACCTACCTGCACTTACTCCTACCCTACAGAAGACTTTAAACATTTCGTATTTTACTGTCCAAAGTACAACATTTTCAGAAAAAAATTCTTCTAAACTGTGCAAGCCCGCTTATTGCTCCTGAGGTTTGCCCGGACCTTATTGTTCACGAGGCTTGTGATAGACTGGCTGAGATTTTCCTGTTTGCCAGTAATGACTTTTCCAAAGATCTTGACTTACAGATGTGCGAAGCTTTTCAGTGATACATTATTGGCTCACGACGTTTTAATGAGTAATTAACGATGCCTCTCTGGGTGTTTTTTCCCCTCCACTGATCACCAGAATAGATCTATCCATTTGCAATTGCATCGGTAATGTTTTGCTAACTATTGTATATTGTCTTGTGTGTCTCTCCGTGTCTGAAGATCCCAATTTATAAATACATATACTATCTCGATGTAATATAGGGTTATCCAGTCAAAACAAATACCTTTAATCTAGACAAAAAGTGCCTCTTAACAAACTGCCGCTATTAATTTGCCGTCTCTCAAGTGTTTTGTATTTTGATATGTTTCTGCCAACACAATAACTTACTTATTAATCAAGTGTACTTGCTGTAAAAAGAGGTGCTCAGAGTTTACCGTATTTTTTCAACAGTTTCTGTACTGTTGTTCATATAAACAAGATTATTTGATGTTTGGCTGCCTCATACCGCACAGCTTCTACAGACTGTGACAGGTTTTCAGTGCAATTGTCAAACAGGACACACCCATATTCGAGGATAGGACGAATCATTGTACTATACAACCGTATGAGTGTCTGGCAGGAGAGTTTATATTTGAGCCTGTGTAAAAGAGCAAGCCGTTGGCTGGCTTTATTAACAATGCGTGTTATATGCTGGTGCCATGAAAAATTACTTGAGGGTGTAACTCTAAGATGTGTATGTAGAGTAGCCTCAGGTATCGGTGTGTTTCCGAGAAGTAGGGGAGGATGATCTGGCTTATGTCGTTTAGCTGAGAAGGTCATTGAGATGGATTTTATGGCATTAAATGCCATACACCAGAGCTTGCCCGAACAATGAATTTGTATAAGATTAGAATTAAGGCTTTCAGCTGTGGCCATTGGTTCGTGGACAATTTCAAGAATACTGGTATCATCTGCGAATAAACGGATGTCACAGGTGATGTTGACAGTGATGTCGCTAATGTAAACGAGGAAAAGTAGGGGGCCAAGGATCGAACCTTGGGGCACTCCAGCCTCTATAGGGAGCCAAGGTGAGGTCTGTCCTCCAAAAGTAACACGTTGAACTCGGTTTAAGAGATATCTTTCTATAAATAGTAACACAGGATCTTCAAACCCCAATTGTTTCAGTTTAAAAAGTAGACCAGCGTGCCAGACTCTGTCAAAGGCCTTGGATATATCCGGGAAGACCATACGGGCCTCATGGCCCAACTCAAGTCCACTGTAAATAGTATGAAGTATGCTAACAAGTTGATTTGTAGTGGAATCGTTTTTTTTAAAGCCAGAGTTTTTAGCAGAAAGTAAATTGTTAGAGGTTAGATACTCAAAGAAAATGCTGTAAACTAGACGCTCAAGTACTTTAGGGACATTACAGAGGAGTGAAATAGGCCTATAATTTTCCTTTGACTGTTTGTTACTTTTCTTAAAAACGGGGCACACGTTGGACCTCTTCCAGGGATCTGGAAAATATGAGTTGGATAAGCAGAGATTGAATAGATCAGTGAGAGAACGTGAGATTGAAGGGGCACAGTATTTAAGAAGGGTGTTGCCTATACCGTCAGGACCACAAGCAGAACTAGTTTTCAGAGATTTTAAAATCTTTTCCACATCATTTACTTGCTCCTGAAACATAGACAGGCGGGCCTCAGTTCGGAAGGCAAGGTCGGTTTCGCCCTGTTTCCCAATTGTTGTTTAAAATATGTTTAAACCAAGATCGGGCAAGGGCAAAGGATTGTCATCATGTGGAGTCTTACACTGATCAGCAAAATACTTGTTGAATGTCACTGACTTCTCTATATCGGAAGTAATTTTCCTTCCACCGTCAACAAGAGTTGGAATTTTTGATAAAGTTTGTGACCGAGAATAGATTTGCCAAGGTTCCACCATCTTTTAGGGTTTATCTCTCTTGAGTCTAGTTCAGATTGGACTTTGGTAAAGAAAATACGAATGGAGTTTTTAATAGCGTTGACTGTAAAGTTACGTTTCAGTTTGTTTTACTGAAAGAGGCGTTCAATATTTTGAGTAGTGAGGAGCGTGTGAGGCCGAGGCTTTTGTGTCAGGCATTTATACCTGTTCCACGCGCGATTGCGCTGCCTTATTAGCCTCTTGATACTACAGTTGATCCAGGGCTTGTCCCTGGATCGAATAGTGACCACGAGGAACGGAATAAACTGTTTACACGTGTCAATAAACAGGTCTGACCAGTATGACACGGAGTCACTTACAGAGTCAAAAACTGTGAAACCAGTTTCCCAGGGAGCATGGTGGAGTACATCGTTCAAGTTGACACAATCAGCCCTCTTGAAGTTCCAGACAGAGCGTTTAAAGGGGCGATCCTTGTAATGATTCACAGAGAAAGAGCAAAAGACAACAGAATGATCAGAAGAGGATATAGGAGGGAGTACGCCATAACCAGGAAGGAGGGTAAGGGGGGGAGGGTTCGGTACGCGGGTACAGGTAATTATTTTTCTAGAGTACGCAGTACGGAAAATAAAAATCTTTCAAAATTTTGGATAGTACGAAGTATGTAAAACAAGAGGGCTTCCAGTACGCTAGTACGGTAAATAAAAAGCCCCAGTACGCTAGCACGGGAAACCCCTCACCGACCCTCAACCAGGGGAGTCAGTTATCATGAGGTCCAGTAGGTTTACAAAGTACTCCGACACACGAGTAGGTTCGGATATGAGCTGATGCAGGTTGTTTTGAGCCAACAGATCAAAGAGGCGCTGTCCGAGTTCACTGTCGGTGTGGGGAGAATCCCAACTTACACAGCGATCGTTAAAATCACCTGTTAATAGGAGTATTTTAGGGTTAAGTTCGATAGCAGACGAAATGGAGTGAAATAAATTGTCCAGAAATAGGTCTCTCTCTGCGGCAGATTGGTCTGGTGGACAATAATAAACACCTAGGATCAATTTACCAGAAGGGATAGTAATTTCAGCCCAGATACATTCACTACTGGGAGTTTCCAGCTCCGTACATCTTCTTACTGGTAGATTGTCTTTCACATACAGGGCATTTGTCTGCCCTCTTCATACCCTGCCCAGGCTACAACTGCTGAGGTCTGTTACAAACGTACTGGCACCTGGCGCTCATCCGAACTTATTACTTAACCTAGATAGTAATAGACTAATTGAAATTATGTAATACGACAGTGTGGATCTTTCAGACGATCTAAATACCGTTATTTTTGCTGCAGTCCAATTGTACATTACTCAGAGCAGACGATTTGTTAAATAGTTCTTATTACCTTATTTTCTAAACTATTGGTTCCTGCTTAGTGAATTCAGCTTGCAAACAAACTATGTGTATCGTCCTGTGTGTTTTGTACATAGCCTTTGTATGTCTGTATGTCTGGAGACCCCCTCGATTAGCCACCTCGTGGCTACTGGGCAATCCAGTTTGAGAAATAAATATGTTTACAATACAACCCCTCCCCCCCACCCCCAAACCAGTTTCACGATCCTTACGTAACGGGGGTTGAAAGCCTAAAATTGCCAATAAAGCATCAGGGTAGAAAGTATCGAGCCATGTTTCAGATAAATTTAATTTAAACATATTTATTTCAACTGGATCGCCCTTATGTACATCGAGATGTCACTAATCGAGGGGTTCTCCAGAACATAGAGTGACACACAAAATGTATATTACAAAACACACAGGACAAAACAAGAACAAAGTTACCCAATTAACAGAGAAGCTGTACACATGCTTCAGATTTGGACCCTGCATACAAAAATCACAGTAGTAGTAGTCATCAAAATGCAAAACAAAGCAAAATAATAAACTGCAGGTAGAATGTACACATATACGTCCCTGTTCACAATAATACGGACTAGCGGTAGGAAATTTCATAAAGGACATTTGGGAAGTAAGAATTATCAGCGACTAACTCAACTGAAAATTACTGCTTATGGATAACAGAACTAAGATATGAAGCGTCTAGTATCTACGATGTATCTGTGGAAAGCATCACAAATTTGTATGTTGAAGGGAATGGACAATTGGTCGCTACCAAAGAGAAGAATATGAGCTAGTCTGTCACTCGCTGTGTGTATAATCAGATTTGGGTGGACGCCGGGAGCAATAATAGGGATGATGGAGTTGAGTAGTCCTATTCTATAAGTTGAATACTTTGGACAAAAGAACAGGTAATGTTGCAGATCTTCAGTGGGGTAGGAACACGAACATGTAGGTTGTGGGATGATGTTGACTTTAAAGAGATCAAAGTTAAGTCTCGAGAATCCAAGACGAAGCTGGGTATGACAAATGTTGGCAAATCTGTGTCCTTGGGTATAGTAAACAGGAACATGATCCACTGCTAGTAGTGTTGCTTTCAGCTTTGATTTGAATATTTGGAGGGAAATTGAGTCTCTTATATCGGAGGGAAGATTGTTCCACAGTTTGATAGTGTCAGGTAGGAAGGATTTGTCTAAGCGGTTAGTTTTGCAATTGATGGGACGTATGGAGCTAGTGTGGCGGAGGTTTTGAGCATTAAAAGTAGGAGGAGTTAATTGAGAGAGATAGGAGGGTGTTAAGTTGTGATACATTTTGTAAAGAAGAAGTAACTTAGAATACTTCCTCCTGCTGGCGAGAGTTGTCCAACCAAGTTCACGTAAGAGATTGGCGCGTGATGTGTGCCTTAACGCACCTGTGCATATTTTGGCAGCTTCAAACTGTATGGATTCAATAAGATCGGAAAGTCCCTGACCGCAGTTGTCAAAGAGCACACAACCATATTCAAGAATTGGTCGAACCATAGTTAAACAAAGTTTAATCAGAGCTTTGCGGGAAAGTTTATATTTGAATCTACGCAGAAGGGCAATTCGCTGGCTCGCTTTGGTAGTAATACGAGTAATGTGAGCATGCCAGGATAAATTGCTACTGAGAGTACTACCAAGATGAATGTGTGAGTCTGCCGCAGGTATTTCAGAGTCTCCAAGACGAACGGGTGGATGGTGTGGTTTAACAAGTTTGGTTGAAAATATGACAGAAAGAGACTTTAAAGCGTTAAAGGTAACACGCCACAACTTTCACCAGTTATGTATAACAGAGAGATTAATATTCATGTGATTAGAAGTTTCAATTGGGTCATTAACAACTTCAAGTACACTGATGTCGTCAGCAAAACGTCTGACATCACATGTAATATTGTCAACTAGGTCATTAACATAGACAAGAAAGAGAAGTGGACCCAGGATGGAACCCTGGGGCACACCAGCTTCAATTGGTAGCCATGATGAAGATTGGCCATGAATAATCACTCGTTGGGATCGGTTTGAGAGATAACTATCAATCCATGCTACAAGATTATCGGAGATGCCGAGTTGTCGAAGTTTAAAAAGGAGACCGGGATGCCAAACCTTGTCAAACGCCTTGGATACGTCTAGAAACACCATTCTGGCTTCTTTGGACTGTTCTAGGCGGTTGTAGATATTGTGAAGGATGTACACAAGCTGATTGATAGTAGAGTCATTGGCCTTAAAGCCAGAATTTTTGGAAGTGAGTAGGTTATTTTGTGCCAGGTATTCATAGAGTGCATTAAAGACCAGTCGTTCAAACACCTTTGAAACATTACAGAGCAAAGAAATAGGACGATAATTATTTTTAATCTGTCTGTTGGCCTTTTTGAAAACAGGACATATGTTGGATCTCTTCCAAGCATTGGGAAAGAAAGAAAGACAGAGAGAAAGTTGGAAGATTTTTGTAAGTGGTTTACATATCGAATCTGCTGTGTTCTTAAGTAGGATGTTCCCTATGTTATCTGGGCCTGATGCTGAGGATAGCCTCAGGGAGGATAGTACTTTCTTGACACTGTCTTCATTAATGGTAATATTGCGGAGACGTGCCTCAGTTCGGAACGTGAAATCGGGCAGGGGTGGGGCATCAGCGTCAGGGTGTGTTTTGCACTGGCTGGCAAAGTATGAGTTAAATATTTCACATTTTTCCGTGATGCATGATACGATTTTGTTATCGTCAATGATTGGGGGTATATGTTGGTGAATTTTGCATCCAAGAACAGACTTGGACAGGCTCCACCATTGTTTAGGATTAATGTCTTTCTCATCAAGTCGAAGCTGGAGATTGGAAAAGTAAGAAGAGACAGATTTCCTTATTATGGTCACAACATTGTTGCGATATTTTTTGTAAAATTGGTATAACCTGTCAATCTTGAGGTGAAGGTCGTAATTATGGGGCGTGGTTGGTTGGATGCTCTCTTGAAGCGTTTCCATGCACGATTTCGACGTCTAATATGTTTTTTAATGTCTGCAGTTATCCAAGGTTTGTCCTTAGGGCGAATGGTGACTTCCTTATAGGGAATAAAGTCCTTTGCAGTAGATAGGAAGAGATTAGACCAGTAGGATACGGCATCATCAATAGAATCGAAGACATCATGAGCAATGTTCCAAGGGACCTCTTGAAAGGGCAGCATTGAGGTCACAAAAATTTGCTTTTTTGAAGTCCCATACTGATCTTTTGAAGGGCTTGTCCTTGTGAAGGGAAAGGGAGAAAGAACAAAAGATTACACAGTGGTCAGAATTTGAGATTGGAGCAAGGGTTCCAGAGTCCAGAACAACACCTGGGGAATCAGTAATGATAAGGTCTAATAAATTATTCGAGTATTCACTTATCCTAGTGGGTTCATCTATAAGTTGAAAGAGATTGTATTGATTCACAAGGTTGACCAGAGATAAACCTAAATCGCTGTCCTCATGTTGAGAGTTCCAATTGGCGCACCTGTCGTTGAAATCGCCAGGTTACAATTAAAAGGTGAGGGTTGCATTCAATGGCAGAGGAAATAGAAGATGCCAGAGACCCGAGAAACGCGTCACGGATTTCTGCAGACTGGCCAGGTGGACGATAATAGTTTACCAAATAATACTTTCCCGCGCTGGGTCGAAATTTCAACCCAGACGCATTCACAGTCTATACTTTCAAGATCCGGGCGTCTTACACACGGTAGAGAAGAGTGAATAAACGTCAGGACCCCACCGCCTCTTCCCGTTGTGCGGTCTGAACGATACGGAGGTTGGAAGTCCTCGAGGAGGAGGAGGTGATCGGGGTAATGTTCATCCAGCCAGGTTTCAGATAGAGCAATAATGTTAAAGTTACCTGATTGGGCCAAGAGATGAATTTCGTCAAGTTTACCGGTACTTCGTATGCTGCGGACGTTAGAATGAAAGAACTTCAGGTGGTTGTTTGAGCTAAGTGTGGGACCGGGGTTCGCGTGAACGTCGATTGAAGACAGGAAGAACGTGCAAAGGAATAATATAAGGTGCTTTACACAGGAAAAAACGCAGAGAAGTGAGTGTAAGTGTAGAAAAGCCAATGAGGAGTATGAGCATATTATTTGGTTTTCGACACGTGGACCTGGATGGAAGTGTACCGTAAAACGGGTATAATTATAAGAGAAGAGACCTATGGCCACTCGGTATTGATCAATACTAATGCCCATTGTTTATAAACCAAGGAAATGTAAATACGGCAAAGATGCAGGCACTTATCAGTGTAATATTTTGCAGAATACTAGCGAAGTCAACGGATGGTGTATAGAAGCACACAACACCAAATAATTGTTTCCAATGTGTCATTTGTAAGCTTTGCATGGACTGACAAGAGTCAGGCGTTTTATGAATGTCGTTGAGGGTAAAATGGTAACATGACATGTAACAAGAAAATGCACATAAAAAAGAGAGACAAAGATGCAAAAGTAACTGAAAATAGGGTTGGCGCAATGTTTATGAGAAAAAAGAGCTGTATCTGGATTTAACTCAAAAATAGGAAACTCTGTAACAATAACAGAAAGTATGACTTTTTCAGAAAAGGAGATATTTTTATAGTGACATTTAAGCGTGCCTTGCTTGATATTATCTGTACGCTCCCCCCCCCCCCGAAAATTTACATAACAATCTATAACTATAAATAATAAGCAACAATGCATTACCCGAAGTACTATACATACGGTAAACATGCGTTTCATAACAACTGCACCGGAAAACCGTTAAAAAAAAAAAAAAAAAAAAAAATCTTCAATTATGATTATATATGTAACACACAATTCATAATAATTGCACCATGACCCATTTAGGCTCTTAAGTATCAGCTTAATACTTTATGCATGATATGAAATACTGTAAGATCTTGGTACACATTTTGTACCACCATTTTGCTAAATAAAACGGTTTCATCACACATGTTACCAGCATGTCACATTTCGTGACCAGTACACTGTCCTGCATCCCACAGGGGACGTGTGAGCTTGGGTGGCAAGGACGGGTAAATTCTGCTCAGATCAAATATCTGGACAGCAGTGTACGGGAGAAAAGTAGGTTAGATAAAGAAATGACTTTCAATTTTTCAGACTCCGCCAAAATACTTATTTCTTCGAGTTTACCATCAGATTTTAAGCTACGTACGTTACGTCTGTGGCACACAGAAAACTTATTGAGAACAATATTATGAACTGGACCAGGGTTTGGATAAATACTCGTGGAGAGCACCTTAAGTATAAGAACCGTCACATGTCTCAGGTGGCATAGACATTCGGTAAGTAATACTGCGGCAAATACTATGAGGAAGGTAAAGGAGAGGATGAAACTATGATCGCGACATGAAAATGTAGAAACGTTGGCAGACATGGACAGGAACATAAACCCATCTTTGTTGTGAAATAACCTTACCACAGCTCTATATTGATATAAACAGATGCCCATTAGGGGGTATCATACTGGGGAATGTCCGTCGCTGAAAACTGTGAGACACAACAATTCTTTCATGTGATATCATTACTTTGTATACCTAACCGGTCACGTCAACATACCATAAATGTCCCTAGTTTCACGTGTCTGTTTCATTTACCATGGGCATTCGTACCTTTGGAATGGAGTTTCTTGTTGTTGTTTTCTTCCTGATTTGTTTTGTCTTAGTTCATGAATAAATCGTCGTGTACATCACTGTACTGGTATTTGGTCCATTCCCCAAGGAATACGCCCACAGCCACAAGGAATTAATGTAATGTTATAACACAGTTGACAAGAACGAGTGGACACGCAACAAAATGTTGACCGATATAACAATTTCATTTGTGAAAGCGAAACACAAAATTCTGTGTAACGCAAAATGTGAAGCAAGGACAAAAGGCGGAAGTATTAATTTTCTGGAACTAAGTCGTAATATTGTGTGTTGCATGTTCGTTGTTTGCGTTTTATGTAAGACACAAACAAAAACAAAACTAGGAAAGAAGATTTGCTTAAAAGCAAATCTGTCTGCGTGCCTTTAAAAGTTGTAAATATTAAATGCTATAACTTTTATCCTTTGATACTTCACATTACATTAAGCTTATGGCTGGATGCAAATTTCAAAGTCCAAATAACCTTGACCTTTGACGTTTACAGGTCACATGTAAATTGCGCAGTGTTACATACCCACAATTTAAGCCCAACATGAACCAAATCGGTTGAAAATTGACCAAGCTATGGCAAGATGAAACTTCCAAAGGGCCAAATGACCTTGACCTTTGCCCTTTAGAGGTTACACGTTCTTATAAAAATGTGCAGTGTTGCAATACCTACTATTTGAGTCCAACATGATTAGAATTGGATGGAAATTGGCCAAGTTATGATTAGATGAAACTTTCAAAGGTTCATGACCTTGAAGTTTGATCTTTAGAGATCACATGCCCGTGAGAGGTTACATGTTCTTACGAAAATGTGCAGTGTTACAATAGCTACAATTTGAGCCCAACATGATCAAAATTGGATAAAAATTGATCAAGTTATCGCTAGAAGAAAGACACTATCGAAAGTGGTCTTTGACCTTGAAATGACATTTGACCTTGAGATGACCTCTACCTGAAGTGAACCTTGACCTCAAAAATGACATTTTGGCTTAAAATTGACCTTTGACCTTGACAGAACCTTTGACCTTGACATGACCTTGACGTTTGAGATGACCTTTACCTTGCTACGATCGAACTCCTATACACTCGGAACCACATCTACTATAGTATATAAGATATTATATATTTAAAACTTTAATTAGCCCTCATTTGCATAATTTTGAAAGGAATGATCTCTCATTATAAAAAGACCAGACTTCATCTATAGAAGTATAATTGTGCCAAGTTTGGAGTCTCTACATGTAATACTTTTCAAATGAAATGTCGGAAAAATTTGCCCGTAAAGAAAGAAAAAAAGAAAAAAAGAATTCCTAGAAAAACAATATGTCTGCGTTGGCACACAGACATAACGAAAAGGGAATATTATATCGTTCTGAAGAGCACCAATGGTCATGCATATTTACATCATGTACTTTGGATATAAACAAAAGTTACTAAAACTGATAAATTATTTATGTGTAGACAAAAGCAACTGGGAGGTAGGTTAAGTCAGTTGTCCGGAGATCACGTTGATAAACATTGAAATGGCGGAATAAACAATAAATGTATTTTATTATTGACTCTCTGAATGACTCTACTTAAAGCAGCACCTGTATTATTATTATTAGTATTTTTTATTATTATTTTTTTTGTAATTCGGTCTTTCGTGTCAGTCACAATGCAACGACCAAAACACACAGATGAGCTCACGAACGTATATTACAGTTGTGGATGGTGACACATTTAACAAAACGCTCTATGAGAAAAGTTGCTTTAAGACCAAACTAGTTGTTGTATGCCTTTTGTGTTATTTATTCTGGTTATTTGTACGATCGAAAAAAATGCGTAATTAATTGAAACGTAGATAGATAGACAAACAGACAGACAGACTGATAGATAGATAGATAGATAGATAGACAGATATATAGATAAATAGAAAAAGAAGTTTTGCGATTATGTTGGTGCTTTTATAACTGAGTTAAATAAATAAATAAATAAATAAATAAATAAATAAATAAATAAATAAATAAATAAATAAATAAAAACATTTGGCGAGTATATTGGCGCTCTAATAAGTAAAAACAGTATTAGCATTCAATTCCAAACCTTTATTTGAATGGAGAAACAACAGCAATATATGTAAGTATATGGTATTTTTTTGAGACATGTGACTATCACATGCTACTGAAATTATGTTTATATCCGTTACGGAATTGAAATCAGTAAGCTGTACAAGATGTGGTACACATGCACTATGTAAGCATGACTGTGGTGTGACTGCAAGTAGATATACTAAATATGGACAAGAACTGGCCTGTATGCTTCTATAGGTTTACTTTTTTCTGTCTCTCTTTCTATGAAATGGGATTATAATGTTTACGCGCTGTGATTAATTTTTGGTGACAAAGGAGCGATCTTTCTATCCGGTTGCCATACAATGACTACAAACGATTCCAGGTAAATATTAGCCTTTATTTGACTAGACCGGCACAGTGTCAACGTCACGTTGCGGCGGGTATTTTATTTCTGTTTTGAAAGAGTAGTGGCCCTCTTGTCAGATACTTTTGTATCGTGTTTGTCCTGTTACTCTTAAACCTCCTTACATAACGAAGAAAGGTACATATAATTAAAAACGCAAAATCAAACTAACTACAGCACATGCCATATACTTATACTATTGTTTGTCCTGTTACTCTTATACATCATAATAAAGAAAGGTATATATAGAAATAAAAACGCAAAATCAGACAAACTACCGCACATACCATGTACAATATCATATTCTTTAACTGCTAAAAATTATGCATTTAAAAGACTCTTTGTAGGCACCATGTACACACTACTGACACGATAAAAAACAAACAAACAAACAAACAAACAAAAAAAAAAAAAAAAAAAAAAAAACACCCCCCCCAAACAACTACCCCCCCCCCCCCACGCACGATGGCATCGCAATTAGAAGTAAAATGATTTAGTAAGGAGATACGACATTAAAATGCCGTAAGGAGTACTACACTGTTCTCCTCTCACACCATGCTGGAGTCCCCCATCCATGGCTGGATTGGGGACCCGAGAGATGGATGTGAAACACGACTAGGACAGAAACCAAAATTGTACAAGGGGTCAATCAAAGAGCCCTAAGGTGCTTTGCCGTAAGCAATATAGCGGGCCAAGAATCTCATACGAATATTCCAAAAGGGAGAGGACACTGTGGGAATTTGACGAGCAAAAGAAAGAGTTTGAGATTTAACTAGATCACGAAGTTTTGGGAATATCAAGCGAATGAAGTAAAGCAAAATGGTGGGCTCTCTTAATAAAGCTGAATAAATTCTTAATAAAACCACCTCGTGCAGATTCTAATTCAGCAAGGTTACGCTCACAAACAAAAGTCCAATTCACTCGGAAGGGCTGGGTCTTGAAGCAGCTACCTTCGGCACCAATCACCTGGCCGAAAATGGGAAACGCACCTACCAACTGCACTGAATGCCCATTCTTACAAAAGAATGGCTCAATGGAGGCCCGTATGCGTGAATGCTATAATAGACACGGCCCAGTTCACTGTAATTTGTTTCCGGTACAAGTACCGTATTCGGTCCCAGACCGGCGACTGTACATATATATGTAAGTCCACCAGCATTAAAGGAGCATCGGAATTATACCATGTTTTGTGACCACGGGACAGTATAAATATATATAAACATTAGGTGGACCAGTGCGTGAATTGCAGTATGAGAGGACCACACCACTACCAAATATAATTGGTAGAATCATAACAATTTAAGCTTAAAAACGATAATTTTTTAGTGTCCCATCAACTGAGTATCAGATATGTGTAAGCATATTTTTTTTCAGAATTAGGGTGACCATATACAATAGAATCTCCTATTAAGACCATCTCCATAAAGAGACCATGTCCATATTAAGACCACCAATTGATAGACCCATTTTTTAATTTTTAATTAAATTATGTCCCCCTTAAGACCATTCCCCTAATAAGACCACATTTTTTAGTCCCTTAGGTGGTCTTAATAGGAAGATTCTACTGTATATATATATATATACACACACACACACACACACACACACACATATATATATATATATATATATATATATATATATATATATATATATATATATATATATATATATATATATATATAAGCATAAAGATGACCAAACTTAGGGCACCACTGTTTGGTCTGCCTATGCTTGTCTTTTATGTACATATGAACCGCCCATTGCTGAAGTATTATATATATATATATATATATATATATATATATATATATATATATATATATATATATATATATATATATATATATATATAATACTTGAGCCTTTTTATGGCCGTGAAACCTCTCTATTAGTCCATTGCAAGTATCCGGTAATCCATCTGGGTTAAATGGTCATGTTTATAATACGCAGACAGTTTAGCACGTAATATCTAATCAAAGATAGGAGGATCCAACTGCAACAAATTAATTAGAACTGAATGTAAAGATAAACGCATTCTTTTTGCCCACAACGAAGCCTCACCGGCAACAGCGTGTGGACTCTTGACTCGTGCTGTAACAAAACATATCCTGCATTCTTGGGCACAGGATGCCCTTTTGCAATGCTGTGAATAGCTTTTGGACACCATAAAAGACTTATTGTAAACCTCTTAGAGCCCTCTGGTGGAGAGCACCCAACACAACCGAGAGTAAGGTCTTGTTATCCTAGATTGCTCTAACTGATTTCTGATTCCCCAAAGGTAGAGCTCCACTGAACACTCTATGCCAGGAAGGGACGCAAATAAATGCTCTTTTTTTTTCAAATGCACCATTTAAATGCATTTCATGTACGTCGTGTATTTTGCCGAGGCCTAACTCTCGACACATGTAAACACAGATTGCAACATAAACTTGGACGTGGCGCCACATCAGATACAAATACGCACTATTTTACCGAAATAACTATACAAAATTAAATTTGAAGAAAAAAGAACAAAAAGGAAAAGGTCAAGCGGGTAATCATGAATCCAAGTCAAGCACATGTTATTGTGACTGTTCAACTATCATTTGCCCATTACAGTTTCTGCTATAAATTTCGCCAAATTGCAAACTAATTTTGCGTCGAACAATTTAATGAATTGAATAATTCTATCTTAACACCTGGGTACCCGCATCGCGGGTAGTTAAAATACCTGGGTACCCGCGGGTAATACCCGTCAAGTAAACCATATAGAAGACAATGCATATACGGGAACGCTTATGAACAGTGCCAGGGCCTGTTGTCTCTCGTTGCTTTCCCTTTGTGCGCCAAAGGGATTGATATATGGCCACGTGTATGTCCTTTTTCTTGATCACTTTTTAAAAATAATATATGTCCAGACTAAGTTTACATCTTTTATAGTGATCTCTCCAGTTCTGAATCTCAGTGGTGTGGACCTATCGTGATCGTTGCTTCATTTTAACACAGTATACACATCGAGCAAACGGCATCATTCAAAAAAAAAAAAAAAAAAAAAAAAAAAAAAAGACATCACAAATATCTTCCAAATTCAAATGTCTTAAGCTAACGATCAATTCAAATACCGAATTTATTTATTTATTTATTCATTCATTCATTCATTCATTCATTCATTCATTCATTCATTCATTTATTTATTTATTATTATTCTATTTTTTGGGGGGGAGGGTCGCCGAAATTTTTACAATTTGAAACATAATGGATTTTATCATTGACTTCAAATGCAATTCACATTTTCATTCTTCGTTTGGTACTGATAGTTTTGTCATTGAATTCGAAATTTCTCTTGTTGTAATTTCAGGATATGAATTTCTCGCAGTGCTTAGTGTCAGTCGATGACAGCATTTGTAGGCATCATACCACAATTGATCAGGGTTGGAGTTTATAATTCGGTGGCAGTTTTTACATTTAAACGTACGCTTTGAGTATTACCAAATGTATGTTTCGGATTGAACTGAACATTATTTTTTTTCACAGTATCATACTGATATAATTTGCACAATAAGGCGATGACGGCTCCCAAAGTAGTCCAGACTTATCGAACTGGATGCCAGCTTATAGGTTAAAAACCAACTGATCATTATGAGAGGAAATAAATGAACAAAAAACAAAATATAAATAATAATCAAACAAACAAACAAAAAACAAAGCAAAAATAATTTGAAAAACTAACAAACAACCAAACAAACAAACAAAAAAAAAAAACAAAAAAAAAGAAAAAATATCAGTACCATCAACCTACAATTACTTTGTCATTTAACATGTATGTAGCCATATATAAAATGGCACAAAGCTGCATGTCTAACAGTGTTAACACTGCAATACAAATGAAGCGAGAGAAGAGAGGAAAATAAAAAAATACACTATTTTGCTATCGTCTATTTACAATAATTTGTTTTCATTCATGTACACATATATTATAACAAGAGGGCTTTGACAGTCCTGTGCTCAGCTGACATGTACATTTACCCTTGCGATTTTTTATTTCCCCCCCAGAACAAATAAGTTCATAAAAAGTAAAAAATAAAAAATCACTGGAGGGTGACCATTTGAACAAATCTGGTATGAGGCCTACCCAAGGTACATTGCTACCAAGTTTGAAGTCAATCTGGAAGACGGTGTTTGGAGAAAAAGTCCAAAATGTGAATTAGCATTAGAATGTGCATTGACTTGCATAGTAATCAATAAGAAAGGTGCATTTACCGATAAGCACCCACACTGGAGAAAAAAAATCTTAAAAATCAGGAAACAGCACTGACACCTAGTGAACAACTTTGTTTGACCCTTCCACAAGGAACATATCCACCAAGTTTCAGCTTAATCTGAGTCACGGTTCTGGAGAGGAAGTCACAAATAGCAAAACACACAAAAATCACTAAAATTAGGAAAAATGGCAGCGCCACTTGGTGAATAAATGAAGAACTAGAAGTCCCTAGGAGTGTCCTGTGTGATATCACAGCAATCGGGTGAGCCGCTTCAGAGAAGATTTTTTTTTAAGATTTGCCAAAGAAGGAAAAAAAAAAAAACAACAGAGCGTGACCATTTAACAAATCTGCTAGAGACCGATTCAAGGTACATTGCCTTAAGTTTGAAGACAATCTGGAAGACGGTTTCAGAGAAGTAACAAATGTGAATTAGCATGAGAATGCCCATTGACTTATATAGTAATCAACAGGAAAGGTGCATTTACCGATAAGTACCCAAACTAAAATAAATAAATAAATAAATAAATAAATAAATAAATAAATAAATAAATAAATAAATAAATAAATAAATAAATAAATAAACAAATAAATAAATAAATAAAATTAGGAATTCACAGCATTGCCACCTAGTGAACAACTTTGTTGGACCCTTCCACAATTAACATATCCACCAAGTTTCAGCTTAATCTGAGAGACGGTTCTGGAGAAGTCAAAAATAGCAAACACACAAACACACACACACACACACACACACACACACACACACACACACACACACACATCATTAAAAAATTTAGAAAATATCGCAGCGCCACCTGGTGAACAAATTCAGAACTAGGAGTCCCAAGGACTGTTCCTATGTGATATGAAAGCAATTGGATGAGCGGTTTCAGAGAAGAATTTTTAAGATTTGTTCCCCCCCCCCCAAAAAAACACACACACACACACACACACACACACACACAAAGCATTAAAAAAATCCAAAAATCACTGGAGCGTGACCAATTGAACAAACTTTGTAAAAACCCACCCAAGGTACATTGCCACCAAGTTTGAAATGAATCTGGCAGGCGGTTTTGGAGAACAAATCGATTGTTGACGACGGGCGACGGACGACGACAGACGAAGGACCATAAGATAAGCTCAGCTACTGACAAGTCAGCTGAGCTAAAAATAGTACAGTCTATGCTGCTTGTCAGACTAGCTGTGTACAACCAATATATTTTTGGCTGTTTTTCATACCGATACTCAGGTACTCAGAAGTTTGTATATTTCTTGTGCTGTTCTTTAGTGTGTACGTTACACAGGGACACATTGAAAAGAAGCAAAGTTTACTGCTTTATTGGACTACCCTGTATAAAAAATTGTATAAATAAAACATGATCCTCTGTTCGAAGAAGTGGTACACACTCAATTGATACAAAGTTCCATTGATGAAAGATGGTAGAAAAGCACGCCCAAAACACTATAAAACACATACAGTCAGAATGAAACAGGCATGAGTAAGTTCTGAGAACCGTCAGTGCACGTATCCGCACGTGACGACACAAAGTCACAATCAAAGTACACTAAGACTACTGTATGTAGTCACGATCCTGGTCTCGTAAGTTCCTTGCTTCTAAATGTATACCTTGACCCGCTTTGAATTCATGAATTCATACAGCAATTTGAAAAATAAGCAAAAGATGGGTACGGCATCTCAACAGTTTTGAAACTTAAATTTCGGTCCTACCCCTGTGCATGACTGTATTTGTTGACCCTTTTATGCGGCAATTTGCAACAATTGCGGCAATTTGTAATAACTGCCTATTTGTAATAAAAAACGAGCAGAAATCTGCATTAATTTGTAATACTTGCGGCAATTTGTAATAAGGCCTGGTGCAAATAAGGTGTGACAAAACATGAATTTTTATTTTCGTGCAAATCAATCTCATTTATGGCCTAAAACAAACTTAAGACATTATATTTTAAAAATAACATACAAGAAACTCTAAAAATTCATGTACAACTGTTTGACAGAACGTTATTTATGCATGCTTTTTTAAAATCCTGGATCCAGTTTGTTCTTTTACAGGTGAACTTGTCTGTTTAAATCAGATAAATTTTACTTTTCTTGTATTCACTTTTACACACCAGTCACTGAGCCATAATTTAGCATGATTTATGAATTCAAATAAACAAATACATGAACCCTATACCAGTTTACATCACTTCAAATTGTTAAAATCTCAATTGGTACCTTTCATTTTTGTCATTAAAAAAAATACCATCCTCAGCAGCAAACAACATTCACCAAATGATACTTTGACTATTTAAGATGATGCTTACAAATTTTGGACCAAATTAACTGTGTTACTACAAAGCTGTGGCAATAATAAGAAGCTATTAAGAAAGAGGGGTAACCGTTATTGTTGCGACACATTGAGTTTCAATGTGCAAGTCAGAGAGAATGTCCTACAGAACTATGTAAGTGTGAACCCATTTTACATGTAATGAAAATATTATTTCCACATACATTATTCACCAATAAAAGGGATAGTTCATACATTCTACAGATGCAAAACCACATTTGTAATCTTTTTGGCCATATAATTGTCTCTGTTGCTGAAATTATTGATGTGAACATGGCAAAAGTTAAATGAAATGTATTTTATACCTAAACCATAACACAAATATGATTAAAGAAGGGTGATGGTACTTTGATTTTGGAGATGTCTGTTCATGGGATTGAATTAAGTTCATGGTAGTGATACCGTTATGGTTGCGACACATTGGATTTCAGTGTACAAGTCAGAGAGAAAGTGCCACTGACCTTTTTAAATGTGTACATTTTACATGTAAAGACTATATTATTTCCACATAATATTATTTATCAATAAAAAAGGACTTTGATGCATGCTAGACATCACGAACCAAGCTTGTATTATTCTATATGTCTCTGTTATATGAAATATTAATACAAACATTAAACAAGAGGATCATGATGATCCTGTGCTCTGCTGACTGGGATCTGCTTTTACAGTATTTGAACACATGGACTGCAGTCTAGATTTGTACAGCTATATACATTTATGTAGAGTGGTAGCAAAGTTTGTCCTTAAAACAAAAGTCTGATATCACATAACTTTGTCAAAAATTAACATATCCACATTATTTTTGCAAACTTTCATTGTCTAATGTCCAACTATATTTTGATAACATTTTAAGCAATTCTATCATGCTGTTCTGGAGAAAAAGTCGAAAATAGTCTTAACACGCAAAAATTCATAAAAATAGGAAAAAATTGCAGCACCACCTGGTGGCCAAAATGAGAACTAGTTGACCCCAGGTGACCCTATATGCAATATCAAAGCAATTGGCCTGGTAGTTCTTGAGATGAAGAAATTTTTTTTTTTTTTCAAAAAATAAATAAAAAAATTCATTAAAAATAGAAAAATTATTGCATCATCATCTCCATCGTAAACTTGGTAGAGGTTCACCTGGGCAACATTTATGTGCAAAATTAAAACATTCCATACAGCGGTTTTTGAGGAGAAGTCAAAAGGGTAAATACAATAGTGTAGTATATGCACTCTATTGCCATATATATATATATATATATATATATATATATATATATATATATATATATATATATATATATATATATATATATAATAGTAGAAATTACAATAGTTTCTTCTGTAAATGTTTAAATATTTTATGAAATCCTCAGCTATATTAGTTGTTAGGGTTGTGACAAAACCGTTAGGGTTGCGACACAGTGGTATTTTGCCTGCAGGAAGCTGGGTAAGGGTGAACCACCACCAATGCTGAAAGCAATAGATAGGCCCAAGACAGAGAAAGAGATAGGCATATAAGGTTAGAATAAAGGCACTAACTACTGTGAAATATCAAGTGTTAAAGCAAGCGTTAGGGTTGCGACAAATTAACACCACATGCAAAGGATACATGCAGCAGAAAATGACACACACCAACACAAAAAGTCTACCTACTTTGCACATAATACTAGTAAGGCATTACTTTACAGCTATAAAGGTGTACTTATTACGATGTTTTGGCTATCTATTAGTTTATTAAACATTAGGCAAATATTAGTGAATTTTGGCTTCACTTGTTCATTTTCTTTGAAATACCAATTCGCACAAAAATCTACCAGAAATAATGTGTATCATGTACCAAATGAATTGTTATGATTTTGCCAATAAAACAAAATGGGTAAAAGTGATGAGTTAAGATTGATCCCATAATTTAGCAAGTTTATAAAACACTATATTTGGTGATGTCACGCAAATTTGCTGCAAAAGTGGCATTTTCACAGGAATTTGACTGCTTGTATCTCGCAAACCTTTGGGCGGATTGATCTGAAATTTGAAATGTACATTCAGAATGAACCCCTTAACTAACTGGAAGATACATATTAAATGTGCATAGAGAATGGAAAGGATAATAATCAACTACTCTTTGGCTTCAAATGAATAATAGCTTATTTGCACTAGGCCATAAGTTGCGGAAAATGTAATATTATTACATTTTGCAATTTGTAATAAAATCTTGCAGCAAAATGTAATAAATCATGTGTGTAATAAAGATGTGATAAAATATAATAATCATACTGAAGTGTCCCTGAAAAACATTTCCTTTAATACTAATTTCAAGACAAGTTTTTTCTTCAAAGCTCGATCATATATTAATTAAATGCAAAGACTTTCAGAAGTTCCGAGGTGCTATGATTGCATTTTCTTTTTGTTCCGCCCACACCAATGTAAAAGGTATTGTTGAGATGACCCCGTAAGTTGTTGACGTTCTTAAAGATGTACAATCTCTCTCTCTCTCTCTCTCTCTCTCTCTCTCTCTCTCTCTCTCTCTCTCTCTCTCTCTCTCTCTCTCTCTCTCTCTCTCTCTCTCTTTCTTTAAATTAATAACATCAATTGGTGTATAAATTTTAGAACTGTTTTAAGAACTCGGAAAACGTGAAATCCCTTGTACCTAAATATAACAGCAGACCTATATTTTTTCCACCTTCAGTCAACATGTAAAGTTATCTCAAAACACCTTCACACTATGACTAAGTATCAATAATCTCGATATTTATCAAAATTGCCGAGTGCCGGGAATATGTCGGGCACAATCGGAGAGGCAAGTTCTCCTCCCCTCTTTCCTATTCTGGGCCCTTGGTTTTAACAGCAAGTTGCAGACTTGCACGGCCAAGCCACTTCACAAAAACATGTTCACACACACGCCCCTTCCAAGATGAACTGTTCCTCTTAAAACGTTAGCTCTCAGTCACAAAGAGTGACGCCTCCTGAATGGATCGAAATAAATGGCGGTTCGTATCGATGTAAATCAGTCAGGTCCTGAACGTCCGATATTCTGCTTGCAAGGATCATCTCATGGACTTTGTGATCCTTTATCAATTCTAACTTTACACACAATGAATGGAAAATTGCATCAATTTCCAATAACTTAACTTATCGAAATTTTATGAAGCATTCCCAACGATTTTCATGATCAATCGAAGTGATAAAAGAATATCTTGCAAAATATAAATACTTCCACATATTTGCTAATATGATTATCAGTCACAGGACTGGACAGGGAAATGTGAAGCTTAGCTGACTTGTCAGTCAGCCAAGCTTACGACGAAGGTCTTCGTCCGTCGCCCGTCTGTCTGTCGTCCACAATACACAGTGGTGTTATGAACAACTAGTATCGGCTCATTCTGGTCTTAAAGCAAGTAACACATCAGCTCTTACGTTGATCTCAATGCTCTTGTTCATAACTTTAATGGATATACAGGGTCTGTGCAGGATGGATTTTCAACACATTCTGGTCATTATGGGTTGTAGCGCCGAACAACATAGAGCGGCCATTGGCCTTTTAACACTCATTATGTCTCGGATAATACGCATGATTTCTTTGCTTGTCCCCCAGTCAGCAATAAGATCACCAGCTCCTATTGTATTTTGGTCATTTTACTTGTAAACATTATCTTCTGTGGATTTTGGGGTTCACGACATACTTTATATGTGCTCAACAAAAACTTTGCCTTATCCACTGATGGTCATCCCAACCCAGGTCCCAGCGACACCTAGTTGTATCATTGCAACGTCCGCAGCATTCAAAGTTATGGGAAATTAGATGGAATACAAAGTGTCGCTCAAAATGAAAACTTTAATATAATTACTATTTCTGAAACTTGGCAAGAGGAGAGTTATCCGGATCAACTCCTCCATATTGAAAATTTTCAACCTCCCTTCTGAAGAGACCGCCCAACAGGTAGAGGTGGTGGCCTCTTGACCTATATACATACACGCCTACCAAGTGCTCGGCGTCTCGATCTTGAAAGTCCAAACTGTGAATGTATCTGGGTGGAACTTTCGACCCAACGTGGGTCAGTTCTGACAGGTAATTACTATCGACCACCTGGTCAACCCGCAGAGATTCGCGATACTTTTCTCGAGTCATTATTGAATTCCATCTCATCCGCCATTGAAAGCAATTCACATATTCTAATACTCACTGGCGACTTTAATGATAGGTGTGTTGATTGGAACTCCACTCATCAAAATAGTGAACTAAGTATGTCTCTTTTCAACCTCGTTGCGACGAGCGCCCACATAAGAAAGCAATAGCGAGTCTGGAGGATGCTTAGGAGGCAACCAATCTATTGGACCCACCTGGACTTATCTTGAACAGTGGAGTCTCAGCCCCCATTTCAAATTAGAACCACTCGGTCATTTTCTGTTCCTTTTCACTTTCCTACCATGGAGACCGCTCGTTCAAAAGAGGTGTATGGAATTTCAAAAAAGCTGATTTTCAAGGTCTTAATTCTACTTTATCCTCTGCTCCCTGGAACCCTGCCTTTAACGTTTTTGATTCTATTGATGATGTAGTATTTTACTGGTCCGACCTTTTCTTAACTACTGCCAAGGAGTTTATTCCGTATAATGAAGTCACCATTCGGCTAAAGGATAAACCTTGGATAACAACTAAAACTAAAAAACTTATGCGTCGCGTAATCGAGCATGGAAACGATTTGAAAAGTTAACTAAAACCCCTCGCCCTTTTACTCTGGATGTCTGTATCAAAATTGACAGGTTTTACCAGTTTTACAAAAAGCGATGCAGTAAGGTAGTTAATGCAATAAAACTTTCGATAAGCGCCTATTTTTCGAATCTACGTTCACAATTGGATGAGAAAAATATCAATCCTAAACAACGGTGAAACTTGTCTAAATCCTTACTTGGTTGTAAAATCCATGAATATATTCCTCCTATTATTGATGAAAATAAGATTATTTCTAGCATTACCGAAAAGTGCGAGGTGTTTAATACTTACTTCGCTGGTCAGTGTGTCACTCATGCCGATAATGATGCACCACCCCTTCCCGACTTTACCTATCGCACAGAGACACGCATGGGTGATCGCACGCTCGATGAAGAAAGTGTCAGGAAAGTATTATTATCGTTAAGACCAACTTCGGATTCAGGCCCTGACAATATATGTAATACTCTCCTTAAAAATACTGCCGACTCCATCACCAAGCCCTTGACTAAAATTTTCAACCTGTCTCTCGGTGTTTCCCAATTCCCGATCCCTGGAAACGCTCCAATATCTGCCCTGTGTTCAAAAAGTCAAATAAACAAAGAAAGAGTAACTATCGTCCGATAGGAGACATTCATATTTAACTGCGATCCTGCTCACTTCCTGTGTTACCGGGGCAACAGACTGATGCATCCACCATGATCAGGGCAGATTTGTATTATATACTACATAAACATCCATAAATAACACCTTTTCAACCAAAAGAGAGCCAATTTCTAATTATTTTAGGCATCCTTTATGTTTCAAATATATGTTAATACATTTTCTTAAGATTATTATGTGTTTGTGTTGTTCATTTTGTTGAGAAAGTACTTTTGACCATGCTAAATACATGGATCTACCCTGATGCAGGTGGCTCCCTATTTTGATTAATAGGTGTTAGAGTAGGACCGCATTTAGATATGAATACATCTTATTTTCTTGCTGTGCAACGTATCTGAAGTTTTCGAGCGACTGGTCTTTAATTTTCTTTATGAATATCTAATAGGTAATAACCTACTTACCAATAAGAACTCTGGGTTCAAAACTAATGATTCAACTATCAACCAATTAGTCAGTGCTCTCCATAATATCTATAATGGGCTTGGGAACTGCAAGGAGGCCAGAATGGTGTTCTTAAATATCTCGAAGGCCTTCGACAAAGTGTGGCATGTAGGCCTCCTCTTCAACTACGTCAGCTGGGGTTGTCAGAAGGTCTCCTTAGGTGGATCGACAGCTACCTCTCGAACCGCGTTCAACGTGTTATCATTCATGGGCAAACCTCCTCCTCGCTACCTGTTCAGGCCGGCGTGCCTCAGGAATCAATATTAGGTCCATTAATATTCCTTGGTTACATAAATGATATTGTAGATGATTTGACCTGTGATGTCCGCATTTTCGCTGACGACACTAGTATACTTGAGATAGTTCAAAACCCCACTGAATCAGCACGCCACTTCAACGCTAATCTCTCAATTATTTACCACTGGGGTAAATTGTGGCGCTTGGTCTTTAATGCCATAAAATCCATTTCAGTTATTTTCTCGGCCAAAATTAATAAAACCCATCACCTCACTGCCCTCCAAAGTGGTACCGCCAAACCAGAGGAAGATATATATGACAATTGTGGGCAAGGCCTGTGGGACTTAATTGAGTCAATTCAGTCTGAGGCAGCCAAAATATGTACTGGTGCCTTAAAACACACGTCACATGCTAATCTCTTACAGGAACTTGGTTGGCCAACACTGGCCAGCAGACGTTAATACTTCAAAGTGACTCTTTTTTTACAAAATGTATCATAAACTAACTCCGACATATGTCTCCAGCCTTGTTCCTCCCGCGCCGGGAGGTCGTATGCTCCATCATAGGTCATCCAGTAACGTGCGCCCCATCAAATGCAGAACCCTACGTTTCGAAAAATCTTTCCTCCATGATGTCATCAAACAGTGGAACAATCTTCCTTCCGATATCAGAGACTCCCATCCTACTGAGGATTTCAAACATTTCTGTCTCTTTTGTCCAAGATACGCCAAGGAAAGAATGAAGCTTCTTTGTATTACTGTTCCACTGCTAGCCCCTGGTGTACATCCAAATTTAATTCTACATGTTGCAAGTGACAGACTAGCCAATATCTTTTTATTTGGGAGTAAGAAAGCTTCGGACGAATGTAACGCTTTAATCTTCAAAGTTGTGCAAAACTTCATTATTAAATCGAGACGTTTCGCCTGGTAATTGAACATTTTCTCTCTCAAGTGTGTTCATGCAAATTGCTCATCATGGTCTTTCACTCATATGAATAAGTGTTTGGGTACCTTAAGTCAGTGAATACTTGTGTAAAGAAGTACATGTACATCAGCTGTGTATGTGTGAGTTTTTTCCCCATCCAGTCTTTGAAAGATGTTACCGTAACTGCTGTCCCGCGCTGACTTGCCATAGTGGGTGGACATCGACAAGGCGGCGAGGGTACACTCGAGCTGCTGGGCGCATTGGCGGCTCCACAGTGGCAGTGTGTGTATGTCGCCATCGTGCTTCGGCCGCGCCTAGCAGCATGCTTTATGCATCCATCGCCGTTGCCATCTGTGATAGGTCAAACCCTGTGAGTTGGCCTGCTAGGATGGGTGGGCCTTAGTCGGGTTGATGCCCTCGCCTTCAGTCGCCTCCGATGGCATGTTCATTTTGTTAATACAATATTGTCAACACACACATGTACAAAGTCATCTCTTGTGTTCATACATGTACATAGCCTGTTTTGTCTAAATGCATAGTCTTCTACCTCATAATGTTTCGTCCTGTGTGCCTCGTACATATATATTGTGCGTCTCCGTGTCTGGAGAACCCCTCGATTAGTAACACTTTGTACTATTGGGCAATCCAGTTTAAAATAAATAAGTTTAAACTAAATTCACATTTTGGACTACTTCTCCAAAACCGATGGATAGTTTTCTTCAAACTTGGTAGAGATATACTTTGGGTGGGTCTCTACAAAGCTTTTTTGCATTGTCACGCTCCAGTGAATTATCTCTTTTTTTTTCTTTTTTAGGTTCAATAATGGCCAAATTGAATTTTCTGCAAAATAGCTTGGATATTTGATTTGAAATTTTATAGGGAAACGTCTGGGGACCCCTACACCTAATATTTTTTTTTCAACAAATGGTGCTGCCAGTATTTGCACCCCCCTCCCTTTTAAAATGCTTTGTGTGTTTTGCTGCTTTGAACTTCTAATCCAGAATCATCATGCAGATTATGCTGAAAGTTGACAGAAATTTTCATGTGCAAGGGTCAAAGAAAGTCGATGAGCAGGTGGCGTTGCTCTGGTTTACTGATTTTTGATAATTTCTTTTCAGTTGGAGTGTTTTTGGGTAATGCATACAATTTTTATTGAGAATAATGTTAAGTCAATGGGATTCCTATGGTACTTCACCATTTAACTTCTCCAAAATTCTCAGTCAAATTCACTTCAAATATGGCGGGGAAGTACCTTTGGTAAGTGGCTTTCAAATCTTTTGAAACGGTTTCGCTCCAATTATTTTTGGATTGAAAAAAATGGGGAGGTTTGTAAATTTAGAAAAAAAATCATGTGCAAAGGTCAAAGAAAGTCGATGAGCAGGTGGGGTTGCTCTGGTTTAGTGATTTTTTATTACTTCGTTTCAGTTGGAGTATTTTTGGGCAATGCATGCAATTTTTATTAAGAATAATGTTAAGTCAAAGGGATTCCTATGGTACTTCACCATTTAATTTCTACAAAATTCTCAAATTCCCTTAAAATATGGCGGGGGGAAGTACCTTTGGTGAATGGCTCCCAAATCTTTTGAAATGGTTTCGCTCCAATGATTTTTGGATTAAAAATGGGGAGGTTGGTAAATTTAAAAAAAAAAAAAACTGCATTTCTAATTTTTCACAAATTGCATTGGAAAACTTTTGAGGATCCCTAAAGCTCAATTTATTCTTAAAGTGGCGCTGTGATTTCCGTTTTTTAAAGAGTTTTTTGGGTCTTTGCGGTATATCCAACTCCACCCTAAGCGAGTGATTGATTCCTTTCTGACATGCAGGGAATGTCCATTGACTTAATCTTCATTAAGTGTGTTCACTGCATGGTGCTGATTGCATTTCTTGATTTTTAACAAATTCTTAACGTTTCGCACGCAGCTTAGCAGGGGTAGGAAATAATGAGACTCCTGCTGGGAGTATAGGAGCGGACGGAAAGCCTAGCTAAGCTCTCGTCAAGTTTCCTCCAAAGCAGACCCAAGCTGCGTATTTTGTCTACTCCGCTGAGGTCTGCCCTCATTTGACAAGGTCACTGTTCTGCGTTGGAAAAGTGACTCAGTTTATAATTGGCCGATTGTGGTTACTATGGCAACAGGCTTCAGTACACTAGGCACCAGAGGCTGTTACTGGTCTAGGCGATAACGATTAACTTCCTGATTGGGGTCTCAGTCTAGGGGGAGGGTCAGAGTATAGTTCTGTTTCCCTTACTATGAATAAAATCCTGTCGAAGAAGGGCAGACCAAGTGTAGTTACACGAAACTTGGTCTGCTTTACAGGCAATTCATCAATCTATCCAAAGTCAAATCCCCTGAACGGTCATACTCATACTAGTGTAACAATGATGACTGCTATTGCCTTCTATGAAACGCAATTTTCTTTTTCTTTTCTTTTTTATAATTGATACAGACGTTTGCATATTTACTATACGCCCTGCCCATTTCAGACTTACATCCAGAAACCCAGTGGGATCTCTGTTGCGTTTTGCCACATTGACCACATGGCCAATAATCACCAAACACTAGGACCAACATTTCCGACATAACCCAACACTCTAACCTCTTTCTGTGGCACCTTCTGCTGTTACATTAAATTGCAGTGGCCGTGTAAACTTGTGTGTCTTTAACAACGTTGCTAATAGGGGTCGTTTCAACAAAACCTTACATCTCTTTACACAAAAGAAGCAAATGAGAATTTAATCAGTTTGCCACAGAACGTCACAATGTCCAGCCATGCAGGGCATTTATTATTCAGCTTTCAAGAAAACGTTCTACCTAAGAATGATTGTAAAGAAAATTAGATAATTATAAAATGATACTCCCATACAATTGTTACATTTTACTACAGTTTTTGCCCTCATTGTTATTACAAAGCGGGCATATTTGATTTATTATATTTTGCTGCAAGATGTTATTACAAATTGCATAATGCAATAATATTACATTTTTCCGCCACGTACTACAAATTAATGCAGATTTCTGCTCATTTCTATTACAAAAAGGCAGTTATTACAAATTGCTGCAATTATTACAAATTGCCGCGCAACAGACCCATGCCTTCTTTGAAGACCCCATTTGAAACCCGAGTCTGGCAATATACATGTATGTATGTATGTATGTATGTATGTATGTATGTATGTATGTATGTATGTATGTATGTATGTGGCATAATATGTGTGTGTATGTACGTATATCTGTATGTGTGTGGCTAAAAAGTTTAAGGCTAATTTCCAGAAGTATAATTTGCATGGGTTACGAATTTTAAGCACAAAATTTGAGACTGAAATTACCTCGTAAGCATATCAAACTCAGCGTTGTTTTCAATCAATGTGCAAATGGTCTTCTGGGCAGACAACACAAGTAAATTATGCTATAATGCTTTCAGAGAGGTTTATTTTCACGATCACCTCGGGTCCTGAGACACTGCTACTGATATAATGGAAGTATAAACTTATACACACATGGCCATACTTAGTTGTAGTCATTCAGAAAGATCTGGAAAAAAAATGGTTAGGACACATATTTGTTTTACATGCGAAACAGACCAAGCCCATATTAACTTCCCATGGCACTAACGCTGGCCGGCATATGTTCCCAACCTTATTTCAAGGTGGAAGAAAGTGAAAGACTGGGAGAAACCCACCGTGCACGACTCGAGCGGGAGGATCATGACACTAGATCCTCGGGCCCAGAATCGAACCTGGGTTGCACAGGTGAAAAGCAATCGTGTTGCCTTGTAGCCAACAGTACACCCACAAGGGTCTGCAATGATGTGCCCCTCGCCGCCTGCTCTACACCCGCTCCCTCCCATACCCTCTCTCTAAAAATAGGTAGAATCACTTGTGCGTTTCACAGCATCGTTCCTTATTTTCCAACATCTTTGTATCAAAAACACAAGAAACTAAAGCTTCACGGCCAAATCTTTAAACCATTTTAAAGGAGGATCATCGTCCTCCGCGAACTACGCCCCCCCCCCCCCCCATCTAAATTTCTGGTGGAGAGAAACGTTTTCTTTTTGCCAAATAAACCGTTAGGTATACGTGATGTCTGCTTTTTAACGATTCCATTTGCTCGATATATATACTGAGTTAAAATGGTGCAACGACCACGATAGGTCCACACCACTGAGATTTTGAACCGGAGAGATCACTGTATAAGATGTAAACTTAGTCTAAACATATTTTAATTTTAAAAAGTGATGAAGAAAAAGGACATACACGTGGCCATATATGAATCCCTTTCGCGCACAAACAGAAAGAGAAGAGAGACAACAAGTCCTGTTCATAAGCGTTCCCTGATACGCATTGTCTTCTGTATGGTTTACTTGACGGGTATTGCCCGTGGGTACCCGGATATTTCAATTATCCGCGATGCGGGTACCTGGGTATTAAAATTTGTTACGCGACAGAGCGTTACAACATGGGGTCTATGCAACAGTACAAAGACGTCACTGTCAGAATGAACACTGCAACACGCAGGAATAGAACAGCAATGTCACATAATGAGTAATGTTGGCAGGACAAGACGTCACAGATTGCAAAACGATAATGCGGTATGCCATCGTGGACAGGCACTTCGCCACGAGTGCTGATATGATACCAACACGGGTAATGCATATTGGCTGTGGTACTGCTCTGGCCTGCATCATGAAAGAAAGAAGTATCCATATATATATGGTTTAAACATATTTTTATTAAAAAAAGCGATCGGGAAACAGGCTCTGCCTATATAAATCCCTCTCGTGAAAAAAAAGAAATAAAAGAACAATACCAAAGCTGTTCAAAAGGTAAAGACGGGCCACAGGACACCACATTGACGTAACATCGACAAGGACATACATACAAAAAGATCAGACATCACAGTTACAGGACAGACAAAAGTATGCATTATCAGAATACAATACTGTCGAGGCAAGCCAACACTGTTCACATGAATACTGCTCGTGGAAAAAAAATGAAATGAATAGTACCGGCCCGCACGGGAACCACCAGGAGTCACAAGCAAAGCTTGTTCGTCAACCTGGGTGGAAAACGTACGGGCCTCAGTTGAATCTGCCAGAATTTAAGATATGTGTGTGGGTACTGTCAAAAATAATTTTGTTTACTGCGCTTTGAACACTTGGGATTTCCAAACATAAGAGTTTGTAGCGTGAAAGGAGCCAATACTATGATATTTTGGTGCAATAAATTCCGCTCAGTCGTGTATTTGGTACACTCAAAAAAGTAATGAAATAAAATTTTCTATTTCGGCACCACAAGAACAAGCAGGAGAAGTTACTATACCAATTTTATGCATATCGTGGTTCAACTGGCTGCAGCCCATCCTAATTTTTGCATGTAAAATATTGGCTTTCCTATTACCAATGTAGAACAACTCATTTGTCTTTGGTTTCCCTTTATCTTAAAAGTATCTATATCTTCAGAATTTCGAACACTGGATGGGAGTAAGTTCCATTGGCGAATCGTTGCGGGAAAAAAAAAGAATTATTTTAAGTATTAGTTTTTGTACGAACCTGGCTTATGTTCTGTCTGGATCTCACATTATATGCATTTCTGTTGGATACATTTTCCATATATATATGTATGCCGACCCTATAAAAACCATAGCAAAATATGTTGCTCCTGCCAAAGAAGTAACTAAGATAAAATTAGCTGAATAAAAGTTACCTCCTATGTCCCACTTACTATGCCAAACTGCGTGCTCTATCTTCAGCTTATATGGTATGTAGAGTTAAATCTTCTTGCTCCGTGTTATTTCGTCCGTTAACTGGCTATATCATTATAGAAAAGTCTGTTACAGGTGTGCTGTCTGATGGAATGTGGCACGCCATTAAGTGTTATTATCAAGCAGTGTGGTGGTTCCACGGATTAATCCAATGGGTCAGTGACGCCAGATGACACCACTAACTGATGGAACTCTCTCTTTCATCATGGTAACTACAACAGTTTCGTTTCTGTGGAACACCTTTTGGTATCTTTACTTTCCAGTCCGTTCTGATCTTGATTAAGTGTAGTTTGATTTTATGTACCCCGGTCTCAATGTCCAGTGTTCTGCTCAATTTTGCTCTTTGGGATGCTATGTTTGCTATTGTCCTGAGTTTCATGCATTTTTGTATGCGATTTATGCATGCATGCATGTATGTATGTATGTATGTATAAATAAATAAACAAACAAACAAACAAAAAACAAATAAATAAATAAAATAATAATAATTATATATATATATATATATATATATATATATATATATATATATATATATATATATATATATATATATATATATATGTTCAGCTGCTGAGTTCTGCTGACAGCCCCATTATCACCTTCAGGTGTAAAATATGTATAGATAGTTGATAGTATATATATACATCCAGCTGTCAACTATTTCTGAAATACAGTATATACATAAAATATGTATATATTGTTTTTGATAAATAGTTGATAGCAAGGTTTATATATATATATATATATATATATATCGGACTGTGTAATAGGGTGATGACCACTAGGAAGTTGTTCTGGACAAAAAGACACAAATACTATATATATATATGTATATATATATATATATATATGTATATATGTATATATATATATATATATATATATATATATATATAATATATATATATATATATATATATATATATATATATATATATATATATAGTGTATTTCATAAACTGTTGACAGCCATGACCATCTGTGCATACATATGTAGTTGAATAAGCTGTCCTCTGTTGCCATGTCATCAGACTCATGGCTTGTTTGTGTGATCATAATGGCATTTTTGTCTTAATGCTCGGCATAAAAAACGTTACAAATTTCAATATTATGCAATTCATCTGACGTGTAAATGATATGCCACTGTGCTAAACAGGCCTCTAGGAAATGGAATGGCACATAAAATTTGATATCTTTACCTGGGACCATTTAAAGATTTTCAAAAATTTACCACTTATATTTCATAGTTTTCAATGCTGCAGCTTTTGCGCAGTGTTTACCAGATAATGCCCAGCAGATAGAATGGCAACTCTATCTAAAATACTAAGTAGTTTGAAGATATTCAAGATTTAATTTGTTTTACTCCCGTTATTTAAATGAAATTATTTAATTGAGCGAAACTGTTACAAATGATTCATTGTTCCTTGGATGTGCTTATATCATAAATCTATATATTCAAATTGGAATGGCACCTCTTGGTGCAGTTGTTTTGAAGATATTCAAAATGTAAATTACGTGTATCTGCTTACTAATTTGCATAAATTAAGATGCTACAACTTTAGTTAATAATTCATTGGACACAGCTCTAACAAAACTCCCAAAATTGAAGTTATAAGATATTCGAGATTTATATTTTGTGTATTCGACTAATTTACATAAGTTAAAAGGTTATAACTTTGGTTCATGGTTCATTCAATGTGCCTACAGTAAAAAGCTACAAATTGTGGAAGATTGGCAACTGTATTGATGCTATGAAGATATGAAACATCTAAGGTTTTCAAGTGCCTTTATTAGCTTAATTCAAGATGATTTAAAACTTTTCTGCTGGCGTACTGCATCAGTAGGTATCACAAATCTATAAATATGCATAACTAAAATTTTTCTGTCTACAATAATTCTGAAGAAATGAAACCTTGAAAGTTTTAATTGCCCAACTTTGAATTACTTTGAACTTCCTGACAATTCAAGGCAAGGTACACAAGCTCATCACAGATGCACTGCTCCCACCAATTTTCAAAGTTTTATCTTTTAAGGTGTCCAAGAAATCAGACAACAGAGACAAAGAACTCCGGGAAAACAGAATGTCTGTGTTTGCACACAGGTATAATAATGTTCTGCAGAGTCTGTATCTGCATCCAGATATGAATTGTATCATGGCATCGTTGTACATCTGTACATTAAAAATAAATCAAACAAAAACTGTTGGTATACCTGCTTTGCGTATGTTTTTATGGTGAGAGCGAGGCTGTGTGTGGTCACAAGAGGGCGCCTATTTATATGACCCATTGATTACGTCATAAGAGCCACCATGTCATACTGATTGGAAGTTTAATCCCGAAGGAAACACACATGTGTATGACACACAATACGAAACCTCCCTTTTGCATTTACAGGCCACTACACAGCAGGTGTGTCAATCCCAAATGACTCAATTCAGGTATCACTGATCTGGTGACCAAGCGCAGACAGATTAACTGACGCTCTGGCTATTCAAAATTGTGTAATTTGTCTGTCTAATTTCCCTGTCTGCTTCAAAGAACACGATGAAGGCGGTCGATGAGGAGAAGCGGATGGGAGGGGGGGGGGGGCAAATGAAAGAAGTTAATGAACAAGAAACTGGAAATATTTGATTTGCTTGTCAGGGAAGAAGGAAATGACCAATAAACCAGAGAACCAGAGAACTTTGATTTGCTTGTCAGAAAATCAGTCAGTGTGCCTAGAATACTTTTAAACATTGCTGATTCAGCATTATTTAACTCCAGCAGTAGTAGTAGTAGTAGTAGTAGTAATAATAATAATAATAATAATAATAATAATAATAATAATAATAATAATAATAATAATAATAATAATAATAGAGACATAAACAACGGAGTTGTGTTACAAACCTATAAATTGAAGTTAGAATGGTACCTATATCTATAATAGTTCTGAATGTATTCAAGATTTAAATTTGGTCTATTTGCCAACTTTGCATACATTAATCTGCTACAGCTTTGATTCACGGTTCGGTTCATTGGATGTGGCTTTCTGAAACCTGTCAATTGAGGTTAGAATGACGCCTCTATCTATAATAATTTTGTAGTTAATAATATTTCAAAGGTTGAGAGGACCCGACACTTGCTTGACTGACTGTCTAAGTCAGGAGTGAAGATCATTAAAGTGTCAATGGTGCATCTACCTTGAATAGTTTTGAAGACATTGAACGTTTAACATTTCCGAGTGCCCAAATTAGCGTAAAATAAATCTTCAAGTTTTGCTTGTGGTTCATTGGACGCAACAACAGCACAAGCCTATGAACTGAAGTTGGAATGGTACCTCTCCCTATTATAGTTTTGAAGATATTCAACATTTAAACTTTTCAAGTGCCCCTAATCACCATACCATTGAATGGCACTTCTACCTATACTGGATTCGGATATATCTAATATTTAAACTTTTAAGTGCCGATGATTAGCATACAATAAATTTTTACAACTTTTGTTTATGGTTCATTGGATGCGCCTATAATACAAACCTAAGAATTAAAGTTGGAATATAGTACCTTACCTTTATCTTGAATATATTTATATATATATATATATATATATATATTCAAACTGGTAGGTTTATACCCAAACTACGAATTAGAAGTGTCAAGTACCTAAGGGTTACTATTCGATCTAAAAGCTTATCCAAAATACTAGCAAGGGCAATGTCCCTAAAATTTTCTGAATTATTTAGACATTTTCTTTTGTTCTTTGGGATAGGATGAAGAAATACATTCAGGAGACAATGTGGGGCACAACCATGTGTTACCAAAGAAGTAAATAGCATCGGCAAATGTTTGTCTAGTCGCTCGCGACCACTGACAGTGTGATCAGAGAACTGACCACTGTCTCCATCGTGTCAGCATTGGTGACTTGGTTTAAACATATTTTTATTTCTGTAAGGATACAATTGGGAAACAGGGCAAAGCCCTATATAAATCCCTCTTGCACATGAAAAAGATTTAAGAAGAGGTGTTACGTGTCACAGGTTCAGAGACAATTCACCATAAGAAAAAACGCCACAGGACTAGTACAGGTAGAGTGGCGGCGCCACACGAGCATAAGTGGAACGACACAAGACGTCACAGATAGAGGGTAGGGAGATGAAGTCCGCCTTCGCTTAACTTTATACACAGATGATACATTTCTGGTTTCAAGATTTTGACCATAGTTTGAACTACGTCACAGCTCCCAGTCTGCCTGTTGTTTGGATAAAGTTATGGACTGCGTCAAAAATAATTTCATTTTGCTTGGAGGTACATGTTTTGGACCCATATAATATTTTAATAAAGTTGAAACAGTAAATGGTGCAATGGACATAATTTGGTGACTTGACAGCTTGTTTTACGTTTTCGATTGTCATTGATGGAAATTTGAAGTCAGTATTACCTGTGTTACAGTTCCCCTGAATTAATGAATCAATCTGTGATTTCAAATTTATCACACTACTTTCGTAATAAGAAACTGAATTATATAAATTCTCCTATTTATCGGCGAATACATTCCGATTTCGCAATGCTCAAGGTGTCAGATTCATTATCAAGAGTAGTAGGTAAATTATTCTTACTATTTCTAACTTTCTGGATCTCCTTCCAGAAATCCATCTTGTGGTTACCTGAAATGGACTCGGCCAGATATTGGGCACGTAATCTGTCCTGATCTCTTTTCATCGGTGGTGTAGGGAGGTGATACATCGCCCGGGTTCTGCGTGTAATTTCAGCAACAATTCTCTCATGGGGACGATCGTTTTGTTTTCACAAAAATGCCAAAATAAAGCTTTTTGTTTTTCATGCTCAACATGTTCATTCCATGCTGGAACAACTTAAGGCTTACATGGGGATGAATGCCGTATATTTTCTACCTCTGCTTGGATGCAGGTTTCAATTATATCATTATGATACTTTTTAATAATTTCATCATGCTCAACGTAAAATGAGTCATGGCAGTGTACCGCATCCCCTGTAACATGAACATCGTCGAAGAACTCATCCACGGATAACCTGTAAGCCTCTATGTTTTCTATGGTAGCCAATTGCCACAGGGGACGAGGAAAAACGTCCTCTAATTCAGTAGACACGTCAGTGGGAGATAAATCTAATACAAGTCTTATGGCTGAATAGAATGATCGGGCAATAGTTTTGAAGATATTAGACATTGAAACGTCTCAAGAACCCCCAATTGGCATAAATTAAAATTTTACAACTTTTGTTTGTAGCGTATTGGATGCGCCTATAGCATAAATCTATGAATTGAGATTGGAATGGCACCTCTACCTTTAACATTTTTGATGATATTCGACATTTAAACTTTACAAATGCCTGTACTTAGCATAAATCAGAATGTTATAACTTTTGTTTGTGGTCCGTTGGATGTGCTTATACTGCAAACCTGTGAATTAAAGTTGGAATGGTACCTCTACCTTTAATAGTTTTGAAGACATCAAACATTTAAACAACTACAGTATGGAAACTTTAATTTGAGAACAGTACTATTTGGTATTGAAGGCAAAGGAGATACAAAGAAACATAATGAGCATATTTTTGAAGCTGTGCACAAATTCATTGAGAATTCAAATAGGTTTAAAACATGATGTTGATAAATGTTGTCATACCTACTTACCTCAAAGAGTATTTTTTAAACATTAAGCTCACACATTACCCCATTACCCTCTCTCTATTCTCATTGTGGTCTTGTTAAAGTGTGTGTGTCAACACACACTTTTTTGTTTTTCCTGAAATTCTTTCTTTCTTTCTTTCTTTCTTTCTTTCTTTCTTTCTTTCTTTCTTTCTTTCTTTCTTTCTTTCTTTCTTTCTTTCTTTCTTTCTTTCTTTCTTTCTTTCTTTCTTTCTTTCTTCTTTACCAGCAAATTTGTCCGACACTTTTCTCGAACACTATTATACATAGAAACTCCAAACTTGGCATGATTGTACCTCCATACAAGGAGTTTGACCCTTTTATACAAACGAATGAAGAAATTATGCAAATTAGAGGCATTTGAAATTTTAAATCTTGGATATCTTCAAAAGTATAATAGATAGAGATGTCATTCCAAGTTCTACTAGGGGGTTATTGACCATTGCGCATCTAATGAATTTAAAACAAATGTTGTAGCAATTTAAATTATGCTAATTAGCAGCATTTGAAATTTTAAAACTTGAATATCTTCAAAACTAGTATAGATAGAGATGCCATTTTAACTTCTACTAGGGGGTTATTGACCATTGCGCATGTAATAAATCTAAAGCAAAAGTTGTAGCAATTCAAACTATGCTAATTAGCAGCATTTTAAAATTTTAAACTTGAATATCTTCAACACTAAAATAGATAGCGATGTCATTCCAACTTCTACTAGGGGGTTGTTGACCATTGCGCACCTAATGAATTTACAGTAAAAGTTGTAGCAATTTAAATTATGCTAAATAGCACCATTAGAAATTTTAAATCTTGAATAACTTCAAAGCTATAATAGATAGAGATGCCATTCAAACTTCTACTCCGGTGTTATGGAATAGTTGTACATTATCATACCAATATGCTTTGAAGACACACACACTGATTTGCTATGCAGCAAATCATCTTTCCTAGTTTGTATATCTATCTGTGTACTAGTGCCTTGCAACTTTTTGTTGTCTTGTTCTATATGTACAAGAGGCCCTAATATAGGCTGGTGAGCCTGTCGGCCAATTGTTTTTTGAATAAAATACGTTTAAACCAAACATTTAAACTTTTCAAATGCCCCTAATTTGCACAAATTAAGATTTTGTGGCTGTGGTCCAAAGGATGCGCCTATAGCAAACCTATGAATCAAAATTGGGATGGTACCTCTACCATTAATATAGCTTTGAAAATATCTAACATTTAAAATTTCAAATGACCCTAATTTGTATATTTTTCAACATGGTAATTAAATTAGAACTGCTGGGCCTGATGGACTTTCAGCTCGACTTTATGGCTGCAAAAGTTAGGCAACACAGCAGTTTACTTTTCGCCTTGAAAGCCAAGTTCTAAAGTTTGTTTGGCGGGACACACTTTTTGTGTAAAATTGTGCTACAGGGACCTGGATGAAAGTAATGCCAGTATAAGAAATTAATAACGCCAAACAAACCTAGTTTAAAAATTTAACGGCAACATGTGTAGATCAACGACTTTGTTCACATTTTTGTTCAAAACAAAAAAACAAAACAAAACAAACAAAAAAAAATCAAAAACAAAAAACAAAAAAAAGACCCCCCCCCAAAAAAAAAACAAAACAAAAAAAAAAAAAAAAAACAAAAACAAAACAAGAGGATCATGATGATCCTGTGCTCTGCTGACTGGGATCTGCTTTTACAGTATTGGAACACATGGACTGCAGTCTAGATTTGTACAGCTATATACATGTATGTAGAGTGGTAGCAAAGTTTGTCCAAATAAATTTTGCGGAAGGACGGAAGGACAGACGGACGGACGGACAGACGGACGACGGACGCAAACAGATTCTATAAGCTCTGCTGATGGTAGTACATGTATCATCAATTGACATACCTTGCTGTTTCAATGGCTGCCGGTGTACAGTGGCCGCACTCACTTACAGTCACAAAGTCTGATATCGCATAACTTTGTCAAAAGTTAACATATCCACATTATTTTCCCAACTTTCATTGTCTGATGTCCAACTATATTTTGATAAAATTTTAAGCAATTCTATCATGCTGTTCTGGAGCAGAAGTCGAAAATAGCCTTAACACGCAAAAACTCATAAAAAAATAGGAAAAAATCGCAGCGCCACCTGGTGGCCAAAATGAGAACTAGTTGACCCCAGGTGACCCTATGTTCAATATCAAAGCAATTGGCGAGGTAGTTCTTGAGATGAAGATTTCTTTTAAATTAATAAAAAAATTCATTAAAAATAGAAATATTATTGCATCATCATTTCCTTCCCAAACTTGGTAGAGGTTCACCTGGGCAACATCCATGTGCAAAATTAAAACATTCCATGTAGCGGTTTTTGAGAAGAAGTCAAAAGGGTAAATACAATAGTGTAATATATGCACTGTATTGCCATATATATATATATATATATATATGTATGTATATATATATATATATATATATATATATATATATATATATATATATATATATATATATATATATATATATATATATATATACAGCTGCAGCACTTCCTTACAGTTGCGAAGTTTGATATCCAATAACATTGCCTAAAATTAACATATCCATATTATCTTGGCAAACTTTCATTATCTAATGTCCAACTATATTCTGATAAAATTTTAAGGAATTCTGTTTAGCCGTTCTGGAGAAGAAGTCGAAAATAGCCTTAACAGGCAATAATTCATAAAAAAATAGTAAAAAAATCACAGCGCCACCTGGTGGCCAAAGTAAGAACTAGTTGACCCCAGATGATCCTATGTGCAATATTAAAGCAATTGGCTTCTTAGTTCTTAAGATGAAGAAATTTTTTTTTTTCAAAAAATAAATTAAAAAATTCATAAAAAATAGAAAAATTATTGCATCATCATCTCCTTCTCAAACTTGGTTGAGGTCCACCTGGGGATCATCCATGTGCAAAATCAAAACATTCTACGCAGTGCTTTACGAGAAGAAGTCGAAAATATAAAGTCTAACGACAGACGGACGGTAGGACGGACGGACAGACAGACGGAGGACGGACGCAAACGGATTCTATAAGCTCTGCTGACTGACAAGTCAGCAGAGCTAAAAACCCAAACATTTTTATACATAGCGTATTGTGAAAAACAACTGATTATTTCATGAATAAATGTTCAACCCATTGCCGTGTCAAGATACATGCCACACTAAGCAAATATTTGCATTAAGTTGTCTTAATAATAATAATAATAATAATAATAATAATAATAATAATAATAATAATAATAATAATAATAATAATAATAATAATAATAATAATAATAATAATAATAATAATAATAATAATAATAATAATAATAATGACAATGTTATTTTTAAAAAAATACCGTACGACACCGGAGTTTCGGAGAACCAGGTGCATCCTGCGATGCATCCAACGATGCATCCAAAAATGTGGTCGTTAAATCAGAAAACGTAAAACACAATATCTGATCCAGGGTGTCACACCAAACCAGCAGACACACTAAAAATACAAGAATATATTGGCGTATGTTATTAAAAACAAAAACAAAAAAAACAAAAAAAAAAAAAACAAAAAAAAAAACAAAAAACAAAAAACAAAAAACAAAAAAACAAAAAAACAAACACAAAAAACAAACAAACAAACACAAAAAAAACCAAAAAACCAAAAAACCCCCCCCCCCAGTAATAACAACTAAAAAAAGAAGATTTGCTTCACAGCAAATCTGTCTGGGTACCTTCAAAATGAGAACAGTATGAAATGCTACACTTTGCCATTGTTCAACTTAATATAAATTTTGTGTTTTGGCCTTATTTGCATAACAGTGCTACAATTTAAGTTCTTGGTTCATTGGACCTGGTCATGTCACAAACCTACAAATTGAAGTTGGAATGATACCTCTAAGTATAATAGTTTTGAAGTTATTAAAGGTTCAGATTTTGTGTATTCGCATTGTTTGCATAAATTAATATCGTACAAGTTTGGTTTTTGTTTCATTGGATGCAGCTTTGTCACAAACCTACAAGTGCAAGTTGGACTGACACCTCTATCTATTATAGTTTTGAAGCTATTCAAGATTTAAATTTTGCATTTTCTCCTAATTTACATAAATGAAAACTTTACAACTTTGGTTCATGGTTCATTGGATTTGTCACAAGCCTATAAATCAAAGTCAGAATGATATCTGTATCTATATTAGTTTTGGAGATATTCAACTTTTAAATATTTTAATGCCCGAATTAGCATAATTTAAAATTCTACAACTTTCATTTACTGTCAATTATATTAGCAGGTGTCACAAACCTATACATGCACACTAAAAGTTTGTGTCTATCTGGAAAACTTTGCAAGACATGAAGCTTTTAAATTTTAATTGTCTCTAAATTGTATAATTTTAAACATCACGGCAATTTCAAACGATATGCACATTTCACTGGTAGGTAAGTCACTTATGGAAAGTATTTGTGGTTTTCGGAATAATAATGTCCGAGAAAAACTCGGGGCAAATTTTGTGGTAAAGAAAGAAAGAAAGAAAGAAAGTAAGGAAGAAAGAAAGAAAGAAAGAAAGAAAGAAAGAAAGAAAGAAAGAAAGAAAGAAAGAAAGAAAGAAAGAAAGAAAGAAAGAAAGAAAGAAAGAAAGAAAAAACTAGAAAGATTTGCTTCACCGCAAATCTTTCTGGGTGCCTTCAAAACGAGAGCAGTTTGAAAATTAACACTTTTCCATTGTTCAACATAATCTAAATTTTGTGTATTAGCCTAATTTGCATTAATTGAAATCCTACAACTTTGGTTTTTGGCTAATTGAACGTGAGCATGTCACAAACTTATAAACTGAAATTTGAATGACACTACTATCTATAATAGTTTTGAAGCTATTCAACATTTTAATTTTTTGTATTTGCCTAATTTGCATGAATTAAAAGCCTACAACTGTGGTTTATGGTTCATTGGATGGGACTTTATCACGTGCCTACAAATTGAAGTTGGAATGACACCTCTATGTATAATAGTTTTGAAGTTACTCAAGATTTAAATTTCATGTATTCATCTTATTTGCATGAATTAAAATTTTCCAATTTTGCATCATGGTTCATTGGATGTGGCTATGTCACAAATCCATAAATTGAAGTTGGAATGGAATCGCCATCTATAATAATTTTAAAGCTATTCAAGATTAAAATTTTGCATGATCACATCATTTGTAAAATTAAATTTTTACAACTTTGGTTCATGTTTCATTGGGTGTGGCTTTGCCACAAACATATAAATTGAAGTTAGAATCTCTATATATAGCAGTTTTAGAGATATTCAACTTTGAAATTTTTCAATGCCCTAATTAGTGTAATTAGAAATTCTACAAGTTCCATTTACTATCCATTATATTGGCAGGGGTCACAAATCTGTATAAGTACATTGAAATTCTGTCTATCTGCAATGGCTTGGAAGATATGAAGCTTTTAAAATGTTAATTGCTCCTAATTTGCATAATATTAAATATCATGACTATTCCAAACCAGGTGCACAATTTCACTGCTAGGTCAGTCATCATGGCAAGTTTCGTGGCTTTCGGAAAAATTGTATCTGAGAAAAACTCCGGACAAATTTGGTCGTTAAGATAGAGAGAAATTCTTGGGAAAACAAAATGTCTGTATTCGCACCCAGACAAAACAACCAACCGCAATTGTGGACTAGACTTGCTCAAGTCTCACTGGACTGTCTTCCGTATTTTGCTTAAATTAAATTCATTACAAAATAAAACTTTAAGTGAAACCCGTCACACACGTTGTAGCCTTATTCTGTTATAACACAGGTGGGCCCCTAGCCCAGAGAGACCTTTCTTATTACCAAATTAAAAATGGTCTTATTTATAGATGGTCTCACATCACAGGTACATAAACACATAACAGGAATTGGGTTTGGGGTCAGGCGGAGAAGGAGGTTTTTATGCAAATACTAATACCTGTATACACTTATCCTTGCTAGTGCGACCACTCGTCTTACCAAGGTAACAGTGGTCTTCTGAGACAGGTGGTCTCTCATGACAGGTAAATGATCATGGTAAGAACAGCAAAGTGGTCTCTCAAGAAAGGGAGGTCTCTTATGGCAGATGTTATACAATATTAGTATTTGCCTCGAGAGATCACTCTCATTGCAATGGTTTCATAAAACAGGTGGTCTCCCATAACAGGTAAATTAACATGATAAAACAAGTAATTGGCGTTAGTTAAAATGGTATCTCAAGAGTGGGTCTTAAGAGACCACCCTCTCATGAGAGACCACTTTGCTGCACAGTAGTACCTGTCTTCAGAGACCCCTCCAATGAGAGACTGCATATCGCTATCTCAGATTGCTGTGCTATCTTTTCATGTTATTGTGTCTCTAATGAAAGCCCCCCCCCCCCCCTGCTTTAAAAGACCACATTTTAACCTACACTAGGGGTGGCCCCTCAAAATAGGGGCCAGTGTATCTCAAAACTATAATCTCTCATAATAGATAAAGTAATAAGAGTTGGAGCAGGACAAGAGAAACAGGTCTTGTATGGTAGATAGTGTGTGTATGTTATATTGTAGTTGTACCTGTCTTTTGTGGCCAATGAGTGGCTTTTCAGCACGGGTGGCTCTTTCATGAATACCAGTTGACATTTAGAGAATTTACTCAGCTTTATACATACATATTTATCTTGTGCTAGCTACAGAGCCCATGTGTCATAACAGACTATGCATTGCAACAACGCATACCCTTATCCTCCCTTTAAAGCAATACTGGTTGTTTTAACAAATTATTTTACACTCTCAGACATAAAACATGACATTATACTGTTGCATATCAAACAAACTGAGCTTGTACTCATATAAACAACATACAATGTACCAGGTGGATGTTTTATCTTGGTAATCAACGATGATCATGCTCATTATTCCACAGTGAGTATGCTAATAAAGCATAAGCCATGTTCTCATTGTGAACCAAGAGACACCTGGGGCCATATGCATAAACGTGGTTGATCTCATTTTTGGCTAAACCGTGGTGCAAGTCTTTGTTAATTTACACTTGGGCACCTTTATACAATGACTTACACCCGGTGTAAGTTGCACCTGCTTTATGCATATGGCCCCTGGTGTCCAACCTTGGAGGCTGACTAATGCTTTTGGCTTGGAACGTGTCTTTAACCATGTGACAGATTAGCGCTGGGCGGCCTGCACTGTGATTGTTATCACACAGACAAGCGAGCGGTCACAACGCCCCCCCCCCCCCCCCCCTTCCGAAGCTGTAATGAATGATAAATTGTATGCACCGCCTCTGGCGGAGGGCGTCCAGTGATATGCCCCTAATTTGCATAATTTTAAACACCTTCATTCATTTGTATAAAACGGTCAAACTCCTTGTATGGAGGTACAATCATGCCGAGTTTGGAGTTTCTATATATAATAGTGTCCGAGAAAAGTGTCGAATAAATTTGCTGGTAAAGAAAGAAAGAAAGAAAGAAAGAAAGAAAGAAAGAAAGAAAGAAAGAAAGAAAGAAAGAAAGAAAAAGTGCGTGTTGACACACACACTAATAATTAAAGAGAAGTGCAGAGACTTATCACAGACCTGCATAGTAAAGTTTGTGACAAAGGTATTTTCGGATCTTTTGAAAGCTCATGTTATGAGGTCGTAATTGACGTAAAGTAACGCTGCATCTTGTCCCCGCGCTGTTCTCCCTTGCAATGTAGGATCTTCTTGATATGCCGGCTGAACATGATCTGGGGATTCTATTCAAGGGAATGCGCATTCCACATCTTCTTTACGCACGTGATATGTCTCACGACAGACAATGAAGATTTCCTGACAAAGAAGATATACGTTGTTTTTATTTTTTGTCTTTTTGTTTGTTTGCTTGTTGTTGACAACTTGGCATCTAAATAGAGCATGCACTTTAATGCCATAAATCCAAAGTGACGATCATTGGCAAACAAGCTCAATGGATGGATCCTGGGAATTTCTATTAACTCAGCATGCTCCTCTTGTTCCACTTCGGATTTTTTTCAGTCTTTAAAGAACTCCACTCAAATCAAGACATCATATCTACAGGATAAACCAGTTAAATTGAGAAATTACTTGCCTTCCATCCTTAACAATAAACAAAAATTGAATAATAGCATGAAACAGTGTAATTTTGCCTTAAATTTTATCGAAACATTTATTTTCCGTACATGAAGATGGGACCTATGCGGCATGGCCTGTTGCAGTGACATTATTAGTCACACAGATATGCCAATGTTTATAGACAATCAATTAGGGACAACAGTTGAATCCTTCGGGGACATACATTAAATAACTCCCCACCCCCACCCCCACCCCCAAAAACAGAAGACATTTCTGAACTGCATCCAGAATTTCATCATTTGATAAAATTAATTTTCTCATGTTAAAATATTCAATCATACGTTTAAATATTTTTCATATTCTCAAATAGTTAAACATATCTTTAGATATTTGGTCATATTACGAAATAGATCAAATGCATTTATTAGTCATATGACAACACGAATTTCAGAGTGCGTTCAAATTAATTTGATCATATCATAAAATACTCATATGACTAAATATTTTATATGTCTAAATAGCCTACTGCATAACGCGAAACGGCTTTCCATATGTGTGTTGTATTATATACATATATATATATATATATATATATATATATATATATATATATATATATATATATATATAGAGAGAGAGAGAGAGAGAGAGAGAGAGAGATGCAATACTGATTGTCATCGAATGTCCCAAATTAGGGGTCTAAATTTCCCCTATATGGGATGAAGGTTTTTTGCCTCCATAGCAGCCGCGACTGGGCGCATATTCTGTTGGTCCGACGAGCGCCCACATCAGTAACTTTAGCGAGTCTGGGAGGCTGCTATCGAGGCAAGGAGGTTTTAACGTGTGGTTAACATTTTGCCTCCGTATAAATAGACCAATGAAGTGCTATTTATGTTGTGGATTTATATCGACGGCGGATTTGAGTGTTTTTTTGTTTTTTTTTGTTTTTATTTTCGCCCTCTGTCCGACAGCGGTGAGAAGCGCCTGTCTATGCAGGTGCAGCACCACACTTTTTCAGATTGATTTTTTTCCATTAATGATGTATCATATCTCAGTGTTTAAATTATTTTTAGCGTACATAATGCAGCCACCACTTCTACTATATTTGCGATCGTTTCTCACCATTGTGTACTCTTTAATGGCAATTTCTGCATATTTTAGGTCTATATCTTTACGTGCCCATGATTGTGTCACAAAAATTAAATCTAGTTCATTTTTAGCGATGTAACATTGCAATTCTGGCATCTTGTTTATCAAACTTTTTGTGTTAATTTACATACATTTCAGTTTCTCTTGATTTTGATTATCCTTAAATTCCACGGAGGTCCCCCAACTTGGAAGGCCCAGAGTTCCCCTTCTGATTCGTTTTAGCCCCCATGCGTTCTCCCATGTAGGATTGTACTGAGTATGTGCCGCGGAAAAGGCCCTGTTTTCATTATTCCCAAGATTAGAAAAGCCCCTCCCCCCCCCCCCCAAATGGACACATCCGGATTCGGACAGGGGTAATAATTATTTGAGTGAACTAAATGTCTTATTTATTTTTCAAACAAATGTATAGATCTTGGATAGAGGCTGGAGATATAGGATATAATTAGTAAGTTCTTTGGGGGAAATTTTTGTAGAAAGTAAGAATACGCTAAAACTTGTTTGAAATTTGACTGTTGGTCTCAAAAATACACCAGGATGTACCAATGCATCACTCCTTTCAACATATTACAGGATTAAAACAGGGTACCTTGTTACATTTGGTGTAAGATTAAAATAGGGTATTCTAATAAAAATGTCTGAGGCACACACCCTCCCTGATATTGAGTATGTGCCCCCCCGGGGGGGGGGGTAGCTCAGCTAACTTGTCAGTATCTCAGGGGTAGCTCAGGGGTAGCTCAGCTATCTTGTAGTCCTTCGTCGGCGTCTGCGTCGGTCCATCAACAATTCGCATTTTGAAATTCTTCTCCAAAACAGTCAACCAAATTCACTCCAAACCTGCTGGATATACACCTTGGGCGGGTCTCAAAAAAGTTTGTTCAAATGGTTACGCTCCAGTGATTTTTAGGTTTTTTAATGAATAACTGGGTGGTGATATTCTGGATTGCTGATTTTCAATGAAATGTTCAAGCATGGTACTTCTCGATTAATACATGCATTCCAATTGATAACCATGTAAGTCAGTGGGGATTGTTCCAGTCTCATTTGCAGTTAAGATGGGCCTACTTCATCATAGGTCAGCTGAGCATGCCTGGCCTCCTTAGAGCCCTCTTGTTTTCCTTTCTTCTGGCTTCTACTTATCCCTTATTTTCTCTTTCTTCCAGTCAGATCTAGCTTCCCGTTTTTAAAGGGTAAAGCACTTACGCAAACACTCCCAAAAATCCAGTAACGTATTTTGGAGCAAACTGCAACAATATTTGCTTTTCACACTTTACAAAGTGAAATATTTGCTTTGCCGCCGCGATGCTTGTTCGAAGTTTTGATTGCCGTGAACTGTTGCAGAAATGGCATTGATTTCCATCAGATGGCGCCACTTGGCGATAATTCATGCTGAACTTCCACCGCGATGCTTTTTCGAAGTTGCCTTTTACAGAAATGGCATTGATTTCCGTTGTATTTATTTTTTCTCTGTGTCTATATATAATTTATTAAGTACTTATAGTATCATTTGACTGATCATTAGACCTACATGGTGTTGACATTTTCAGTGTATCACAAACATGGTGCTCGTGAAGACCGGACATAATGCTCCAAGTAGCCTAAGTTAGACACAATGGATGTCTTATGTTATTATAATGGCTCACACAGTTAATTTGTATTGTAAGTGTAACTGTCAATTTATTTTGTCACTTACATTAGGTGTCTGGTGTCTGTTAATATCCAAAGATTATTAGAAAGTTTGGCTACAATAATTTTACAGTTTTTAGACCTGTCTGTTTTGCTACTTAAATTTTATCTTTTGGCATCATTCTGGTTTAATATTCACTTTCAGACATTTTAGGCTTACATGTTTTCTGTCAGATTAAACCCCACAGGGGCTATCAGTAGCAAGCAGCAGCCGACGACAGTTACTAGTTTGCCTAATTGTACTTAAAATCCTGTTAAGAAAAATTATGTTTTGAGAACATGTTTTTCACATAAATGCTAATGACTTTCATTCTTTTCTGACATGCCTAAATGCACATTTACTCAATATTAGAAAATTACTCAAAATTGACAGCATTTTCTCAAATGTCACAAACCTGACACATTACATTGAAACATTGACTCAGGGTTGGCAGTGAAATAGAGACTTTCAAAGTGAAGAGTAGGTGTCATCATGGGGTTCGTTTTACATTTCTGATGCAGAATGTTCACTGTTGCAGTACTTGTTAGGATTTACCTTGGTTTGCACAGGTGGTCTAGCTGCAACTATTTATTTTACAATCACCGGGACTGTGTATAAGGCCCCAGTTTGTGTCTACTTCATTTATACACTGGCAGGTGGTTTGACTAGGATAAGCTATCCGGCTAGAAAGGGTACATACTGGTTCACGGGCAAGTCAAATTGTTCTTATCTCAACCTGTAGTATACAAAGTTAGTAATTATGTTTTGTTTCATAGGCTTTCTTCTTTCATAATGAAGCTTAGCACTTATAAGCAAAACTTCAAGAATTAAGCTAATTCTTCATTTGCCATGTTCATGTTTATTCATTATTATGTGGGTTGTCTTTGCCGAATATTTAGCTTAGACATGGAGCCGCTACTCAGAGAGACATGTACGGGTATAGGCTTCTTAACATGTTCTGAGTAGTTACCCACTGAAGACCCTTTAATTTATTTGGGCAAATATAGCCTATGCCAAAATTCTACAGAAGAACTTGTGCAATATGGACAAAAGTACTTCCATATGTTTTTACATTAGGCAGTGAGATGGACAATAGTACTTCCATTTGTACATAATTTAGACAGTGACAGGTTAGCTTATGGAGAGTAAAGAGTTCGGACTGCGAAAGAGCGTAAAGACTACTAGGAAGTGGTTCTGGACAAAAAGACACAAATACAATAGAAGTACAATAAATAAAGGATCTGACCCAAGCAATTGATCTCACAGTACAACAGATCATAGTTATTGAGTAGTGGTAAATTTATTTATAATGTTCTGTGATATTGTTTGTAGTAGTACCAGTACCTTCCAAATGCTAGTAGGCCCTATTTATGAATTGTGGCCCCTTGAGGGCACCACTGTAGTGCTTTGGTCCTTGTGCAAATAAAATGAAGTATTATCCTTTCTTCTGACACTATTGAGATACATAATGTATCCGTGATCACACTTACAGACTTAAAATGACACATAGATAAGCTTTCACAAGAATATGTTGCTTTCTAACCTGGCGATCCCTTCTTTTTAAAAGAAGACTTTGTAATGGTGTAATGCGTCTGAGTGAGGGAGCGTCAAAACGGAAGTCCGCTAATGACATGCGCATAAAAGGTTATTTTGACCTGACAGATGACAGGCAGACGAAAAGAAGGGTAACAAAATGACTCAGTCGAAAAATAGCAAGTCATACATCGTTCTTGCGTGGTGGGCAGCGGCCGCATGAAGTGTTATCCATCGGTAAGTGTACAATACCGCATGTGTTTAGCTGATAAGGCCAAGAAATCAGAAGACAGACACCCTGTCTATCCGACGTCTTTAGCAGCTTGAGCACTTGTGTAAGATGGTCGCACAGACTCAGTCACTGCACAGCCACAGGTGCTGTTAGTCTCAGCGTTGATAGCCGACAGGGTTTCAGTGCCGACCGGACCTGGCTTCCCTTTTCAAAGGGTATTGACGGATTGTAACCCCTATGCCCCTCCGATCTGAACGCTACGAGCACCTGCGAGTTCGTTTGGACTAAGCCCAGGCTGGAGGGGTTGGTCCCATGACTGACCGTGAAAGGTGTCAAAAAGATAAGGTGCAGTAGGCGGACGTCACTGTAAGTGAAAGCGAAAGTTAAGTCTGCAAATCACAATGACACACGCACACGAATGACTGTGCCATTTTAGGGAATAGATACACGTGTATCTTATTATAGTTCGCAGCAAAGAAAATTAGGGAACAAAACCGATTTGTGAGTGGTGCCCAATGGCAATGCAATCAGTAAGCTAAACAGGTTGATGGGACGCTCAATAGTGGTAACATAAATAACGTTTAAATCAATGCGAAAAATGGAGTTGAACTTGATGCACGCAGTTAAGACTTAAGTTAGGTCAATTCAGCAATTGACACCATTAAAATGATTAAGATTGTTTGCCCATGGGCCATGTGAGACAGCATATGGGGAAATAGGATATTAACGAGGAAACACCATGTTGAATTTAAATAGAAACAGTCCTTTTGCCTTGGCACTTTTCGTTGCTAACATAAATCTACCTCCTCCAGAAACTGGCAAGGGCCCAAATAACAACTCCAGGATACATTTACTGCAATCAAGTTACATGATTAATTTTAGTAAGATGTATCAACAAGTTATATACCTCAATGTATACCATCTTAATAACCTTTATACTATGTACTTTGTCTTTAACAGTTTTATACCTTTAATTCTTACTAACAATATAGACTTTATTAATCCCATAATACTTGTACATCAACTTTCTTATGTATGTTTTATATTAAACTTAAACCTTTTAAAATTTCCATCACTTTAATGAAACGGTCGCAAACCAACTTTAACTATGAATAGATCATAGCATACCAAGCTTCACACATTTGATATCACTTAACATGTACTGAGATGATCATAAACTACCAAAAAGTCATCTTAACCATGCTCAAACTTTCTCTGTGATCTTAACAATGACTCGTACATATATACCAGCAAGCAAATTCTTGCTTCTTTTATTCTCCTTATTGAAACAGTAGGGCCATACTCTTATTTATGAATTTACATAATATTTTACCATTACAAACTTATATTTGTCCATGTATAACACATCCACTGCATGTACCTTATTAATTTCAATACAACTTTTTCTACTCGACACAAGGGAGACCACATATGGGCAATTATTGATACAAGGATTCTTCATAAATGTTAAACATCTGGTTACATCAATAAATGAACAAACAATGAACGCATTTAGTTTTAAATATAGATCATGGGTTTTCCTCATCATAATTTAGTATTTTTTCATTTTGTGATATACATTCCAGTTTTATTCCATTTCACATCAGTACTGTAGCCTTAAAAAAAACTATGGCTTGTATTTATTTTGGGCATTGACATTCAAATTGGATGAATTTTGCAAAATTAATATAAACACTGATAAACAAATGTTAGTTCTATAAGTAGTTCTCCTTACACATGAAAAGAAAGCCAAAAGCTTGCTGAACTACCTTAAAATACAAAGGAAATAAAATTCCATAGAGAAAATAATCATGGCCGCCCTCTCAACCCTAATGAAAGATGCCATGTAATCAGAAATATGTTTCTGGTACTCTAGTATCATATCTTGATTTTACTTGCTAACTTGTATTGGCTTTCATTCATAGGCTTATTAACTTTGTATACAGTTTAGCTACAGCTACCATTTTCTATATCATCAGACTGAGATTCATTTTTATTTGACAAAAAACAAATGGTGATACAAAAAAGTAATACATCTCAATGAGTAGAGTACACATCTGTAATGCATTAAATGGCGTGTATTACATTAAACTGGGCTGTCAGGATGATGCCTGCTAAGGATTAATGACCTGCTATCGCAGGGGCCACCTTAGTATGATAATTTAAGCAAGTGGATGTACTGACTGGCTTGACATATATATACAAAGATAGCTTAAGGTACAAAATGTTTTTGAATAAACTAGTTACATGTAGGAGCATATAGAGAAGAGCATGAAAACTTAACTATTACAGATGTAGCAGTTAACAATGGTGCAATCCTCAGAATATTGGTTGATGAAATACGTTTTTGCATATTTTGAAGAAAAAAAAACAACATAGTATGAATGAGTGTCAAATTTATTCTTGATATCTGGAGGCATTTCATTCAGTAAGATGGGGATGTGATGTCGAACACAATTTTTGGTGGAGCTGCGAAAGGGGTGGACATTTTGAGGAGCATGTCTGTATCTGGTGTCATAGGAATGGGTGGCAGGTAGAACAGTGAAAAAAGTCTCAAAGTATTTTGACAACTGGTTTTTCTAATATTTGTAATAAAATTTGAGGGCTTTAAGCTGTAGTATATTCTTCACTTTCAGCAAATTCTGTTTTTTTTTGTTTTTTTTTGTTTTTAATAGAGGTTCAGCAGGTATCATCTTATTACATTTATTCATTATTCAGTCACTGGTCCAGTACAGCCAGGAATATAGCAAAATAATTGGTATGTCATGTTTGGAGCTTTAGGCCTCTGCATAATTTCTCCAGAGAAAATTGGAACTTTTATGTGATAATATCCAACTTGTGTGCTTAAATATGTGTTTGGTTGTTTATATTATAAGCCTCTGTGCATAATATAATGAATGCTGCAAATCTTCAGTTTATTATTGCTAAAGTCCACAACTTACACAACAAACGAAAACATGTTTTCTTGTAAAATATTTAATGTTCAATTCAGTAAGTGATTCTACATACTGTGAATTGCTTTATTTTCATCTGTTTAAATTTTCAGGGGTTTTGTATTGTTGACATTTCACTGTATAGTTTTAATTTCAATATTTTGAACATAATTCCTGACAAAAAAAAAACAACATCAAACAATGTTAATTTCTATTTCACTATGTTTTTATTGTCACGGGTTTGTGCCATTAGCAAAATAAGCTAAAATAAAAACACAGTGAAATTAAAGCTATTTGCAGTATTACACAGATATCGGGTGGTCGAGTGTACATTTAGACACACTAGTGGGTAACTTGGTGCATGAAGTCTGGGGCATAGACTCAGTGTGATGGTAATTAGGAGGACATTCAAATGTGCAACTGAAGTAATGCTACACCCCTGGTGGTACAATTGTAGGATTTAACCAGCCAATGTTACAAAAAAAAAAGGGGAAAAAAAGCTGTGCCAGTACAGTTAATATAAGTTCGTGCATGGCTGAGATACAAATGAGTCAGCAAAAGAACATAATTGTATGTGTCAGGTTTATTAGTTTGTAAAATGGTTGCTGCCCAGAAATAATTTGCTGAATTAATATGGTTTTCCACATAAAGGTGCTGTGGGTGCACCTCAGTATTAGAATTACAGTAAAACCTCCCTATACCGAATACCCTTGGAACCGGGAAAAAGTGTTTGGTGTGGTGAGGTGTTCAGTATAGGGAGGTTTGCTTACATTGGAAGTATATATTTGGGACCGAGAAATGGTGTTCAGTGTAGAGAGGTGTTTGTTATACAGAGGTATTCGATGAGAGAGGTTTTACTGTATTCACATTTTCCAAGGTTAACCCATTGAGGGTCCTGACAGCAGATGCACATATCTGAATAGTGATGAGAGATTCCTTCTTAATTCCTTGTTCAAAGACCTCTCAGTCAAATACTAGCATGCCCACTGTCAATTTGGCAGTTCCAGAGGAAGTTGATAGTCTAGTTAACCATGTTTTACAGTCATTCCTCATTTACACTTTGATTACACTCAAGGAAAAGCTGTAGATTGATGCTACAAATGAACAGATGAAGGTTTAAAGCATGTTTTTATTTATTTATTTTTTATGTTTGCACAAAGACCAAAAGTATAGAAATGTACAGGTCTCTGTGGCAGTGCATGTTCGTATTTTGGACAATGTGAAATGTAGTAAAAAGTAGCTGGTCCAGTGATACCCCTACTGTCAGCTAAAGAGTAGTCTTGTGACATGTTGCATGTGTTTTTAAAATGTAGGTAAATTTATTTGATTTGTGCCTTGAAAGAGTGGTGTCAAAGAGGTATGAGATGTCTTGGGGGTGGGGCTGGGGGTGGAGGCTTTTTTAAGCAAGTACAGTAGTCCCTCCTTTGAAAGACCACTCCTTTGGGAGACCACCTCCTTTGAGAGACCAAAATTGTCCGGTCTTTCTGTAGTACTTTTCATGTTATTTATACCTCCTTTGAGGGACCACCTGTTTTTTGTGACTGCCTTTTGGGTGGCACTAAGGGTGGTCTCTCAAAGGAGGGACTACTGTACAGATACATGTACCATTGTGGAAGGTTTCAGGTGCACAACATTCATGAATATATTCATATTCACCATCACGCAAGATTCTGGGTATTCTCTAAATAACGTGCCGTTTCAGAATCACAAACATTTTGTTGGTTTCACTTTCATATGTTGAATTGACTACATATGTATATAATATTATGTTTCACTCTGTCTGGTTTCACATTATCAGACTGTCTGTCTTTGTCATGTCTGTTACTTAGGGTGATGAGGGGATTCCCATGAGACTGCCTCAGTCTGACAGGTGCTTCTGAGCAGCAAACCAAACATTACACACAGACATTTGTGCCTTGGAGGGCTACTATGAGTGGAACAGATCAGAGAACCCGGAGAGCTGGTAAGAAATGCCTTTAGTATATGTAGCCGACTGTCATGCCATATATTTTATCAGTTATGGATTGTTGGCACAAATATGTAAATACTAACTACTTGTGATTTAAACCAGACATTTGTACCCTTATTTTGAAAGAAATGCTTCATTTTTATTGATCCCAAGGTAGACTGTGAGTCTTTGAAGTTTTTGACAATTCTCAACTTCTTCTCCCAAACCAGACGTTGGATTCTTTTCAAGCTTTGTCGGAATGTAATTGGACTTATCTGCAAGTGCTATCTTTGTTCATTACATTGTTCTGCTGGTATTTTCTCAATTTTTATGAATTCTTGAAAGTGCAGAATTATTATTGGTGAGGGTACATACATGTATACATGTGAGTATTGTTACCATGGGAATAGCAGCAACTGTGACATACTAGATTATGTCTTGGTAATGGTGTCTCCTAGGCCCACGTTTACTATTTAAACACTAATAGGAAAGTTACAATGTGACAGTTCTGGACAAAAAGACACAAATACAAAAATGTGTTTTTCTTTTTGATGTGAATTTTAACGAGTGGCCTTTGAAAAAAGTCAAAGTGACATGATATTGGCTCATAGCTTCGTGGTGGTGGATCCAAGGCCCATTGTCACTATTTAACACTATAAGGAAAGTACATTATGGTGTTTCTTTTGGTGTAGTTAATTTTGACATTGAGTGACCGTTAAAGGTCAAACTGACATATTGGCTTATATCTTCCTAATAGTGGGTTCTTGTATTTTTTCATTCAAAAAATGATGACTCCAGAAGTGTTATGGCAAACATTTATGATGGTCTTGAAGAAAGGTGACCTTGATATTATTCAAAAGATCACAGGGACACTTCAGTCTGTACATCCAATATCAGCAGAGCACTGGATTGTCATCTCAGTCCTCTTGTTTATGAACTTTTTTCATCATTATTGAGGGGCACAATTTTGAAAAGTCTTCTCTGAAACTGTGTGGGCAATTGCTTCAAAGTTGTATACAGACACTTTTGGATATTGCATGCAGGGTCCCTGAGGTCACATTCAAAGAACAGCAACTGTGACATACTGCGTTATATCTTGGTAATGGTAGATCCTTGGCCCATGGATACTACGAAACATGAACAGGCATACTTGTGGTTTCTTTTGATGCTAATTTTTACCTTGGGTAACCATGAAAGGTCAAACTAACATATTGGCCTATATCTAGGTAGTATTGAATTTTAGGTTAGTTACTGGTGAAAGTACTAATACCGTACTTGTAATAGAGCAGTAAAGTCTGCACTTGCAGAATGATGAAAGTCCAGTCAGCAGAGCACAAGATCATGATCCTCTTGTTTGTAAAAATGTTAAAAAATCTTCTCAGAAAAACATTTGGCCAATTGCTTTGGAATTGCATAGGGACACTTCTGGGGTCTCCTAGAACTTAACTTGTTCAACAGGTGGGACTGCACTTTTAAGCTCTGCTGACCTAAGGTTGTAGAGCCTATAGCATCACTCATGCCCTTCCGTCTGTGAACTTTTGGTTGTGAGTGCAATAACTTTAAAAGTTATGATGTTAGCCCAATATAACTTTCAGGACTTATAGAGCATGTGAAAAAGCTAGGTTCTTTTCGATATTGGTGATGCCACCTACAATATTGTGTAATATAGGAGTCAAAATGTGAAAATCTTGTGAACACTAGCATCTTTAATTTTTGGTGGAGCTTCACCAAATTCAGTGGGATTGTATGGGAGTTCAAAATGTAAGTTACTAATGATACTAGTAGAGCCACCTATAATTTAATGGAAATTATTAGCTATAATATGTTTAAAGATATTAAATTGCATGTTTGGAAGAGTAATTGGATTAGACTTGCCAAATTTATAGGATATGTAGGCCATGTCCAATGCTAGAATGTTATTTAATATCACTGGCCTTGACCTATTTTTGTGAGGTGACCAAGCCTATTAAGTTGAAAAAGTGATTTCGTAATGGCAGGTTGTAGCTTGGACATCAATGGCAAATAGAACTGAGTCTCCAGGTTAAAAAGGTACATGATTACATGATACATAAAACTGTCCTCGGTGACCTACTTTTTGGGTCACTGTGACCCAGTAATAATGGAGGTTGGAGCTTGTCAAAGTTTATGTTTTTTTCGCAATAACTCAAGTTTTTATCAGATTTGAAGAAACAGACTGTATATGGAAAGCTGGATGTGAGGCGCAAATTTTGAAAAGTAACAATTTTTTAATCCATGTTGATGGTCAAGGTCAAATAGCCAGTTTGAATAAGGGGTTCATCTGGTGAATACTTTGCACCCCACAATTTTTTAGATAGGCCAATATAACATTTAGGAGTTATTAAGTGTATAATAATCATTGTGGACAATAATGTTGGTGGCGCCACCTATACTATTATGTAATATACACGTCACAGTGGAAAAATCTTGTGACCGCAACACCATCAACAGTTTTCAAGTTAGTCCAATGTAACTTTCAGGACTCATAGGGTGCATAAAAATCTAGGTGCCTTTCAATGTTGGTGGTGACACCTACAATATTATGCCATGTATAGGTCAAAAATATGAAAATCTTGTGAACACTCTAGCATCTTTAATTTTTTGGGAGATCTTCACCCAATTCAGTGGGATTGTACGGGATGTCAAAGTGTAAGTTGCTAATGATACTAGTGGTGCCACCTATGATTTGACGGAAATTATGAGCCAAAGTGTATAAAATTCCATATCTTGAAGAGTTATTGAATTACACTTGCCAAATTTATAGGATATATAGACAATGTCCAAAGCTAGAATTCGATGTAATATCAGTGAACTTGACATATTTTTGAGCTTGATATTTTGTCCTGATGTCACTGAGGACATTTTTGTCGTAGCACATGTGACAATATCATCACTGGAATTGCACAGATAAGCTAAGATTACATGTGGAGTGAAGGGCAATCTGGTGGACTTTTTATACACTAAATGTTTTTTAAGCTTTATGTGTTCAGAAGCAACTTTGAAACAAACAGGTGCAATATAGCTACAGTGCCAGCAGAGCATTTGGCCCATGGGCCTCTTGTTTGTAATTTTTTTCTCTCACAAATTTCTATGTGTTTTTGCCTTTTTTTGTTTAGCTCTGCTGATTTGTCAGATAGCAGAGCATATGCAATCCATGTGTGTCCATTGTATTTCGGTTTGTCTGTCTGTCAGACTAAGACTTTTTCTCAAAAAACTGTTGCGTGGAAAGTTTTGATTTTGCACATACCTGAATGTTTCCTAGATGGCCCTATACCAACTTTGCAAAAGAAATGAGGAAATAATTTGTCATTTTTTTGTTTTAAATGAAAATTTCTTCTTCTCAAGAACTACTTGGTGAATTGCTTTGATATTGCATACAGGGTCAAATGGGGTCATGTAGTTCACATTTTGGCCAGCAGGTGATGGTGTAATTTTTTTCCAGTTGTTGACAGGACCATCATGGTCCTCTTGTTTGATTGTCAGTTTAATTTTTTGTTTTCATTAGATCAGGTCAGTATCATATACAGAGAAGATGTAATCATGGTATCTAAAAAAAGATTGATGTCAGCATCACAAAATTTAAAAGTGTTCAACTGACCAGCCCCTGTGAATACCAGGTCACTTACCTGAAGTAGTGTGAAAGTGTCATATGGACTCCATTCTACTGGTCATAAAGTATCACCTTAAATGTACTTTTCTTTTCTTACAGAAAACAAGGAGGACTTTGGTCTGATCCGACCAAGTCTCCTCAGACAACTACGAGGCATCCTAGACCAGTACCCTGATGATGGGCAGATACTTAAGGTAAAATTTGGAGCAGATAGTGTACTCATAATTAGGGTGGGGGTGGTGCTGTCAGCATGCATGGTTGCAGAGAATGTGTGCCGAGATATAAGAAGAGATCGTAAGTGAGAGGTGGAGCAAACAGCCAAAATTTATATTTTGAGAAAAAATAACCGTGGCCATTTTTGGATGACCACAATGATTACAAAACAAGTAAATTTCAGTACTTAAAATAAACAGTGATTCAACAAAGAAATGATAGCGATGGGCGATAATAGAGGTTTTTACATACTGATGTTTGAAAAGCTTCACCACAGCTTCAAATTTTTGCTTTACTTGTACAGTACTCTGTTTTGTATGTGCATGGAACATATTTTTACTAAATCCTTTCTAATTTATAATCCCGAAGCCCCAACAATGTGGCTCTATCTCAACACATTGATTTCACACCTTGAAGCACATGGCATTTTCAGTAATTCTTCAAAATGACCCTAGATGGCACACTAATCAGTATTTCTTGGCAAGCACCACATGCATTCATTGTGTGGTAAATAAATTCATTAATCAATAAGATACAAGAACAGAGAAAAAAAACTTTTTTTTTTTTTCGAGGAATTTGGTAGCTTTGGTAGAAGGGTATGAAGAAAGTTGAGTGATATATTTTAATGAAAGACAGGTGCCAGATTTTGTGCAATACTTATTTGAATGAGAACAGGCCTATCATAAGTATGCATCACAAAAACACTGTTAAAATTTGCAAGGAATATTGCCAAAAGATCTTTTGTGGGTCTAATCTCATGCAACCTGTCAATTGTCAGACTGTTATTGTGAATTTCTTTCACATATTACAGATGTGTACTCAGAAAAATACAACGAAAGAAGAGCAAATGAATAAAACTGAAAAAAAAATGTATTAGAAACAAAGAGAATAGACAGGCATGCATTCAAAAATTGATCAGTTGGCATTTAGAGCCTGTACTGCAAAAATATGGGACAAGTAAGTGTTTCATGCATATATACATGTATGTGTTTTTACAATGGCAGTAGATTTCCTGAATTGGTTGTATAGAAGTTTGTGGCTGTGTATTTCATTTATATTGGTAAGGAAATAGCATTCATTCACTATAGTTTCTAGGAAATGGTAAATGCAACTCTTACATTCCATTGATGGTGCTGTTTTTAGGTCAGCAGACTTGTCAGTTGCTGAGCTTATCTAATGGTCCTTCTTCTGTCGTTGTCCGTCATTTGTCATCAACAATCGACTTCTTCTCCAAAATGTTCAACCAGATTTACTTCAAACTTGATGGCAATGCACCTTGGGTGGGTCTCCACCAAGTTTGTACAAATAATCACGCCCCAGTGATTTTTATAATTTTTTATGATTTTTTTCTTTCTTTTTTTTTTTTTTGACAAATATTAAAAAATCATCTCTGAAACTGCTCACCCGATTGCTTTGATATCAGACAAGAACACTCGTAGGGACTCCTAGTTTTGAATTTGTTCACCTGCTGTCATTTTTTTTATGATCTTTTGTGTGTTATTTCTATTTCGGACTTCTCCAGAACTGTCACTCAGATTAAGCTGGAACTTTGTGGACATGCTCTTTGTTGAAAGGTCAAACAAAAGGGTTCACTAGGTGGCAATGCTGCAGATTCCTGATTTTTCATGATTTTTTACTTACCAGTAAATGCACCTTTCCGGTTGATCACTATGTAAGTCAATGGGCAGTCTAATACTAATTCATAGTATTTGACTTCCTCTCTGAAACCATCAGTCAGATTGACTTTAAACTTGGTGGCAATGTACCTTGGGTGGGTCTTTACCAGATTTGTTCAAATGGACATGGTCGATTGATTTTGGGATTTTTTTTTTAATTTCTTATTTTTTTTTGGAGGGGGGGGGAGCAAATCTTTAAAAAATCAAAAGGGTATATGTACATGTCAGCTGAGCACAGGACTGGAACTGTCCTCTTGTTTTTTTGTAAAGTGTAATAGTCACTTGGAGTATGTGTTTGTACCAAATCTTTGATAATGTGGTTCAACACTGTTAAACATGTTACAGAAGCAGTGTATATATTTCAAAGTAATGATAGTGACTAATTTTGTACAAAATATTGTGCTCAACAAAATAATAATATATTTTCAATGTTGAAATGATGGTTGTTTACTTATTTGTCCAACAAAGTCCCAGAAATAAAGGTCTTCAACATAGTTCTATGACAGGTTGTTAGTTCTAATGAGGGAGAGAGAAAACACAACACAAAATAATTTTTTATTAGTAATACACAGCTTAGGTTCTGAATAAGTAGCAAGGGAAAGAAGATAGTGTTACTTGCTGTGGTCTATATAATTTGAGTTGGTGGCAAGTAAATTGCTTTGCTTAAGTGTAATGTTTGTATTTGCCGTTTCACCCATTCTGGTCAGAGTGTGACTTAGTCAATAGCTTTAATAATACCCTGACATCATGGGTTGGGTACACTGTGCCCAGCCCATGCCAAGAAAAGCTACATAGGACTTGTCCTTGATGTGTAGGTCTTCATTACTCTGAAACAAACATGAATAGAGGAACTGTAGTGCACACACCAGATAAGGTTTTGGTTGGTACATTGAGAATAATTCAGTGAAAACAATATGAAATTAAGTGGAAGCAGTAAAAAAGAATTTCATCATTTCCATTTATGCATGATGAGCACCTTACATTGTATTTTTTGATCAATGTAGTAGTTGTTTAATACCTGTGGAGCAACTGATAATTTCATTGAGTTAGTACTCAATATATACACAGAGCAAGCGGTGTGCTATGCGTAGATAGTCATAGTAGTCTGACTAGTTTCATTGCTCACACAACTCATCACAGATTGTTCGGGAAACTGTTCGTGCCCATTTTGTATACCAAGGGATGGTTTCCCTGTTGGCATGTCAAACATGCTTGTGTTTACATGGTACATGGGCCATGGTATGGTCATAACTGTGGTTGTCATGGTCAAATTTGATGAAAAAAATAATTCGAATCACATCAATTTAAATGGTCAAGATCACTGTTTATGACCTAGCTGAGGTCAGCAAGTTCATGTTGTTGGGCTGGAAGAGAATTGTCAGAGTGGACTTTGAGGCCAACTAGGATTCCATGGAAGAAGGGTTAGCAAAATGTGTAGAATCACATTCTACATGTACATGTAGGTGTTTCAGAATTCACAGTTTTCTTCCTCCCTGCTGGCACTCTGGTGACATCATGAGCAGACTTTGTGGAGAAATAAACTCAAACAGTCAAAAAAAAAAAAAAAAAAAAAATTCAGATGTCATGCTTGCACACAAAGTGAGGCCCTTGTCTTGATTTAAGTCTGTTAAAAGGTTTATCTTGAATACTCTGCATCTTTTATCATTATATTTAAAGGATGCATGTGGTAAAGGTAAGTCATACATGCAATAAAGCAGCTTTTGTCTCCACCCCCAGCCTGTCCACCCCGTCCCCTGCAAAGTGTCAATTATTTTCAGATGAGACCGGATGTTTATGATTTATAAAATATTTGTTTTGCAGGAGTTGCTGCAGAATGCAGAAGATGCCAGAGCCACAGAGGTCAAGTTCCTGTATGACCAACATTGCTATGGCACCGACCCAGACAAGTTGTACCACCCTGGCCTGGCCCAGTTCCAGGTGAGTTCATCACTGTTTTTATATGTATATATATATGTATGTATGTATGTATGTATGTATGTATGTATGTATGTATGTATGTATGTATATATATATATATATATATATATATATATATATATATATATATATATATATATATATATATATATTATATATATATAAATACTAATCTTCCGCTGAGGCCCTCTAAAAAAAACAAGTACAGTACAGGTACAATACACATAACACATGTCATACAATAAAGTATGGGCCAGAGAGTATTTAAGATATGGTGACAGAGCATTTACCCATTACCATGTAATGAAATAATGTGAAACAAGTACAGTAGAGTACAATACACATAACACATGTCATACAATAAGGTATAGAACAGAGAGTATTTAAGATATGGTGACAGAGCATTTACCCATTACCATGTAATGAAATAATGTATCCTGTACAGCTTCTTTTAAATGATGACAATGTAGCAGATTTTGTTACTTCATTAGGCAACCTATTCCAAGCTGAGGCTCCATCATAACTGAACGACATATTTTATACCCAGTTTTTGGGCAAGAAAGGTACAGTTTATCAGAGTTAGTGGATGTTAAGTTGACAGAGTGTACATCTTTAACACGATGAAACATTTTTGTGACGTAGTCTGGTGCCATACTATTCAAAGCTTTGAAAACAAGAAGGGATTTCCTGTAAAAAATTCTTTCTTCAATTGTCATCCAATGGAGCTTTTATACTAACTTTGCATAACTCTGAAATTCATTGCTATTCACTACTAAATAAGCGGCCTGTTTGTGGAGACGCTGAACTTTTCTTATTAAAGATTTTTGGCAATTACCCCAAATGCTACAGCAGTAGTCTATATGCGGCAAAATGTACGCGCGTACAAACATTTTTCTTACTTAGAAGGGTATGAAATGTTGTATTTTCTTCTGAATATTTAGATTAATAACAACTTTCTTACTGATATTAGAAACCTGTGCATCCCAGGTTTAAAACCTGTCTTTACAAAGGCCTAGAATTTGCTGCTGGCTTATATTTTCCAGCAAGACATTTTCCAAATAAATCTTAAGTGTACCATCATCCAATGCTGTAGCTTTTCTTTTTGGAGACAATAGCAAAGTTTTTTTTATGTTAATTTGCAAGTAATCTATTGTTTTGACACCACACTTCAGCTGTAGATGCTTTGGCATTTAACTTTTCTTTGATATCTTTTAAGTACATCGAAGGACATCTTCCTAAACACTATACAAAAATACTATATTACTCCTTCATATTTCCAAGAATATGTTATGGTAGCGAGATATGTGGTAAACCATCTAAATCTAATCTCAACAAATTACAGATAATACAAAACAAATTGTTAAAAATCTTCTAAACCAGCACCTCTACCAACTATATACACTCACAGGCAAATATTTTGAAAGTAGAACACATGTATAAATATGTCACATTAAATTTTGTCCACAAGCAAATCAAAGGTAAACTACCTTCTATTTATTGTACATATTTTACTCCAAATTATCGGATCCATCAACACCTTACAAGACAAAATGCAAACCTACATTTTCCCCAAGTCAACTCAACACATGGTCACAACATGACAAAATTCATGGGTCCACATCTGTGGAATACACTCCCAAATAATTTAAAACATATTACTGATAATTCCAAATTAAGAAAAAAAAAACTGTCAAGCATTTTATAGTTAGTAGACGTGATCTGTAAATCCATTCCCTTCTCTGCAAGGGTTCATTGTTATGAATACACATTTTTAGACAGATGTTAATTCAGCCACTAGTCATGGTGCTATTTAGCAAATTTCACCAATTATAATTTATGTCAAGTAAAATATAGGACTATATATATTTTATGTGTATTTCATGTGTTTGTGTGTGTGTGTGTGTGTGTGTGATGTTTGTTTTTTGGACAACCACTGTTCGTTAATTCATCTGATGTCATGGTTGTGAAATTGTGATTGTGCGTTTTTGTCTCTTTCTTCTCTCTTCTCTTATTTCTGCATCAACTACACATGTATATGTACCGGTAGGACTGACAGGTACCCAGCTAGATGAGTGTATACTTCCCATGGGAGCCTTTATTTCCTAGTGTTGTATATTAATTTATATATGTATTTGTGAAAATAAAATTTCAATTCATCCACTAGTAGGGGGCTGACAGGGTAGTCATAATTCGATTCGCACAAATAATTAATTTCTAGAGTGGCTTTTGTTCCACACAAATTGATTTGTATCACTAGTAACTCTTACATGATGGATTCAGCTTGTTTAAAAGTTCTGAAAGTCTCGTCCAAGTACTTCTGAAGCCAACTGGAGAGTAGATGACACATTCTTTGTTGCCTTCTCCTCAAATGCTAATTAAGCTGACAAGGCGAGTCATTTTCACAGTTGGGGCCGCTTTGTTTCTGGGACATATCTGGGAGGGTGGGTAAGGGGTTTCCCGTACTGGCGTACTGAGGCTTTTTATTTATCATACTGGCGTACTGGAAGCCCTCTTATTTTACGTACTTCATACTATCCAAAATTTGAAAGATTTTTATTTTCTGTACTACGTAGTCTAGTAAAATAATTACCTGTACCAGCGTACTGAACCCCCCTCCCCTTACCCCCCTTCATCTGGTGCTCAATCAAAGTGCAGTGTTCAGTCAGATTCCTCTCCTTATACAGCTCATTAATGTAACTGTTTGTCAGTGATAAGATGATCCTGCAGGGGACTAAGTATTGCATACAAATAAACAGTTCCTGTTCAAAGTTATGAACAGACATCATCAGCATATGTACAGTACAAATGAAATAAAGAAATAGCAGCCATGTTGTCGTGCCATAGACATGTCAATGGTATCATGCTGAAAGGACTCGAGTCAAAATTTCATGTTTTTTGATATTTTGCTACACAGTAGAGCTGAAGAGAACATGCCTATCTTTCCAAATGGCAGGTTTAAAGCCTAAAAGTAAAAAAGTTATGAATGATTGAAAATGACCTAACATTAATGGATGGTATTTTTGCATTTGCTAAAAGGGTTACGAATGAACAAGTCTCTTTGGCACTCTTTTTTTAATCAAAACCAGCAGTCAAACTAATTTTGCTAAAAGGACCAACAAATATTAAATCCCTTTTGCACTTGATTTTGATTCGGCCTCAATTCATATTGTGTCATGTGAAAAGGATTCATATCCACCTGAGTCATTCTAGCAAAATAAGATTTTCTCTTTCTTGGCCAGTGTCTTTGTGACAAAAGGACTTGTGTTGTGCTAGGTTGGGGCCAGGATTGTTTTTTTTAGTAGCCACTTTTGATTTGATTAGAAGCCATATAAACAAATTAGTAGCCATTTCAAATTTTGCAGTAGCCACTTAAAAAAATGCCATGCCATTAAATCTTCTTCTTCTTCTTTTTTTTTTTTTTTGCTTGGGGGGTGGGGGTGGGGGTGGGGGGGGGTAATAAAGATTATGATACCTCATAATCCTGTATTTGTGTCCATTTGTTGGAATATATATGTTACATTTTAAGCTCACTCTTGTGTGTGTGTGTGTTTTTTTTATCTCTGCATGTTAAGCTGAGTCTTGAGACTAAAATCAAAATTCCACTTTCCATGCTTGTCTGAAGTGCCTATGTGGCGTGTCAGATTTTTTTGGGCCTTTCTTTTTATCACATGCCTGCTTTGTTGATAAACAAGCCGGTCAATTGGCTGCAGGGCTCCCTGGGGTAGAAGACTGTTGCTTTGCCGCATCATCGTTCTTTGCATCCACCACAATACACAAATCTGTAACCTCGGTTTCCTTCTCTTTTGGTCGCTTTGGAGCACTCTGTGCCCAGCCAAAGAAGGTGGATTGACACTTCGCCATGCTAAAACATGTGTTGTCAACCTGGGAAAACCAGGTCAAATTATTCAACCTGCTCAATATTTTAAACTAATCACAGTGGAGATACGCATTCAGCCCGCGAAGGAAGCATATCGTCATAATGTATGCGCGATGGATCCCCTCAAAGTTGAGATCAAACTGAGTTTTACGGTTGGTTTTGCTCATTACTTTACGGAAATAAAGCGTTTTAGTCCATTCTTAATCCAGGTTAGGAATGTCTGTCCGTTTATTTAAGAGTTCTACGCATGAAGGACATGGGGGATGAAAGGCAATGCATTTCACAGCTGACCACACTGGACTGCTCTTGTGTACACAGTGTCACAGTTTGCTCACTCCGGGCGGTCATGACCAAATGTGTTAACTTCAAGCGGTGAAGTTGACGGGGGTAATCTTCATAGGCACTGTAGTTAGCTTTTGCACGTTTTGTCTTTTTCCTGCCTCTGATCATGAGTACAAAGCAGAGTTTGCTGGATAAAAAGAAGTAGAAGGAAAAATAAACGATCGCCATTTTTTGCTTTTTTCAATCACCACAAACAAATTTTACTGGCCAAATTTTGCATCTAGTCGCATTTGGCGATTTTGGCGACCGCTAATGTGAACGTAGGTTGTGACAAGTCATTTTGCCAAATAGAACTTTAATTTTTTTCTTTAAAGTAATAAGTGCTAGAATGGCTTACCTGAACTTAAGCCCATTTTTTGCAAAACAAGTTTTTTCCTCAAAATGTCTTAAAACTTTATTTTTCTTTCCAATTTCCTTATTTTAAAGTTTAGGACAGGTAAGACACCAAAAATAAATCCCACTTTAGTCAATCCTAGCTCAAAATGTATTTGCGTTAGGACAACATATCATATATGTATGTACTGGTCATACTCCAAAGAATTTGTATGTCCCGTATTTGGGTGTCTGTGATGTTAATTGTTGAATAAACAATTGAAAGTTGACTGCAAAGCATCCACCCCATAAATCTCAATATGAGTCACTAATTATTTGTGATAAAATCGTAATCACACTTGCATCTTAATCCTGATATATTGGCAACAAAAAACGGTCCTTCGATTTTTTATGTTTGGTTTCGTTTTTCTGTTATCCATCGTCAAAGTTTGATGGTTCAATTTTCCCTTTTATTTTCAGGATGTTCATTTTCTTCATTTCATAGAAAAATAACTAAGCAAAATTTTGAAAATCGCTGAATTGTTTTTGCAGTTCAGACATTACAGAATCAAAAGTCGTTAACCAGAATAAATTTCACCTAGTCGTTTTCTTGGAATAACCATTCTTAGGTGGGGTTCTCGTCCTAATATCATTTCTGAGAAAACAAGCTTCAAAGGCCTTTGATGTTGATCATTTGCCTCTGAATCAATACCATTTGCTCAAGTTGAGTTGATATTTGTACAAAACGTAGTAAACATAGTCCCTTAACATTTGGGGAGGTTGTCAATCAATTCGTGGCCAATCACATGAATAATAGAGCCTTTGAAGTACGGAAAACATTATTCAGCGATCTGTCAAACGGTGACAGCGACAGTCTGGTTTCAAAGTGTGAAGTCATGGAGGCGGCCCTTCGACCCCGTGACCTCAAGCCTGGCAACGAAATTTGTGTTGCCTTGCTTTGGTGGGGCGGCCTATGGCCGCTCTTGGTCAGTGCACGGATGGCAGGTTTGGTCTTCCGCCCCTACCTCTTCATCCCGTTTTTAGGGATAGTATTTTATTGTATTTACTCCTATCTGTATACTTAATGTAGTTAGCTTGTTAGACTTGTCTGTACACTTTACTTAGTTAGCTTTTCATTATTTTGTAGTTGTTTTCTTAATGAGTTTCATTTATCTTTCCAACCTGAGTTTTGTAACGCTATTTTGTGTGCTTTCTCTGCTGTTCATGTTTATGCTAATTTTGATGTGTTTATTTGTAGTTTTATTTCCTCATCCGTGGGTTACGATAAAATGTTATCTACGATGGTATTGTTAATTAAGGTGCCAGTTTTTTTTCCCAGCCTGTCTTTGGTGTGAAGGACCACTGGGGTAATCCATCGCGGTACGGCCTTTGAAGTTTGAAGGGACATAGTCTGACAATTCCCGCTCCTCTTGAACATTTAAAGTCTCCCTTCATTACAACCCAAAACAAGCAAGATAATTAGAAAGTAAACCACTAAGGCTATGATATGTTGGCATGTTTGCATCTTCTGCCTGCCCACAAACATACTTTCGGCATGCTGCCTTATTTCGCATTGCCGCCCTGATACCACTCTCCTTTTGCCATGGGCCGTTGCTACCGGCAGCCATGTGACAGGCTATTTAGTATGATTGACGGGTGGCATTGTTCTGTTTGGCGGCTGAAAACCAAAAGAATGACACATGGACGTTCGGATGTCCACATGCTTGTGTGGTTATTGGCATTTTTTCATATTTCTACTTTAGTTAAAAGCTTGAAATTTGACAGCTAATAGAAAGGACATTCATCTTGTAAAAACCGTTAAAATCTCAAAATGGGCCATGCAAAGGTTTTTGGTGTCTTACCTGTCCTTAAGCAACACCCCCATCTCATTTTTGAAAACACTGCATTCTTCTCATTGTAACAGCTGTTGGTGTGACGGGAAACAGTTTTTTCGTTTTTCTCGAAAACTTTTTTTCGTCAACATAGGACTTGAGTCCTTTTTTGTAAGATACCATCAATGTGTACAGATACAGTACATGTGGATTTTTTCGGGAACCCCATTGTACAGGGTTTTGTAATGGGGCACCAAATGTGATCTCACACATATATAGAAAATTATTCTATCTCTTCCTGCAGTCATTAAGGCTGTTCAATGTTAACCTTTGATCAATCAGATTGCAACTAACCCATATCTTTAGGTCAGGTTGATTTCCACCAAATGTTTAGGCCTAAGACTTAAAATATTGCATCAGTCTCTTATCAAGCCATGATTTTTTGCAGTCATTCCCTTTAAAAAGAGTACATATTTATTCCATGGGTACTTGCACCTGCAATAAGGCATTTAATTCACATATCTGATGCTTGTTGATAAAAGGTCTTGACACATTTGCCCCTAAATTTGTTGTGCTGTTGCTGTTTGCTTAATTGGATATGACGCCATTTTCCTCTGCATACTGCTATCGTAGTATGTAAACCTCAGCAAGTGAAAAATAGCCCAAAATACCTTACAGAATGAGAGTCATAATAAGTGAAGGGGTGGGAGCAAGAATGTTTCAAGTGACTTTGACGACAGATGCTAGAAAGCACCAATTTCTATACAATTTTGTGCAGCTTTGTCACCTGTATTACATCTACTTTTGCATAGGGTAAATGCCTATTCCTCGCTATATGATTTGTTTTTAGATGCAGCCATCTCATTTTCACATGACACAATAAGGAGAAAAACAGTCACCTCTATGTCAACACAGCTGGTTCCATGAATAGGCCTGTTAATACACTGAGGCTTGTAATGGACCAAACGATGGTCTGGTTTGGTGTTAGCTTGTTGTAGGTTAAGAGAAAGCACAGTTAAATGTTGAATGCAGTGGCAGATGACAACAGTTACAGCAGTACCATGTTACGCAAGGAATAGGGCATACAACTTTTATTGTTAGACAAGGGTTTTCATGCAATTTCAGGGCCAGAATTTCGGCGAGAATCCATTCTCGTAAAGATTCTCCTAATTTTGTCTCTTTTTAAAAAGAAAACTAATTGAAAAAAATCCAAATAGATTCTTGCAAAATTTTGAGAAATTCTGGCACTGAATTCATGTAAGACAGACACAAATCTCCCTTGATATGTAAAGAAGTTGTTTGTCAACAAATGTTCAAATGATGCAGTCTTCACTTCAAATTTCATAAATAAAGGGAAAAAATCAGTTGCTTTGGGGCCACGTATGGGGCCATATTTTCCTTTGACCAACCTTATTGAATATAGGAAGAGAAAGAATAATATATAAATGCTTGGGCCACATATGGTGCCACATAATAAAACCTGGTATAATGGAGCTTCTACAATTAAATCAGGTGTGGAGCTAAAGGGAAATACATGTATTGTAATGGAAATTTACTGACAAGTGGGTAACAGTCCTTAGTTGGTCACTCTGAGCCCATTGTCAATTTTAGGATGTCCTACAACTTCTTCATGGTGTGACATTCCAAAACATCACTTCAATGTCTCAGGATTTTTAGCTCATCTGACTTACTAGTCTGTCGTTCATCCATTCACAATTACATTTTTGACTTCTTCTCCAAAACCATTGACAAAATTCACGGCAAACTTGATGGCTATATACCTTGGGTAGGTCTCTACTAAGTTGATTCAAATTGTCACCCTCCAGTGATTTTGGGAATTTTTGACGATTTTTTTTGGTTCTTTTTGGGGGCAAATCTTAAATAATAATTCTTCTCCAAAAGTGCTCACCCGAATGGTTTGATTACAAACAGGAACACTCCTAGAGCCACGTAGTTCTTTATTTGTTCACCAGGAGGTGCTGCAGTTTTTTTTTGTTTTTTGTTTTAGTTTTTGAATGATTTGCTTGTGTGTTTTTGCTATTTTCGACTTCTTCTCCAGAACCGTCACTTAGATTAAGCTGAAACGTTGTGGATATGTTCCTTGTGAAAGGGTCAAACAAAGGTGTTCATGAGGTGGCACTGCTGTTTATTCCTGATTTTGAATGATTTTTTCAATTTGGGTACTTATCGGTATATGCACCTTTCCTGTTGAATGAGTACTATATATGTAAGTCAATGAGTATTCTAATGCTAATTCACACTTTTGACTTCTTCTCTAAAACCGTCATTCAGATTTACTTCAAACAAAGTGACAATGTACCTTGGGTGGGTGGCCATACATTTGTTTAAATGGTCATGCTTCAGTGATTTTGGTATTTTTTATGATTTTTTTTGTTCTTGTTTTGGGTAAATCTTAAATAATCTTCTCCGAAGCTGCAAGCCCAATTGCTTTGATATCACACAGGAACACTCCTAAGGTCTCCTAGTTGTTAATTTGTTCACCAGGTGGGGCAGCTATTTTAGTTCTGCTGTCTTTATGATCAGCCTGGGCTTTTAGGAGGCTCAGTCATCCATTTTAGAGATACATGTACTTCCAAATGTCAAATGCTCTCAGCTAAAGCTCAGCACAGGTCTATTCAGTTGCAACCTTGATATTATGGGACAAGCTAAGGTCAGCTGAGCACAGGATGTTTAGGCAGCCCTCTCGCTTTTTATTTGGATGCACTGAGTGTTTCATTTCTCATATGTGCACTTATGTACCTGTTTACATACATACATGCATGCATACATACATATGTGTATATGCATGTATGTAAGTATACATATACATACATACATACATACATACATACATACATACATACATACATGTACTTACATACACACACACACACACACACACATACATACACATGTGTTATTAGTACTAGTTTCTCTATGAGTACAGCTTGCCTTGCTTTGGCAGCTATAAGTCACCTGTATCAATGTCTTGACATGTTATACATGTATGCCATACCTTACATGTATAACTGTATGCAGGTCCGGTACAGCCTGACTGGCTCAATGCCATTTCAATGCAAAAACTTTAATACTGTGTGAGAGCTGCAACATCAAGTCCAAAGTAATATAGGTCAGGAAAAAAAGAGCGGACAAAAACAAACAAACACAACACTTGTGCATGTATATACATGTACTGTTCTCAATGTAGCTTCAAAAAAAAAAATATTCACGGAGCCCAGAAAATTAGCAGAACAGGATGAGAAACAATGCAAGCCATTTTCATATATTGCAAATTTGTTGTGACACAGTATGTGTGTAGTATCAGCTGTCGCCATGCAATTGTCTGCATACAATTAAGAGGTACAAAGAACCAATTGAAGGCAGCGTGTACGCAGCAATGATCTTTCTGTTTGTTATTCAAAATGAAGTCTTTATGGCAGCGGTCTTTATTAGTCATCCCGCTGTGGTCCTTGGTTTAGTTTGAATTGAGACTGCCTGGCAACAGTCCATTTTTTGGTGAGGTGGCTGGAGACCAGGCTTTGATTTACAATCTGCACTTGAAGAGGTACAGGTTTATCATGTGCTGCCATCTATTGAGGAAGTGTAGAATTAACTTTATCTGCATCTGTACCAAAACTAAGTGTCTGTTTTTATGGTTCAATTTTTTCTTGAGTGTGAAAGTTGCCTGCTGTCTTTGAATATTTGGAGCATGGTACTCTAAAAGAGTGCAGTTTATGCATTTTGTATGGAGTAAGAGATTCAATAATAGGAAAATAATCAGGCACACAACTTAATTCAGGGTTTCCTGTTTGTTTGTTTGTTTGTTTTTTTCTGTTTCTGAGGGGTCATCCATATTCTTTGAGATCACTTTGGGGGGGGGGGGTGGTCACCAGTATTCTGAAAGGGTCACAGAGATACACAGTTTGAATAAATCTGTTTAATCTACATTTAGGGTCCTCCTTCTTCAAGGATTTTGAGAGGGTCTCCTTTGCCCTGTAAGTTCAACTTTGGGGGTCATCTATGGAGCATTTATGCATACATGTATTTTTGCTGAAGGGAAACAGTGAACTTCACTTTCAGTATTAATGATATGCACATGTAGGTTTACTATTTATATGTGCAGCCAGAGACATTTATCACTGCACATTTGTTAAAACCAAAAATTTATCATCCATAATAACACTTTTTGAAAGTTGGTAATTTCATTCCATCAGTGATTGTTACTACATGTATGCTCTGACTGACTACCCCAGACTAATGAGTACATACAAAAAGAAAAAGGTGTTTGCATATACCTAATGTTTTTCCATAGCCATTGTCACTGATTCATCTACCATGAGTTGCAGAAAACTTTCCCCATTGTTGCAAGTCCCGTCCTATTGGTCAGTAATTTAAAGGGCAGGAACTACTTTCTCTATGAGCAGTCACATGCAGAAGTAACATATACCATGATCAATGTCATTGTAGTAAAAGACTACTCAGTTGTGACATTTGAATAAATTCATAAAAGATGAATTTTATAGGCTGTTGATGATAAAGCTAGTTTTGTTGATAAATAGATTTTTGGAAAGTGTTATTTGTTTGGAGTTTGCCACATATATTGAGTACATTATGATTGAACTTTTTCCTGTACACATAGGCAGATATTACTTATCATTATTTGTTGGTGAAATGGCCCTCACAAAAACAAAAACAAACACGGGCACATCATGATGTCAAAATGTGCTCGATTGGAAGTTCCCTGAGCAATACTTTCAGAGTTTCTGCCAGAGGTTAAAAAGGGTAAAATAGCATACCCTAAAAAACCTCAAGGGTACTTTTGCTTACCCTAAAATATTGGCAAAAAAAAATTAAATTTGGTATATATAACCCAAGATTCTCCACAAAGTCTTTTTTTTTTAGAATTTTACTTTTTTTTTTAGAATTTTGTTTTAAAATATGATGTATTTGAGTACCCTAAAATTTAACTCTGGCAGAAACCCTGACTTTTATGGTCCAAATTATCTAGTACCGCTGGTAGCTGCTATGGTGCTACGGTCGTTGCACGGTGCACCTTGCGGGAGGTTAGGTCACTTTAATATAGCAGCCAGATTGCACCATAGTTAAAGTACAGGAACAAGACATTGCCTAAGTTGCTCATTATTTTCCAACACATGACGGGAGTATTCACAAGCTGCAACGACAGTCTACAGTTGCAAAGTTCGTGACTGTAAATCAGACACAAGAAAACTGTGTAAATTGGATAAATATCCTTGGATGCAAGGTGCAACTTCCCACAGTTTTCCCCCACAGAAAGACGAAAAGAAACGACGGGAGTGGTTGAATACGGTGAGAAGATCAGAAGATTATGAACCAGGCAAATTTGACAGAATTTGTTTAAGACATTTTGTTGGGGTAATGGTCTGACACCAGAACACCCAGTGCCCATGTTATTTCCGTGTAACAACTCAAAGATTGCAGAAAAACAACACACAACAAACCGATGGCAAAACCGTGAGTGACCTACCCAGCAATAGAGAAAGGCCAGTTGCCAAGTGGAGAGCAGGGATGCAATCGCTGCGTGGCAGTGGTAGCTCATAGTACTAGCTAATTTGGACCAAAGGTATTGTGAAATGTAGGTATTAAAATGACAGAGTCTACATGTAGCATTGGCTGTCAGTTGCAGACAATGTTTGCAGTACTTAAATTAGCCACTTTTTGCTTGGGAAGCCTAGCAAAACCCCCCCCCCCAAAAAAAAAAAGAATCCAAGGGCTTGTTCTGCAATTTTATCTGCTCCTACCAGCCAATGCTAGATTATTTAGTGTAGGTTGTAAATGTCACTGTTCTCTGGGGGTAAATTAAGCCAATAGTCAGGGTGCAGACCTGCTTGTGCACTCAGGACTTCTGTTGAGCTAATACGTTTTCATTTTCCAGGGACCAGCACTGTATGCCTTCAACAATGGCCTGTTTGATGAGTCTGACTGGAAAGGCATCCGTATGCTGCAGGATAGTGTCAAGGAGAAAGACCCGATGAAAGTGGGACGTTTTGGTCTAGGTTTCAAGTCTGTCCTTCACCTGACAGGTGAGAGCACCAAGAACTTTGAGTTTATATTTTGTGGGCCTCAAGTAAATATTATCTTCATTGCTCCTTAGCTCAGCTGACTTGTTGATTAGCTGAGCTGATATGAATGGCCTCAGTCCATTTTCTGTCTGTTTGTCCATCCATCCATTGTCTGTGCACAATTGCATTTTTAACTTCTCAAGAACTGTCAGGCAGACTCACTTGGTGGGGATGTACCTTGAGTGGGTATCTACCAAGTTGAACAAATGGTCATGCACCATTGATTTTTAGATTTTTTGATGCAGTTTTTCATTTTTGGGGCAAAATTTGTTATAAGATCATGTTCCTGAGAACTACTGTTCGTTGTGAAATTGTATCAAAGTACTAATGGGGACCCCAAATCATGATTTATACACTTGGTGTTGCAATTCTTTTTAGCTCTGGTGGCCTAAAGGTGCAGAGCTTATAGCATCACTCATGTCCGTCCACAAGTTATACATATTGCTGGAAACACCACACTTTTGAGCGATATTGTCAATAGAGTCAGAACTTTGTTGCAAAAACTACAACACAAGGTTGTAAAAACAACAACTACACAAAATTCTGTTGAAATGTTTCCTGAGATATAACCAAATACCTACAAAATACAACACCAACTCAAGAACATTAGTCAATGTCAAGATGGAGCTTGAAATGACAAAGTGTAGTCCTCAAAGTGTTTAGAGTGGTAAGAGGGAAAGTGCCTGGGATAAAGTATACTTAACCCACATAGAGAATTTTCTCTAGTTCGTCTTAAGTTGGAAAACCGCGATCATACTCACTTTTTGCAGGACTTCTTTCATTTCAACGATCACCCAGTATAGTGGAAAAAGTGGCTTTCAGCTAATACCTTAATACACTTTACCTCATAACACTTCTAGTCAACTTTATGGTGCTAAAAATTGTATTAATATTTACCTGTCTATACCAGCGTTGGTATGGTGGAATAGTGTATGAAACTTTTAAGTTTTAATTTGTAGGCTATATAGACAATGTCCAAAGCTAGAATCATATATAATGTCAGTGACCTTGACCTATTTCTGTGAGGTCACCATGCCTGTAAAGTTGAAAGAGGTGATTTTGTAATGGCAGGGTGTAGCTTGGACATCAATGGCAATGTCAGCACAGCACCAGGACTATGGGCCTCTTGTATTACAACATCTGGGAGACCTTGATCTTCTGTCCCAAGGTCATTGCGGACATTAAGTTAAGGACTCACTCATTGTTTTGGCACATGCAACAGTATCCATCACAGGAATAGCACAAATAAGCTATGATTACATGTGGAGCAAAGTGCCATCTAGTGGGATTTTTATACATTAAATGTACATAAGCTTTATATGTTCAGAAGCCAATTGAGAACTCACAACTTTGAAATGAATAGGTGCTATATAGCCACGGTGCCAGCAGAGCATCAGGCCCATGGGTCTCTTGGTTTTTTTTTTTTTTTTTTTTTTTTAAGCATTTGATACTTCTCCTCATTTTGAAACTTCTCCCAAACTGTGTAATATTGAATTTTCTTCAAATGTAGAGGGAATGTACCAAGACTTGATCTATACAAAATTGTTTGCTATATAGTGCTGCTATCATTTTCAGATTTTTCACAAATTATTAAAATTATGAAAAATTGGCAAGGATAATTGTACATGGTACAATAATTGTTACAGCACAGATAGTGGCAAATCTGACACATTGGCATATATGTTGTTAATGGTAGATCTTAGATCCCTGATAACTATTACACAACTAATAGGATAGTAACTGTGAAGTTTCTTTGGTGTTATGAATGTTGAGCTTGAGTGACCTTTAACCCTTTCACCCTTCAACTGGTCAAAACCAGCTGGTGGTCAAATGTCATCTGGTTCAGTGTTTTCAGCTAATTTGAACAGTAACGAGAAAGAGTTTGTGTGATAATTTATGGGGTTTCTTTTGATGTTGTTAATTTTGACCTTGAAAGGTCAAACTGACAGTTTGCTTTATGTCTTGGTAATGATAGATCCTAAGTTTGTGATTACTATTAAACACAAATAGGAAAGTACATATGAAGCTTCTTTAAGTTGAGCTTGTGTGACTGTGAAAGGTCAAATTGACAAAATATGTGCTTATATCTTGGTAATAGTGGATTATGTCTCTCTATTTAAAAATGATGACTCCTGAATTGCATGATTGAAGACTGATGTTGCAAACAATGATGGTTTCAAACAAAGCTGACCTTGATATTTCAAACCATCATGGGGCCACTTCAGTCTGTACACCAAAAGTCAGCTGAGCACAGGACTGACACAGTTCTTTTGTTTTTGTTTTTTGTCAGAGGATATTGCATTTCAAGTTAATGTAAAGATTTGACATAAACGAGAACGGACATACTCTTGTGCGAAAAATACAGAATCTGATTCATGATCATGAGTGTATACGCCCAGCTTGCATTTCAGCGGATTATCAGCAGTGTCTTCTTCACACTTGAATGCACTATTGGGGGTGAGGGTGGGGTGAGTAGGTACAGTTTTCAATGAGCACTGCAAAAATCAGGCACTGATTCTAAAAGTTGGCCATGCTGCCAACATCAAATTTCAATTAGCTTGGTCTCATGACTACTGTACATGTGGTCCACATTAAACTTGACATGCAGCTAAAACCATTCTCAACTTGAAACAATCCACTGCATCTATAGAAATTTGTTATGACATCATTGTAAACTATTTGGTGGGAATTCATATAGAATAACTCACTGGCTGACGAGTCTGCAAAACAATGAAAGATTTAGAAATTTCACCATTTTGAGCAAGGTGGAAGTCATGTGATCTTTGTGTGGACCTGATGACCCATTTCCTGGAAATTGTTGCACATGTGACACACATTGGTTTCAACTCATTCATTGTTGAATGGGAAGACTGGGAATTAATGAAGGCCTAGAACAGCTGTCCAGTTAGTCATTCCATCAATCTGTGACCATGAGCACATCACCTGTATTTTTGGCCTGCTTTGGTGTTTTGGATTCATGGAAATGGACATGCGTCTCAAGCGGATTTACTTTACACAAACATGAAGGAATACTGACTCTTTCATTTATAGGAAGACGAGCCTTTGAATAAAATGAAAATGCAAAGACAAACATACTTCAGACATTAATGGGACTGGAGACTAAAAGGCAAACAAAATGCAAATAAAACAAAATGAAAAAGAAAGCAAAAAAAAAAAAAAGCAAATGAACTGCTTTTATTGCAGCTTTGTTCTATAGCAGTACTGTACTTTGACCTTGGTTTATCAAAGACAGTCACAAAGTGATTATGCTGTCATTTTCTGATTGATAATTGTTAACCGACTTGTGAAATAATGTTCATTCATGATCAATAAGTGCAGGTTAGCATTGCATGTATATAAACCTGTACAGGTGCCTTATAGCATCCAGGTTTATATCCAGGCTGCTTTCTCACAGCTGTCCAGCATCATTCAACCTTTGAACAATGAACTTGGTTCAAGATTGTGCTTATTGGCAATCTGCCCCATGATTTTTTGTCTAAATGTTGACAGGTATGCCATGGCCTCACTTGTAATGGCCTTCATCTTCATTATATACTTAGTTGCAGTGGTCAGAACTGTCTTGTTCTGATCCTTGGAAGAAGATGCATATGGGCGGTTGTTTGCCACTGGATGTGATTCTGTGTACATGTAATGGCCAATGTATGTAAGGTTGCGAATGTGTAACTGTGAGAAAATATTCCACCTGGAGGTTTAAAAAAATAAATATGAGTGGGATATAGAAATAGTTACCTGTACAACAGAAAAGTGTGATCAGTAAAAAGACATAGTCAGCCAAATGTAAACTTCATTTGCTAAAAATGAATAATGCATTGCCTTTTTCTTGCAGATTTACCAAGTGTCCTCAGTGGAGACAGAGTAGCCATGATTGACCCGCATGAAAAGTTCTTCACATTCGAAGGCAGCAGCACAACAGGCTATAGCTGGCAGCTAGGCCAACAACAGGCCCACGCAGATCTCATAAATATACCACACCAGTTTGATCCTTACGTGGGGCTGTTTGGCTGCAACATTGCAGCTCTGCAGCACGGCTTCTTTGATGGAACTCTCTTTCGATTCCCACTGCGCAACCAGCCATCTCCCTTGTCCGACACTGTATATAATGAGGAGAAAATGAACAGTCTCTTTCAGTCATTCAAAGCTGATGCCAATTTGTTGCTATTGTTTCTTCGTTCGCTTGAACGCGTGGAGCTGTATACCAGGACGGCAGCACAGCCCTCTCCATTGCTGACATTCAGAGTGCAGGTTGCGGATCATTGTGTGGACTTTGTACGAGCAAAGAGAAAAGAGTTTTCCCGCCAAATCAATCATGAAATTTGGCTTGATAGGCCAGTGACTGTAACATACCCACTAGTGATTGAGACATGCGAGTATATTAATGGTTCTCCTGTCAGTGAAAACCATTATGAGTGGCTTGTGACTGCATATTATGCTGGTGGGGAAGCTTCTATGCATTTGAAAAACCTGAAGAAAGACCCATTGTTATCAAACATACCACTGGTAGGAGTAGCAATGTCTACAAATCCTGTGCAAGAGGAAACCATTGATGCCAACGAGGAAGGAGACATTGCATTCACACCCCCAGAGGAGGATCGGAATGCCCCAACAGGTCACGTCTTCTGCTTTCTTCCTTTACCAATAGAACAGAAAAGCTCCACAGGGCTTCCAGTCCATGTCAATGGCTACTTCTCAATAAGCCAGAATCGCCGACACTTAAAATGGCCGACTGCTGGTCAAAATGTGCACGGGGATAAGCTTCTTTTATGGAATCATTGCTTGCTGAAAGAAGTCATTCCAAAAGCTTATGTGGAACTTGTGGAAAGTGCCATCAACATGCACAAAAGGAGTCAGAGACTGTCACCAGAGATCATATACAGCGCATTGCCAAATCTTGTACATGTTGATGACAAATGGCACACTTTTCTAGAACCATTTTATCAGGAACTTTTCAAGCGCCCCTTTCTCCATACTGCACGCAGTAACAGGTGGATCTATGTGGATGATGCTTTATTTGATTGCATGAAAGAAGATGGGGAGACACAAATTTTGATCAGTGAGTGCCTTATACAGGCAGGCGTCAATGTGGTCAAACCACCTTTGCACATTTTACATGCCCTCGGTGCTTACAGCAGCATGTCTCCAGATGTTGTGTGCCCCATGTTCACTAGGGATAAACTAAAGGAACATCCAGAGGTCTATGTTTGTCTTGGCAATGACCAGAAAAACAGACTTTTGAAATACCTTCTGAAAGATCAAGACTTCCGTGATATGGAGGGCTTAAAGCTTTTACCTCTTGCAGATGGGTCATATGCAACATTCCTGTCCAGTGGACAACAGGGCCATATCTACATAGCATCAAAAGAACATCCCAAAGATTTGTTCCCAGGTTTAGACTCCATATTTGTGTCAGAGGAGCTCTGTGAGGACACATTGAAGAAACTTTCCAGTGCTGCTGATGAAGGTATACATTGCATGTTCTAATGTGGGAGAGCACTGGTGCACATTTTCTAATAAAGTGTAATGATAATGTATTTTTCTTGGATTGAAGATATGCCTTTCCTGTGCTATGTTTGAATGTGGTGGGTAGGTTGACTGTTAAGTTTTTTAGACTAACTGAAATAAAAATTATCAGGCCAAATGCTGCTTCAGGAATTGTCTGTTGTTGAAAATTGAATATTAAGTTTGGATCAAAATTGTGATGATTACTGTGTATACATATGTGTGTGTGTGTGTGTGTGTGTGTGTGTGTGTGTGTGTGTGTGTGTGTGTGTGTGTGTGTGTGTGTGTGTGTGTGTGTGTGTGTGTGTGTGTGTGTGTGTGTGTGTGTGTGTGTGTGTGTGTGAATACCAAATTTGATCAAATAATAGCAATGTGACGTATATTCTCCTCATAAAGAGTGTTCATTTCTGTTTTGTTTCATGTGTTGCAGAAAAGTCACAACTTGTGCATGTAACCAAGGAAGTGACCCCAGTGCTACTTCCTAGAGTTGTCCCATCTGATTGGTTCAATGAAGACCAGGTGACTTGGTTTCCAGGGAACAAGTCAAAAAGACATCCACCTAAGGCCTGGATGGAATGCTTGTGGAGTTACATACAGAGGGAATTTCCAGATGACTTGTACATATTCCAGGGAATGCCATTCCTGCAGTTAGATGACTCAGAAAATCCCAAGTTGGCACCAATGCGACACCCCTCAACACTAGTCATGAAATCAGCTCTGGGTGCCACCATGAGTGACAATGTAGCATCTGTTCTTGTCAAGGCAGGTTTGGGAGTGGTGGAAGATCTTGGACCTAGCCGCAGTCACCCATTAGTTATTGGTAACTTTGTCAGGTTACCTGTTGCAGTTGATGTCTTGGACGCTTTAGTAGAGATTGCGAATAGGAGAGGCGAGGCATATGTGACGAATGCCATTAAGCTGCAAGCCTCAGATGAATGCAAGAGAGACTTCCGAGCCTTTCTGGCTAAAGTGGAGCCAATGTTGATAACTGTTGAACAGGAACGCCTGCTTGCCAAATTGCCAATTTTTGAGACTGTAGAAGGAAGTGGAAGTGTCCCATCTCAGTTTGTGAGCCTGAAGGATGTGACCAGAGCAGCTCCTGAGGAGCAAGTGGGACTGCCCTACATAGCTGAACAATTGCTAGATCTCTCATCTGATGATTCAAAAGCTTTGGCCAAACTGTTTGACATAGCACCAATGAAGATGTCTCACTTCTTGGAAGAGATTGTGTTTCCTCACATCAGTCAGGACTTGTATTCAGGAGAAGATGTGCAAAACTTGATGTCCCGTGTCCTTACCCATCTACCCCTTTATCTTAATCAGAATCCCAAATTCAAGGACAAACTCCGCAACCTGCCTTTTGTTACAACAGCATCTGGAAAGAGTTGTGCTCCAACTGCATTGTATGACCCGGGGTCTCCATTTCTTCAAGTACTTTTCATAGACCAAGATGTTTTCCCAGTTGGAAGATATGCATCTCTGGAGACGCTGTCCATTCTAAGACAGCTTGGACTGAGGGGTGAAAAATCTGTCGTGGCAGCAGACTTATTGAGTAGCGCTGACTATCTGGCCAGGGTAGAAATGACTGAAGACAATCATGACAAGTTGTGCAAGAAATCTCGTTCTATGATGGAATACCTGTGTAAGAACCCTCATTTGTTGGTACAGGAAGTTCAAGGAAAGCATTTGCAGGACTGGCTGTACTGCATACGCTGGATAGCATGTGCAGAGGAACGACCACGCATGTACCCTGACAGCCTTCCTTGGTCTGGAAATTTAAATCAGTTGCATAAACCAAGTGAAATTACATCGCACCAGTGGTCCATAGTTTGTGGATCACAGATGCCAATCAGCCAAATAGATCCATCTGTTGACGTATCCAGTGCATTTGGATGGGATGTGGCACCCACTATTTACACGATCATAGCTCATCTGAAGAATGTGACACAGTATTACAACCCTGGGGAGAAAGCTAGATATATGGCAGTGATCACGAGCATCTATGACCAACTGAACCAAGCTGGCGCATATGAAGTTTCAGTTGCACTTCAAGACCAGCAACTGTCAGACTGGGTCTGGCATGGGGAAGGCTTTACAACACCAGGAAACATTGTTCTTCAACGTCCCTTCATTGAGCTGTATCCATATTTCTACAGGCTGCCATCAGAAATTCAGCGATACAAAGATCTTTTCATTGAATGTGGCATTCATGAGAATTGTAATGAGCGGACTTTGATCAAAGTACTTTACCTGATGAAAAGCAAGTATGATGGAGAATATAGTGCTGAGCAAGGTGAAGTTGATCGAGACTTGCAGTTGTCTGTTGACATTATAAACCACCTGAAGGTATCAAGAAACATCAAAGTGGAGGACTTGAGGGAAACCATACTTTTGCCAATACACACAGATGCTGAAGACTGTGTCAAGCTTGTTCCTCTGCTAGATTGCACTTATTGTGATGTGGAGTGGCTTCGCCAGGGATTTGACTTAGTTAACTTTGAGGAAGATGATGGGTTGATATTCATCCATGAGAACATTCCCAACAGCACGGCAGAAGCCCTTGGTGTGCCAACATTGATGAGTAGGATGCTCCATGCAGAGGAATTCCACATTACTGGATTTGGTCAAACAGAACCTTTGACTGCGAGGCTGAAAAGGCTACTGGAGGAGTATACTGACGGTCTATCTCTGCCAAAGGAAATCATTCAGAATTCAGATGATGCTGAGGCCACTGAAGTCAAATTCCTTTTTGATGAGAGGAAGAATGAAGATTGCATGAAGTACCTGATTGATGAAGGCATGAGAGAATGCCAGGGACCTGCCCTTTGGGCCTACAATAATTCTGTCTTCACAGATCAAGATTTCCAGAACATTACGAAGCTTGGAGGGGCTACAAAGGAGAAAGAGACAGAAAAAATCGGCAAATTTGGTTTGGGCTTCAATGCTGTATACAATGTTACTGATGTGCCAAGTTTCATTAGCCGACAAAACATCATCATTTTTGACCCTCACATGAATCATCTCAACCGAGGCATTAAGGACAAAACCAAGCCAGGCATCAAAATTGACATGCAGAAAAACAAGACCCTGCTCAGGAAACTCCCTGACCAGTTCAAGCCTTACCAGAATGTGTTTGGGTGTAAGATAGGTGCTGATGAATCACACAACTATTATAATGGCACACTATTTAGATTCCCATTGAGAACCAGGGCTCAGGCAACACGAAGTGAAATAAGTAATCGGCACTATGATGAACGCCAAGTACAGGAGCTTCTGCGTCTATTGCAGAAAAGTGCAAAACATCTGTTGTTATTCACTCAGAATGTGCTGAAAGTGACGGTGTACCATCTTCCAGCAGATGCATCTGATCCTGCAGAAGCCATTGAAGTATTCAGTGTGGAAAAGAGTCCTGTGAAGATCATAAGAGATATGCCTACCAATGTGTCTGTGCCTCCTGCGGCCAGAGAGATGACATACCAACAGCGACAATTACTGAAGAACAGCAGCATTCTGAAGGCAGCCACATCATTTATGCAAAGGATGAGAACCATAGGCCCCCGTCGGCAGTCTTTGGGAGACACGAGAATCAAAGGGGCCCCCAGTGCTTCAGTGATTATTAATGTTATGTTCCACATTTCAGATCATGGCAAACAATTTCTACAAACTTGTGCATCAGATGACACTCAAGCCTGGCTGACCAGTTCTTGTATGGGAAGTGGTCCAAGTTTGTCCCAGTGCCTCTCACTGGATGAGGATGGTTACATTCCAACAGCAGGGGTGGCAGTGCCAGTTGAGGATGTGGATGGTGGGTATGTGGCAGCACCTTTGTCAGCAGTTTCTTCTCAAGGCACTGGTATGGTGTTTTGCTATCTGCCCTTACCAACAAGGAGTGGATTACCAGTACATGTTAATGGCATGTTTGCAGTGCAGTCAAATAGACGCCAGCTCTGTGAACGTACTGAAGATGACAAGTACAGCTCCAGGGTAGAGTGGAATGAGGTGCTTCTGGAAGACGGTGTTTGTGAGGCCTATGCAATGATGCTGTACGACCTTCATGGATTGTGGCCACGTGGGTCACAGTTTAAGTTTATTGACTTGTGGCCACAGCCTAGAACAACTCTGCCAGTGCTCAAGAAACTTGTGGAGGGCTTTTACCAGCATGTGGGAAACAGTGACAGGATGCCAGTGTATTCAACTGAGGACAGAGTAGTAACATTTGGGAAGACAGTTTTTCTAGACCCAACCCTTGGATGTGTGCCAGATATTGGGTCTGCAGCTTTGGATGTATTCAAGGCATGCATGGGAGGTCAGGACATCATAGACCTTCCAAGAGAGGTAGTAGAAGGATTTTCATCCATTGGTATGGCTGGTACCATTGCTGCAAAAACATATGATACCACCAGATTCTTTGGTGAAATTCTGTTTCCACAAATCAGCAAACTGGATGCAAGTCTGCGAGACCCACTGATACTCTATGCACTAGACGCCACAGGCATGGAGGACTTGGACTTGTTGATATGCAACTTCAGGTGTATACCTTCCTCACCAGATGGCTCTGTGTTGAAGAGGCCAGATGAACTGGTACATCCATCATCCATTATTGCAAAGCTGTACAGTGAAGAGGACAATAAGTTTCCATATGGTAGAGAAACATATGCAACACCCTCACGTCTAAGGAGTCTGCAGCGCCTAGGTATGCAGTCTAATGATATTGCCTGGGCAGATATAACTGAAAGAGCACAGTCGATCAAAACACTATACCAGGAGAAGCCTGATGAAGCAAAACAAAGACTTGCTCAGCTGCTCAATTTCATGGATAGAAAATTGTCTAGACAGAAGGAGCTTCAAAAGTCAGGAGGAGGAGATGGGGAAAGTACGGATAGTGTTGCAGAGTTGATGAAAATAGAATTCCTGCCCTTGCTACCAAAACCACAAGATTTTCCAATGCCTTGGAAAGGTGATGAGTATGCATCTGGGACATTAATGGCACCACCAGATTTACAACTCAAAGAGCACAGATTTCTTGTGTGTTCAACTCAACCATTATTTGATGACTCCTTCAAAGGCTATGAAGTCATGACTCCCCAAGTGAAACAATACCTGGGACTGACAGGAAAGGATATTCCAGCACCACATGTCATCACTCAGTTTGGGCATGCCCTTAATGTTCCACTGGCAGCCCTGGAGGAGCAAAAGTCCCTAGATCAAGTGCGTAAAGTTTGCTTTCATATCTATAGCTATCTTGAAAAAGAATGCAAAGATGATGATGATTTTAAAAGGTACATCAAAGGCGCTTTCAATGAAAAGCAATGTGTTTTGGTGCACAACAGATTTCTTGAACCAAAGCAAGTTGCTAAGACATTTTCACAGGACTGCGCACCATACCTCTATGGGCTCCCTGCAGACATGGCAGCAAGGTTCCCAGGATTGATGCAGGTCTTTGGAGTCAGAGAGTCATTTGAAGTGCGCGATTACATGGATGTTATGAATGACCTAGAGAAGAGCTACCATAACCAAGCACTTGAAGGAAAACAACTCAATGTAGCTTTGCGGGTGGTCAGTCTCCTCAACAAGCAGATGAAAGCATCAAAAATGGCTGCAGAAGAAGTAGAAGAATGGTACGGTACAATATATATACCTGATATCATTGGCATCTTGAAGCCATCCTCTGCTCTGTGTTACAATGACTGCCCTTGGCTATCAGAGAGTCAAAATATGAACTTCACACATCCAGAGATAACATACCAAGTATCAGCCCATCTTGGAGTCAAAACAAAGCGTCAAGAAGCTTTAAGTAGACATGCAAAAGGTATTCCATTTGGCCAGAAAGAAAGACTCACCAATGGCTTGAAAAGAATCTTAAATACATACCCTTGTGACCATGAGATTCTCAAAGAATTGACTCAGAATGCTGATGATGCCCAGGCTACCTGTATTCACTTCATAAATGATGCAAGGCAACATGCAGACAAACATATATTTGAGAATTGTTGGAAACCATTGCAGGGCCCAGCATTATGTGTGTACAACAACAGGCCTTTTACAAAGTCAGACCTGGAAGGAATCCAGAGGTTGGGAGAAGGGAGCAAAACTGCAGACCCAAACAAAACAGGACAATATGGTGTTGGGTTTAGTTCAGTGTACCACCTGACTGATGCTCCATCACTACTGAGCCATGGCCAGGAACTTGATGAGACACTGTGTGTTTTTGACCCACATTGTTTGTATGTACCTGGTGCAACTCCAAGTGAACCTGGTATGCGTTATGATGACTTGCAGAGTTTGAAGGCAGATTTCCCAGATGTGTTTCAGTGTTATCTGCCAGATATGTTTCCAATGGACAATGCAACATTGTTTCGCTTTCCACTTCGTACAAAAGCAATGGCCCAAAAGTCAGAGATATCAAATAGTCAAGTTTCAGTCAGCAAACTTCAAAATATAATGGAGAAGTTCAAGAAAGAAATGTTTGAAATCCTATTGTTTGTGAAAAGTGTTGAAGAGATCAGTTTGTCTGATGTTGATGTTCAGACTGATAAGCTGTGTAACACCTACACTGTAAAGGCACATATATCCCAAGAAGACCGGCTGGCCAGAACTGAATTTGGAAATTATGTACGTGACATGACTGAAAAGCTGAGGAATAGAGAGGTTTCAATCAAAGATATAAAAAAACGAGACATAACGTACACTCTGATTGTCAAAGACAATTGTGAGATGCAGGAAAAATGGTGTATAACACAGTCAATTGGCTTTGATGATGAAACAGAAGTGCCAGAAAGTGTCAAACATGCTTTTATGTCTGGAGAACTAGCTCTGCTACCAAGGGGAGGTGCTGCTTGTTTACTGGAAAAAAGAATCTCAGGAAGGGTAGAAATTGACAGTCGTCCTCGCAAGGTATTCTGCTTCCTGCCATTACCAATTGAAACAGACCTGCCAGTGCACATAAATGGACATTTCGCACTGGGTCATGAAAATCGACGTCACTTGTGGACAAATACAGATGCACCAGGATACCAGAAAGACTGGAATGACACTGTGTGTAATGAGGTCATCGCTCCCTCATTGGCTGCTCTGCTGACAGGCTTGCGTATGCACAGCATCACCTCACAGATGGAGGACAGTGTGGCACGTGCACATTGCTCAAGGTCAATGTTGGACAGCGCACTAAATGCCTTTCAGAGCTACTTTCCTACTTTCAGTGATTCGAGGCCACAGTGGAATGGCCTTGTCAGTGCTTTCTACCGGTATTTGTCTGGAAAGAATGTTTGTGTCCTTCCGGCAGTAAGAGAGTGGTTTGCAACAAATGATTCTCAGACACCTGTACCAAACCAGTGGATGGTGGCATGGTTGCCACCGCAAGGAAATGGAGAAAAGCGTGCATTCTTCGACAGGATGGACAATTCAACACCTATTGAGGAACAAGCATCCTTCTTGGGGAAATTTAAAAGCTTTTTCAGAAGTACACCAGCTAGCACGGAAAAGACCCAGAATGATATTTTGAGAGAAACTCTGTTGGCATGTGGTTTTAATCTTGTTCAAGCATCTAATACGATTGTGGATGCATTCAAGAAATCCAAAGTGGAAGTGGATCACCTTTCACCGGAAAATGTCATAATGTTTCTGAGGTCCTACAGTTTAGAAGAGCCAATGTGCACTTTAGGAAAGCTCCCTGCAAAGTTGTCTCAAACACCTTTCAAAGATGAGAAGACATATAGAGTTGTGGTTGAATACTGCAAACAAGACCCAGCTTTCCTCGAGAAATTGCCTGGATTGCCTCTGCTACTGACCAATGATAACATGTTGCGTGTTTTTGATGCAGACTATCCTGTGTTTGCCAGCAAGTACTTTGATTTACTACAAGAATGTGGGGATTCATTCATACACAGAAATATGAAAGAACTCTTTACAGATAGTTCACAGCCTGAAACGAATGTGCTTAAGACATTTGACATAGAATGTGCTGAACAGTTGCTGCATCATAAACTTCCCCCTGATCAATTTAAGGACAGAGAGGACATGATTGAGTGGGTGAAGCGGTATAATAGCATACCCAATGAACCTTGGGTTAGAAGACTTTGGACTTTCATATGCACAGAAATTGCCAGCAAGACCAAGAGTCAACAGCAGAACGGAGAAAATGAGACAAGTCAAGAAATATCTGTAGTGGCTGAAAAACTGCTGGCCCCCTTGATGTCGTGGAGTGTCTTACCCACAAGATCACAAGGTAAAAACTATCTGGCACCACTGAAACTGTCCAGGTCAGTTATGGACTTTCATCTGTGTGAGTACAAAATGTATGGTGTGCGAGATGTAGTCAAGAAACTGGGTGCCCCAGAGCTGGACAGAATTGCTATGAATAGTGACCAGACTGCAAATGCTGATGTCATGCGCCCGCTGGTGACAACTCTGGATAAACCAAATCAGGTGTTGGAAGTGGTACATAGGGCTCACACAAAGGCCGTAGCTGATGTGAAGCTAAGCAAAGAAGAGTGTAACAGGCTCCTTGGCTATTTCAGTGAGTCCATCAATGAAATTCAACAAGATGGAACAAATTGTGACCGCCTGCGGGATCTGCCTTTGTATGCAACAATATATGGCGACATAATCAGCTTGACAGGTTGTGTTGTTTACACCCTTCCTGCAGAAATACCAACAGATGACATTGATGTTTGGCAAAGCAAGTCTGGTACAGTGTTCTTGGAAAGAAACACAGCTTTTCAAAGTCTCTATGACTTTCTAGGATGTGCAAGCATTAGTGTTGCAGATGTATATTGCCAGTTCATTTTACAACATTTTGAATATTTTTCCCCTGAAGCAAGGCTGGTCCATCTGCACCATATTCATAAGAAATACTTGTCAGAGAATTCCACTCTGAATGAAAGCGAAAAAGAGGGTCTTCAGGATGTGTTGAGAACGTTGCCTTTTATTGAGGATGGTGATGGGAATCTGTTGCCTGCTGATCAGTTTTATGACCCAGAAAATGTGGTATTTCAGATTATGCTCCCACAAGACAAGTTCCCACCCAGAGCAAATCACTACTTCAGGGAATCAGAGTGGATCAGTTTTCTGGGGCGCTTGGGTCTTATTCGGGAAGTCAGCAAAGAGATGTATGTTGGATTTGCTACTACAGTGGCAACAGAGGCCAAAGACGCTACACAAGCAGAAAGTGCCATCACAAAGTCTAGAGTCTTGGTGAAGCACCTCTTTGACAGGCACAATGTAAGCAGGGAAGACCTTTTGGACAATGTATGTAGCATTCCCTTCATTGCTGCAGAGCCAGTGCTTAGAGAGTTACAAGATCTTTACCCACAGTATGGTGATGTAGGTACAGGCAAGCTGCCTTACATATGCTTCAAGGACAGCATTTCCAAGGATTATGAACGTATAGCTTGGACAAAAGCAAACATTCTGCCTGCCTGGGCTGACCCAATCAAACAGTATCATTTATCATATGAGGAAAGGGTGGAAATTGCAGAATGTTTACAAGTGCAGAAGCTTCCTAACACAGACACTGTGGTCTCCCATCTGCAGAATATTTGTGATCACTTCATGGTCGAAGACAAGGGAGCAACAAATGTTGGGAATATTGCGCTACAGGTGGAAGTGTTCAGAACCATCTACCGCCACCTCCAGGAGTATGGCATGGATACCAGTCAGGCAAAGACTAGACTAGATAAAACCCCATGTGTCTTGGTGGACAATGGACATAACCTTGTTTGTGCAAGTCAGACTGTTTTGAATATGTATGATGAAGAGGAAGTGCGGCCATATCTATACAAAGTGCCAGTTGATCTGGGTGAATTCCAGCGCCTGTTCTGCTACCTGGGTGCCACAGATGTGGCCACAGTGGATCAGTATGCAGCTGTTCTAACAAGAATACGCTCCTTGTCCTTGATGGACCAACTTACTCCAAATGAGTTGAAAGATACCTACAAGGCAATGAGGGGACTGTTCTCTACATTGGAAAAATTAGAATCTCCCTTGGGAGACAGAGACGTAAAGACCAGTTTGTTGTTTTTACCAAGTGAACGTGGCCAGCTGATGGACTCCACAACCTTGATGTTCAATGACGCCCCGTCATTCTACTATCGGGTGAAAGATCTGAATAGGCACTTTATGGTGGACCTGAAAGAGTGTAAAGTACGTGTGATAAATGCTGAAGAGTCGATTGCAAAACTTCCAAAGAAACTGCGACCCCAGCTGTTGACATCATATGTGCAAGAAAATTTAACTGAGAGCATGCGCAGGACCAGATCTGTGCATGGAATGGCAGAACATCTGCAGAGACACCTGACATCAGATGCATTTACCAGAGCCATTGTGCGTCTCCTTCACCATGAGAGTCATCGCAGTGGTGCAAGACTGGATGATGCTGCAATGTCATCTGTTGTGGACCGTCTACATAACATCAAGGTATATAGCGTTGATCGTGTTATTACCCATCTATCATGCCAAGGGAGCTATATTCCAGGGAGTGAGTTGGAGACAGCTTGTTTTGTAGAAGTATCCCATCGAGAACTTGGCCAAGATTTGTGGAATGTGTACATTTGTGGTAATGCAGACCTTGACCAAGATCTCCTTATTAAACTTGCTGAGGTAGTAAATCAAATTTTGAAAGGTCTGCTAAGAGACTCTGTGTTGTATATCTTGCCTATTCTTGCCTGTTCAACTGATGAGATTGAATCAAGGCTGGACAGTCTAAATGTCCGTGTGGACTACCTCCAGACACGAGTGAAGAGGTCAACAATGCCTCAGCCTGGGGACCCAATTCCAGAGAGTCACCATCGTCTACTGAAGTCAGGAAGCCAAAAGTTTTCTTGTGGAGATTATGCAGGATACAGTGGAGAGGAGAGCAACTCACAGCTGGTGTATGCCATCATTCAAGAACAAGTTTTGAGTACTCCAGAACAGCAGATGTACCTTATAGATATAGGAAATGGCAAAGATTCTGTCATTGCATCTGGACAGACACTGTACGAATTTTCAAGGAAGTAAGACAGTCGTATGGCATGAGAATAGTAGATTCTGCTACTTTTGTGTACGTAGCAGTCTTGTGAGCAGAATCTGGCTTAACTCTTTCAGTGCCACATTTTGGATTGAGTCAACAGCTTTCCTGGCTGCACTATGGGCACATTGCACCTGTAATGCTTCGAGAATAGCTGTTGCACGGCCAGAGATTCGCAAAATTTTGCGACAATCTATTTGGATTTTTGTTTATTAGTTTTCTGTATAAACAAAAACAAGTTTAGGAGAATCTTTACGAGAATTAATTCTCAGATTCTTGCCGAAATTCTGGCCCTGTGTTGACCTGAACTGTTGTAGTTGATATATAACTATAGGTGTGCTGGTACTTTAATGAAAGAGTCTTTTTGCATTGAAGATGAATCTAGCAGCCTTATTATTATTATTATTATTATTATTATTATTATTATTCAGAGCAGTTTGCTTTTTAGTACATGTACATCGACTTCAATCACAGTTGGCACTGAAAGAGTCGATTTTGCCTGTCCGATACCTTGATTGTGCAAGCAGTGTACACAACATCAAGGGAGAAAAATATGTACATATACAATAGAATATTGCTTCTTGAGTAGTAGTCGTGCAAAACCTGTGCCAGCCTATGTGCATTTATGAAAATTGTGTAAAAAAATTGAAGTGAGTAATTACATAATTTGTATTAAGACATTTATAACTGTTTTGCAAATTGTGTGCCCAGATTTTGTATGCTGTGGTGCCAATTGAGCATCTGCATTTGTTGTGTGAGAGCTTTGTTTTGAAGCTTATTGCAGAAAAAATGTATTAATGTTTGTTGGTGGCCCTTTCTTATTGTTTTCTGAAACATATTGTTTTTTATTAGGAGCTTCAAGAATAAGTAATGTTGGTTTGTATGCGATTCTTATTTATCAATTATGATGGTAGATAGGGCTTATTGTATATTAAATGTCCTGTGTAAAATATGGACCAAAGATGAAGAATTTGAACAAGGCAAATATTTATATTTTACAATGTAATGAGGCATATATATATACTGCATACATACATATACATGCATACATATATATGTATAAATTTTATCATGGTTTGTTGTCGATAAGAAGAATATCAACAAGCACTGGGTGCCATATATGCATAACAAGTGAGGGAAGCGAACACATTTTGTGATATGGTACCCAGTGTGAGTTAATATTCTTTGTATCTAGGGCAAGTCAAATCACATTTAGAACAAACCTTACTGTGATCTGTTTATCTTATGTCTGTTAAGGCTTACTTCAATAAGTTGTGCACCTGATGCCAAATGTTCCCACAGAGGTTCAGCAGTCTGGCTGACAGCAGACGACGCCATAGTTACTGGGAAGTAGCTTTAATAGCCCATAATAGTTTTTTATATATCAGTACTTCTGGTTATAGGTACTCTTCTGGTTATAGGTACTCTCCCGGTTATAGACACTCTTCCCTCTCTTGGTAATGTGCCAAACAAGTCCTATTGTAGCACTTTCTAATGACCTTAGTATATGGCCCATAGTGGTCTGGGCTTTGTGATATTTGTATACATGATTTATAGCACTAAAATCAAGCCAAACGTGAGATAGGCATACATATATATATATATATATGCACACGTGCATGTATGTACATACAATCATACATTCATAATTGTGTTGGGGATCAGAAGGATAGCTTATGGCTACTTTGTGTGCAGTTGTTGAATCACATTGTCAGTTGTGACAGCCTGTGTTGCACACGTATTAATTTGTGTTCAGATACCTACATGTACATGAGGTAGAATTGTACTTTTTTATATACATCCAAAATATGTGTTGATTGGGGTTCAGGGAAGGTTAATTTGTCGAATAAATGTAATGTACAATATATAATGGGCTTTTTCCAGATTGAGCATTACCTGAAAATGTAAATACACCGCAATGCAGATATCAGTTGTAGCCAGCGGTGGACCCCAGAGTAGGGATTTTGTATCAGAAACTGAAGTCCCCATGAGGCGGTGAATTGAGCAGCAGCCCTAGTTGTAGTAGGACCCGCCACGACCCCCTTCTGAGTGAAAGATGGAGCTTGGGCAAGACGGTTGCCCCGAAACAGGTCTGGCCGGTTTTTGATATAAGTGGTAGTAAATAAGCATTGCAGTATTCATACATTTATTGGTATAAACTTGCAGTCATTTATTATTATTATTATTGTTATTATTATTATGAAAGTACACGTTATATATGCTTGTAAAAAACTTACTTTGATGATAGGAATTTGCCCTATAATTGTGTGAAGTTTACAACTAGGTGTGTTCAGCGCATTTTTCAGTACTTCTTGTGTACATAGTGTGCAGCTTTTGGCAGGATTTCTTATAGTTGATCACGCCTTTTTCAGTTTTGTTGATGGAAGTTAATGTAAATATGCTAACCTGAAATGCGACACTTTGTCAATGAAAACAATAGCTCAACAGGTGCAACAGATGACACAACTAAGCAAAAAATAATTTAAAATTCAGTACAATAACATGGCAAGACATTCAACTCAATCAGTATCAATTAAAAATGATATAGAAGTATAACTTTTTCTGATTTAGGAATATACACACAACCCTAGTGTCAAGACCACCTATTGTTACACCTAAAAGTGTTCTTTATTATTATTACTAAGGTGGTCTCAATCCAGGGATCTATTATATATATATATATATTAATAAGCATGCATGTCCAAGAATATTCTGATTGTGATTACCATGGTGTCTTGGGAACAGTGACGTACACTTAAATTGACAAAAAATTCAATACTTCAGTACTTGTAGATAAAACAAGCACATTAGCATATGCTCATATGCATACATGTACAGCGATTGCCCTCTTGTAAGGTCTCCCATATGAGAGGCCACTTCTACATGCAGCAAGTATGGCACTGTTTTCATGTGCGTCTCATCAAGGGAAGCGGGTTCCTTCTATAAGGCGGCATTTCTGATGCATGCGAGATGGCTTTATCAGAGGGAGACCACTGTATGCCAAATGTTTAGCATTATGCCGCTAAGACCATTTTCAACCTATCGCACACATTTGTAAATTCAGTTACAGTGGTTCCTTGCCTAAAAAACATCCCTGGCAATCAGCAATTCATGGTCTCTCACAGGAGGTAACATGATGATAAAGCAGAGTATCGTAATCGGGTAGTGTTTGAAGACAGGTGACATCTCATTGGATTGATTCAACAAGATGGTGACCACTTTGTTGATATAATTGTCAAAATACACAGCCATTTAACATGAAGTAATAAAAGTAATTTAAAATTCAGGCAATTTTACACTGCTGAGCTAATGAAAAATGCATTTACACATGTATATGTTGTATATGGAAAGTTGAGTTTTAGTGAAAGTAAGCAGACCTTGAATATTCAGGAAGAAGATGTGTGGTCAGGTAATTGTACAGGGGTTAATTTTCACTCACTATTGGTAGCAGTTTCTGCATATGAATAAAATGAAGACCTTGGGAATCTGTTGTCACTGAATTAACTGCTGGAATCTCTCTGTGACATTTCAAAGTTCATATATGAATTGGGTGTCTTCTACTATAAAATTGTAGGAAGTGATGTAGAGTGAAACCTGTTTTAGGGATGACCAACTATGCTGTTGTCTCTTGAGATGGGGTCTCTTGTAGGAAGTATAAATAACATGAAAGTTATGATTAAGTACAGATCTTCGAAGGGTGGTCTTTCAAGGCAGGTGGTCTCATTAGAGTGGTCTAGCAAACATTGGCCACTGTGTGTGGAGTAGTACTTTGTGATATATATATATATATATATAGATATATAAATCATTATGATATGCAGAAAGTATTGTAGCAAGTAGTGATGTTGCACTATCAGTGGAAAGCAACAAGTGCCACTTTGATCATCAGTTTGTCAACTCAAATTGCTAGTGTGGAGAATAATAGTATTTCATGCTATGAGTGTGTCATGCCTTGTTTTCTTTTTTGTTGTTGTAAATTTGTACATCTGTTTTCATGTATGTAGGGCTGTCACTGACCATCACGAAAATATTTGTGAAAATGACAAGGCCATTTTATGCCACATTTTTGCTTTGTCAAGAAGTCCTAAATGATATCTATGATGCGCAGGTACTGTCGAATCTCTTTTGCTTGTATTTTGACGTCATTATGATATGATGGGGGAGATGTAAAACTTTGATGCAGCAAAGTGATGTAACCCATCTACCAGAAATATTTCATCATGAACACAATTTGGTACATGTGTGAACAACTTACAAGTGAAATGTTCAATAATTCAAGCCAAATTTGGCAACTGATGATGATGTACAATTAAGAACAGAAAGGAAATTAACTTATAACAATAATTGAACACTTCATATATGTACCCTTACTTTATACTGACCTGTCAGTTTGGTTTTAAAACAGTCATGCCAAAGCTAAATATGCAGCTGTGAAAGGAACATCTGAAATTTACTCTTTCAATACCAATCACATCTTAAGTCAATCTACTTAAGTCAAACTAGTCTATTTATCATTAGGATCCTAAATTTGTATTCCTCGTAAAAAGACCTTTCATTCAGGTACCAGTATGCCTATGTATAGTTCCAGAGAAAATACCCCAGGTCAACTGCTTATCCGGCATGCCGAGAAAAGCTGTTAACTGAGTTCGAAATTTGGCACTTAAAGAGTGAACATAAACTATATTTAAACTACATGTATATTGATGGCCTCAAGATGAGATGAGGACAGCTTTCGTGCAGATGTCAAAACAAAAAAGTACTCTTGAGAGAGTGTCTGATGACATTCTCATGGTGATGTAGATTTAAGGACAGAAAGGATATTAACTTTTAAGAATAGAGTACTTCATATGTACCCTTACATCATACTGACCTGTCAGTTTGGTTTTAAAACAATCATGCCAAAGCTGACTATGCAGCTGTGAAAGGAACATCAGTAATAAACTCCTTCAGGACCAATCACATCTTAAGTCAACTAACTTAAGTCTAACTAGTCTGAATTATCATTAGGAGCCCAGATTTGTATTCCTTGTAAAAAGACCTTTCATTCAAGTACCAGTTTGCCTATAGTTCCAGAGAAAATACCCAAGGAAAACAGCTTTTCTCAGCGCACATTGGAGGCATTGCACCCAATGCACATGGAGAAAAACTGTTTACTCAGTCCCAAAATTTGGCACTTAATGAGTTAGCATAAACTATATTGATGGCCTCAAGATGAGATCAGGACAGCTTTTGTGCAGATCTCAAGACAAAAAAGCACTCCAGAGAGAGTGCCTGATGACATTCTCAAGGGCTTTGATTTTTCTCTGTATTTGTGTTACCATGCAGAGAAAAAATTGCACTTCAGTACACGCTCATGGTACCAGTGGTAAGTGTGTTGTTGAGTGGCTTTAACCAGTTTGAGTTGATTGTGATGTGCCAAAGTGAAATTCCATTCATGCTTTGAAAGCTGGCCAGTGACCATGTTCTCTTGGTTGCTGCAGTTTTACTGTTATATAATTTTGTTCTCTATGTTAGTGATATGAACTCTATGCAAATTGATAATATTTGTGATTTTTTTCAATTTTTGTAGAGCTATAGGGAGTACCGTGAAACACCTTAAGCCCACACAAGGCAGTCTTTTCTCTAAATAATTTTAGGTATCGAAATTAGCTATTTCAGTGCCAAGTTTTGGACTGACTCAACAGTTTTTCTTGGCACATTTTGGGTGCAGTGCCCCCAAAGCGCACCGAGGAAAGCTGTTGACCAAGACCATTATAAACTGTGAGACTAGAGGCATGCTGGTACTTAAATAAAAGCTGTTTTCATAAGGAATATGAATATGGCATCCTTTTTATAATTGAGAGCAGTTCATTTTAAGTAGTTTGACTTCAACGTCAGTTGGCATTGAAAGAGTTTAACAGTCAAAAGCAACCCAGGCACACTGACGTTAGCCAGAAGGATGGGTACATGCTTTATGAAGCAACTGTATCCACTAATTAATCCTTTGACTAGCTTTAAAGTTATCAAAAAAAACAGTCCGCTGTATTGATTAAGTGTGAGCATACTTCCATTTTGTGGTGCTTGCACACAACTGTTCCATTGTTGACTGAAAAAAGTCCACACTTTAAATGTGTGATTGGTACATTTAACACAGTCCAATCTGAAATTTTTACATCATGAATGTGGCCAAAGCTTAAGTGAAAGGGGAATGAAAGTTTTCTGTAGTGCAACCTGAGCCAAAGAAGGAAAGCGGAAGGATGAAAATTTGGACAAGATTTGCTTGTTTATTTTGGTGAAGAAGACATCCCAAGATCCTGTTTTGCTATTAGACGTTATACAGCTGTCCCTGGTGTTGATGTTTGTATATAAAGAGTCCTCTGTGATACATTACTTTGCCAATTTAACTCCGACATGCATACATGTATCGGTATTCAATAATACACTCTATAGAATATGCTCATTAATTTCTTGCCAAAATGTGTGACCGTGTTGCTTAGCAAAGGTGACAATCAGCTGCCATGATTCAGCTGCCCAGACGGAAAACCAACATGATTAGTAACATTCAATGTTGTGATTGGAGTGAATGAATATCCAAACAAATGACAAGCACTTCTTTGATCAACTTAGTGTGGGTCTGAAGGAGCAACATATTTTTACACATTTGATTGGCCCATACATAATGTACTTCTTTGTTGTATGAGATGAGCTATAGCAGCATCGCATCTAATAGAAATGTCCCCTATTGTACATGGACTTCATTTAGGTGAAACTTAAACTGACAAAATTAAGAGTTATTCTTGCTGATACTGTAAAGAGCTAATACAGCATTGAAACATGTCCGTGTATGAATAATTAATTTCACTACTGTTGGGTATTAGTGGATGCTGTTTTGATTTCTAATATAGTTCTACATGCTAATTTGCAAGAGCAGTCTAATTTTAATGGTATTTTAGCTTAACATGGAAGTATGAATCTTTTGTTGCACGCAATACTCCACTTTGCAACAAGATGCCAACAATGGGGCAGAAGTGTCCTGTTCCCTATGGGAAATCAATTTGTGTGGTTCAGAATTTTCATAGGTTAAACGGGGTGTATGTATATACACATTTGATGGGCACAATAAAATTAGATTTCACACTCGCAGTAAGTGAAATCAAAGTTCAAATTTGATGAACAAAGGCCTCACAGATCATGGCACAGTTCATGGAAGAGTAAGCCTATAATTGCCCCCATAAAATCATGGCAACTGGTATATCCATGGCTGTGTTAATTATTTTGGTCATAGAAGGAAAGATGCTTCTGAGAAGTGAGCCCCAATTATGCAAGTACGTCTTGTGCCAAACAAATTGCCAACCTTTTCCACATGGTAAATATGATTTGTAGGATAAGTACGCGGATACTGCAGAGATATATGTATGTTCAGCATTATGATTGACCCCTGTTTTCCAGTTATGAAATGCATTTCAAAGAATTTAATCTATCATTAGTTTGGTTAAATCTGCTGTCAACTATACCAACTCTGAATGTTTTCAAGTCTTGCTCAATTAAAACACTTGTGTTCCAATATTGTCTTGGTTGTTTTTGTGTTGACAATTTATTTTGTTTGTTCTCCATGTTTTTCAGAAACTGGACAAAGGCTCGACAAGCATAAATTTTTGTCTGCTCAGCAGGAATGTGGAACAGGTTTATCCAGGAAAATAGTTATTTTAAATTGGCCACCGGTGTATTACTTGCAAATCACATTTTGTTGTCACAATATGGTAGTTGGACGGGGAGTAGGCAGCTCTTGATGTAAACTGTACATTTATTAATGCTTTTAACTTTTTCATGTGTTAATGTATCGATAACACATTAAAAATGCTCAATCAGATTACACTAAGGAAGGCCAAATTGTAAATTTGACCTAAATGATATTAACAACATCGAAATGACTTCTGGGACATGTTGAAATATTTTACAGGCTTTGTAGCGATCACACATGGATATATTGACGAGTATTCAGGATTTAATAATTGGCACACCAATAAGAGCACTATTTTGTTAAGCGTCGTGAAGATTTGCTGGTATGTCAATGAAACGACATTGATGAAGGTTCCAATGGCCCATTTAGACTAACTAGGTCCTAAATATTAGCAGACCTCAAACTACTTTAGTTTGGGAAAGGTCTTGTGTTAAAATAAAACACACATTCTGATAAGGCTCCTGAGAATCTATTGGTCCATCAATAAGACCACTTTTTCCCCAAGAGTATATTAAAACACCAGTAAAACACGCTTTTGAGAACTTCGAAGATTTTTTTTTTTTTTGGTCAGATCTGTTCGAGCCACAGGCACAGGCGCTCATAACGTCCAGTTAGTGGGGCCCTGTTAGGGTTTTAGGATTATTGGATTTCTGGCCCCTTTTAAAGGGGTTATTGGATTATTTGTACTTGAAAATGTGGATTATTAGATTTTTTTATTTTAGGATTATTAAAAGACAACTGAATTTTAAAAATATTTTTGGATTTTTTTCAGTCAAAACTTTTGGATTATTGGATTTTCATGACCCTTCCCCCTAATAGAGCCCCTTTTGTTGATCATTTGCGCTGACAAGATGTGAAGGGGTGAGGGAGGGAGAAGGTGGACCTAGAACACCTGTGCGTGCAATAACCCCCAATGTGCTTTACATGCAATGAAGTATTGTGTACTTATCTATGCAGTCAGTCATTCGTGGTAACAAGATGGGAGGTGGAGCTAGAACTACTACGTCGTCAGACGGAGCTCGATCCGTCTGACGACGTAGTGGCTCTATGTCCACCCGAGCCATCATATTAGCACAAATGATTGACTGACTTCGCCCCTTACGAAAAAGTGAATAAGAGTTTTCACCCAGAAAACACAGTTTTCAAATAAAAGCCCTCAACAGGTCTACAGCTGGCCGCTAGTCCTATACTTCAAAATGAAAATGGGGCCTTATGGTTGAAAACGGATTTCAACGAGATTTCGAGTAGCTGCTAGTTGAAAATAAAAATAGTTTTCAACTAGTCGCTAGTTGAAAACGAAGCCATTCGTTGAAAACGGATTTCAACTGCAGTTGAGAACTCCATGGTAGAAATTTCAACTGTTTTATTTCAATATCTCATTTGATTAAATGGCAGTTGAGAGTGAAGGAATCTCATAAGCACAAAGTACATGCAGAAAAGAAGTGTATGTGGAAGTATGCCTATACTGCAAACTGTGAGCAACAAGATGAATATAGGATATGGCGTTTATTATTCATCTCGATTTGTGGATTATACACTTATCTACTCCAGAACGTTTACATTAATTTAGGGTATATATCCTATGAGAGACTTGTAACATGTGGCATGGGACAATCATAATTTAAACATCTTCATGTTCCATGATACATCGTAACAAACGACCCTTTGTTATGCTTGTGAATTACCATGACCAGTAAAGCAAGAAATTACTCACTGATCTGCTGCAGCTGACACTTTTTCTGGTTAAAAATGGTATCAGGAAATGCTTTGATATGAAACTGGTTTGTATTGGTCCAATAGTTTTCATCCAGATTTCACCTTTTGGAATATCGGGAAAGTCAGCACAGCTGCCAATTTTTTCTAAGCCCTAGCTTTCAACCAGTTTTCAACTCTCCGATTTTTCAAGTCCTCGTTTTCAATTAGTTCTCAACTCTTAGATTTTTTAAGTCCTGGTTTTCAGTAAGCAGCTAATTGAAATCTTACAAACATATCAAACATAGAAGTTGAAAACTTGATTTCAACTCTTCCTGGCTGGAATTTCCAACTTGCCAGTTAGTAGCTAACTAAGGACTAGTTGAGCGCTCACCGCAAACTAACTTACAAATTATTTTCATAATGGACATTACGAGCGCTTGTGATTGGAACACCATAGATATATGTTACGGAAAGAGGTGAAACTGTATGAACAAAACCAGGTCACCCGGGTTTTGTGCATACAATTTCACTATTTCCAGTCAACTGTTCACGTGTGCCCAGCGGTTGCCTTAGTTCAGCTGGCTTACCAGTCAGCTGAACTAGGGTGGTCAGTCGTTATGTGTACGGCGTCAGTCCACCTCCACTATTCACATTTTGATTTCTCCAAAATCACTGATCAGATTCATTTTACACTTCGTGTGGATGTACCTTGGATGGGTCTCTACCACATTTGTTCAAATGGTTATGGTCCACTGATTTTTTTTATTTTACCTCAGCTGATCGTCAAGATTTGTAGGGTGCATGGTCCTTCGTCCGTTGTCAGCGTCCGCCCGTCTGTCAAAAATTCACACTTTCGATTTCGTCTCAAGACCGGTCAGTTAAACTTGGTGAGGATAAAGGTGTTGGGTGGGTATTTACCAAGTTTGTTTAAAAATGACCAGCCTTCAACGATTTTTGGATTTTTTTCTGATTTTTTCTTTTTCTTTCTTTTTTTCCCCAAATCTTCTCTGAAACGTCCTAGCCAATTGCTTTAAAATGGCCCTGGGACACTTCTGGAGACCTCAGACCTTAATTTGTTCAACAGGTAGCACCCCGATATTTTCTATTTTTTTAATGAATTTTTGTGTGTGCTAGCTATTTTTATTTTGACTTCTCCAAAACCGCTATTCAGATTATTCTGAAACTTAGTGGAAATGTAGCAAATGCATAAGAGGATTAAACAAAACTGTTCCCCGATTTTTAATAAATTTTTCAGTTTGAGTACCTGTTGGTTAATGGATGCATTCTTGTTGATATGGCCTTCCATGTGAGTCATGCAATGGAAATTTCCAACTTCTCCAAACCATCAACCTGATTCACTTCAAATTTGGTGAGGATGTACCTTGGTGGGTCTATACCAAGTTTGTTCAAATTGTAATAGTCCCTTGATTTTTAGATTTTGTATAATGAATTTTTCTGTTAATTGTTTTGCAAAATCCTAAAAAAAAAACCTACTCTGAAACCAGTCAGCCTAGGGTCACTTTTTGGGACCCCTAGACCATAACTTGTTCAACAGATGGCGCTGAAGCTTATAAAGCTTACTTCAAAATCGAAGGACAATGACTTTGACCCAATTTTCAAGTTACCTTGGTGAATTCTCGATGAATTTCTTGCACACAATATCAGGAGAAACAGAATAGCTAGGATCATGAAACATTTACAAAAGATCACCCTTGTAAGGGTCTTCGTCAAGTTTAATGGATAGTGACCTTGATCTAATTTGAAGGTCACCAGAGACAATTTTTATTTTTATTAAATGTCTTGTACATGAGATCTTAAGAGCTGGGTAAGATAAGATCATAAGAATTTTGCAGTTAATCGCCCTTGTAAGAGTCTAGGTCAGGCTTGGAGGATAGTGACCTTGACCTGATTTCAAAGGTCAATTCATTAAAAATGAATTGCAAGGAATATCAGAAGAACCAGATAAGTTAGGATCACAAAACTATCACACTGGATATCCTTTTCGAAAGGTGAATTTTTTCCCTTTTGCAGGCGGCCGAGGGGTTGAAGGCGTTTCTTTTTCTTTCTTTCTTTTTCCCTTCTTTTTTTTTGGGGGGGGGGAGGGGGGGGGGGAAGCAATCCTACATTTTTACATTTTTTGAAAATTTTGTCCCCGAAAGCCCTAAGAAAAGTAATTCACATGTTCTTTTACGCACAAAGAAAATGCAATTCATTTAGTATTCAGTTGATTAAAAACTTGCAAATTGTGCTAAGCATCGAGCTGAGGAGTGTGCACCTTCTTACATACGCAGAACTTACTTTTAGTCGAACAAATTTTTAATCCACGTAGAAGGTCAAGGTCAAATGGCCAATCGATATATAGGATGCATCTTGCGAATGCTCTGCACTCAACAGGTTTTGAGTTCGTCCCATATAACTTTTTGGACTTACAAAGGGTATGGAAATCCATTTCGACGTCAATGTTGGTGGGGGCACCTACAGTTTTATGTAAAATATGGGTCAAAATGTGAAAATCTTCTGACCAGTCCTGCATCCTTCTTTTTTTTTTTTAACTTCATGGAAGTAAGTGGGATCGCGGAAGAGACCAAACTCTTGGTTGCCTGTGATACTAGTGACGCCACCTATAATTTGACAGAAACTATGAGTTAAAATGTCTCGAAAGTTACAAAATTCCACACCTCGAAAAATAATTGAAATTAAACATGCCCAATTCACAGGTAATATCGATCATGCCCAATGCTAATATGCTATACATGTACAAGATCAGTGATCTTAGGTCACCAGACCTGTTAATTTGGAACAGTTGATTTTGTAATGGCTGGCTGTCGCTTGGACATCAATAGGAAACGAAATTGAAGTTCCAGATCACAAGTGCACTTAATACATGGTAGGCCTATATAAAGCTGTACTTGGTGACCTACGTTTTGACTTACCTTGACCCAATGATTGTGTGACCTTGACCTATTTTCCAAGGTCATTAAGCACTTAAGAAATGGATATATATTTCAATATCTTGATAAGAATAAGGCGAATCATGCCAAATGACACAAACGTGTATCATGTGAAAGTTTGACATTGCATAATATGAATGACCTGGATAAAGTTTTTCAAGGGTGTGGTGGATGGACATTTCAAGAAATAATATTTTGGTGATGGCGATCATCAGAGCATTAGGCCCATGGGCCTTTTGTCTCCATTTTCTTTGTCTATAATATGCTTTTCAATGACACGATCCATTCACTACCATGCTAACCTACAAAAGCTTTTCAGGGGTGATATCCATAAAGTTTGATTTTGAAATGAAATTCAATAATTAAACTTAAGTAGAGAATTGACCAATCAGAAAGCTTCTATTTTGGACTTAAGTTCCAAATATTCTCATGAATACCATACCAGATTCTTTCTTAATTGGTCTTTCAAACTGAAGTTTTCGTTTTTGTTTTTGTTTCCATTTTCGTTTTATCGTTGTAAAGGGGGTGTGGTTGGGGTCTGGGGGCGGGGGGAGGGGGGTCTCGATTTTAAGATTTCTCCTACATTTACCTAGGTCTGACTATACGAGAAACTTGCAATTTGGGAAGCAAGGCACCTTAAATATACGAGAAACTTGCAATTTGGGAAGCAAGGCACCTTAAATGTACTTCTCAGCCATGCTTGGCCGAAGAGTGAAGAAGGGTATTGTTGTCATAATGTCTTCCGTCCTGTCGTCTGCAATTTCATACCAGTGCCCATGGAAGAACAGAGAACTCGGACTGGGTGTATCAGAATAAAGATATTCTATCATCATCATCATCATCATCATCATCATCATCATCATCATCATCATCATCATCATCATCATCATCATCATCATCATCATCATCATCATCATCATCATCATCATCATCATAGAATAGAATAGAATAGAATAGAATGACTTCTTTATTATGTTCAGTGCGACCGCGATGGTTTTTTTCTTCTTTTTTTTTCAATGACAAACAAAATTTCCGCAGACTAATTTGGTGCGTCGGTGCGTGAAATGGCGTGCTGGGAGGAGATTGCATTTTGGTGTGACTTTGACTTGTTTCAAAGTCACTGGTTTCAACTTAGTCAGTTTCATGCCGCGCTCAGTGTCATCGATTACTGACTAATGGAAAAGCTGCACCCGAAGTTTCTTCTTTTGGGCCATTTCCTACTCTGAAAATGACTCTTGTGATGATAGTTACCGAGAAGGTTGTATTCACTTTTTTGTATATCCTGCATTTTAGCTTTTTTGTATCTTCTGTTAAAGGTTTTAGGTAATTTTCTGGGGAAACCTTAGCTACCTTAGACCAAACATATGAATCACTGTTATCTAAAATGCTTTGCACATTTGCACACGTATATTACATTTATTTATATATTTAAGAATATTGTTTACGCTGGGTGACCCTTTCAGAACACAGCTCTGTTCTTTCAAGGGGCCAAGTATATATCTAGATGAATAACTTAACTAAAACTTTAATATAAAGAAAACAAAACTAAAACTTAATAAAAGCTTATAAGGGTTAATATGACAAGGCGAAATGACTGAACAAATCTACAAGACTAGAAATCTAAAAGGAGTTGAGAAACACAGGTACTAAGATACATCATTTAAAAAAGTGAGCCTTATACTGACATTTAAAATCACACACATTTTTACAGCCCTTTAAAAAGTCCGGCAGGCTATTAAAAATGCAAGCACTTTCATACAAATGCGAACGCTTGAATATACTTTTTTTAGGAAAAGGAACATAGATTTTATTTCCCGTTGCGTATCGTGCTAGACCATGCGTGCATTTGAACATATAGAATAGCCATATGAAATTGCCGCCTCGCTTTAAAATGGAAACATTACATTTGTCGTACTTCATAAGGGAATGTCGTGTTGGGATTGATGTTTTTCACCCACATACCATCACAAAGTTAAAAAGGATAGAATGACTTCTTTATTTGGTTGACTGCGACAATTAGGCAATGTCTTTACGTGCAGGTCTAGTGAAATAACAATACCGCAAGCTTGTTACACCGGTATAGTGCTTGCATATTATACAAAGTCTGTACATTACACACGTCAATTTGAGGAAGTAAATGGTTGCAATCTACCTGAATTGATTATGAAATGATGAACTAGAATGAGAAGTCTTCAAAAGTGTAGAAATCGGAAACTTGCATATCAATGCGTCCAATCAGATACTTTTATACCATAAGAGCTTAAATATTTTATCTACGGAAGCTTTCAGTCATGATGATAACGATTTTGCTTCAGGTGTGGACTTAATTTTGTTAATCATACTTTAGGTTGTCGTTTACATATTAACTTGAAGGTTTCCTTCGTTTGTTTAATTTCTTAACTTCTGATTGGGCTATTTGTCACTCGCACGTATATTTCTAGCCGGGGTGGAATTGCTGATTCCTTCGAGCCACTATTAAGGACAGGTACCAAAAATAAATCCCACTTTTGTCAACCCTAGCTCACACTTTAAAACAACCCGGCATCCCGTGAGCGAAACCTAATGAAACTACTCACCCGTGTCAATGTATGTATGTATGTATGTATGTATACATACATACATACATATATATATATATATATATATATATATATATATATATATATATATATATATATATATATATATATATATATATATCGGCGGAACTTCGCCGCGGTGGGGGCAGGCAATCACTGGTTCCCTGTCCCTACGGGTGCTCGTCCCTTCCGGCCTGAGATTCACGTGCGCCCGGATGGATGAGCCACAAGTCTTTTCCTGATGTTTTATGGACAATTTTGTCTGACTGCCTCGGTTTTAGTTTTGTTACCTGTGTTTATTAATTATGTTGATATGTCCATTCTTTAATATATGTTCCTGTCATTTATTATTTCGATATGTTTATTTGTATTCTTCCTCATTTCTGGGGGTTTAATAAAATTATTATAATTTCAGCATTACTATCACCTTACAAAATTCATCAGCATTCCTTGCTTGACGATTTAATTTCTTGGTGGGTTTTCATGTCAGTTTCATATCATTTGACGCCCACAATCTTACTACAGTTTCACGCTATGATCATCCATCCATGAAATGCACCCATGCGCGGCAATAAAAACATACGGTGACATCAACTTCTGCAAAAAGTCCCTCATGTGTACAGACGATAGTTTACAGGGATGATGGGATAGTTGATATTTTCTTTGACTATTGTTTTGTGAATGAAGCGAATGAAAACAGCTTTTGTGATTTTTCTTTTGCGATTACATCCCGAAATAAACGACATAAATTGCAAAATGTTTTTCCATCTTGGTAGGAGTGACGGGAACTCAGAATGTAAGATCCTGGAAAGATTAGCAAACTTCTAAATATGTATTTTATTCATGTGCACTTTGGCAAAAATAAATAAAGATTGTCTTCATGAAGTTGCAACTTTCTCAAGCTGTTTATTGATTACTGCAAGTCTCGCTGGCGTTATACATTAACTGGTTGTACCGCAAAAAAAAGAATGAAAGGTAAGTATAAAATTCTACAATTCGCACGGTGCCTTACGAATCAGCAGATATGGTGTCTTTTAATGTGACTTAAGCTAGTTTATGTAATCAAAATGCTATCTGAGAACATGTAAATTACCATGATGTAAAAGAGCAGGCATTTTAATGTTCTTGTTAAAAATTCTTTTCGGCAAGCATGACTGCTTGGTTTAAACATATTTTATTAAAAAAAAAAAAAAAACACCGATTGGAAAGCAAGTATTTTGACTGCTTAACGGTTGCCTGCGAAGCAGACTCTGTTTTTTATGTTCTGATGTTAATGTACAGAGGTAGAGGTAGAAGGCCTGCTTCGCAGACAAGCTTAGCGGGTGACTAACAAACTTAACTTAATAAATAAGTAAGCAAGTAAGTACGTGTCAGTAAGCAAAGAAAAAAGTTCAGGCGGGAAACAATGTGATTGTTCAATAGAAAAAGGAGATGACGTATGTATTTGTAAGCACATACGTTTTTACTAAATAAATGGAGTACAGCAGAACGTGTTGGACAGGATTGAGCCGTTCTCTTGGAAGAAAATGCAACTGTTAGTACATATATATATATATATATATATATATATATATATATATATATATATATATATATATATATATATATATATATATATATATATATATATAAATTACGCCCGATATAGACAACAAAATTTCTGGAGTCTTTTGTGAAAGGTTGTACTGCGGCAAGGTTTATATAAGCCTGTTTTTCCTTCTGTCTGTAAAGTACTTATCAGTCAATAAATCACCAGCAAAGTAAGCCTGTATGAGTAGTGAAGGCTTAATACCCAATGTATTGGGTATTAAGTGACCTGTGACTTGGCGCGGATAGCTGTTTTTAGATTAAATTTCACCCTAGAAATCCTTAAATCAGAGTCAAACGTAGAGGGATATAAATATCGTTATCAAAACATTTTTACATTTTTTAAGATAACTAAGAAAATTATTCTTTATTTTCCCTCAAAATAATTTCATAAGAAAGACAGATATGTATATATATATATATATATATATATATATATATATATATATATATATATATATACATATGTATTCTCATAATTTCTCGATAGTTTTGTTATAAGAAAAAATTCATATCATGTGTCCAGGAAAGTTTCAATTTTTTGGTTGAAACAAGAAAATAAAGCTTTTCACTCAATCAAAATTGATTGGCATTGAAAGAGTTAGAGAGAAGGATTGAATAGAAATTTGTTTCAATCAAAATGAATATAAGCTGCATGGTCTCAAAATGAGCCTTTTACCAAAGTTTAGGCATATCCTTCCATTCAAAGCGAGTTCTGGTTTCTTGTGCGTGTTTGGGTGTGTGTGTGTGTGTGTGTGTGTGTGTGTGTGTTTGCAGGGTGGTATTGACGTCGGCCAAATTGACTTTGTCACTTGGGAGACTCAGGTGGACGAGAAACTTCATTTTTTTTTTTAATATGGGCATTTATTTTCATCATAAAATGACCGGGAATGTACTATAGTGGGAATAAAGTATCAAATCATATAGCAATTGACTTATAATGCGATTTCATTGTCATGTGAGCTTTAATGTCATTGCAATCGCAAAAACCCCACTAACATTTATACATAGTACTATACCCGTCTTTCCACAAAACAATGATATTGAAGGCATTCTATGTTAACTGTGGGCCAGATCTAGCCTCACATGTTGCTAGGTAACAGAGCTATACCTCCGCCATGATGACGGCATACTGGTGGGGCAGGATACAAAAACAGTTTGAAATAACACAATTTGTACCACACAAATGTAAATATAAAGATATAATATGGTTCTTTTTATATGAAAAAAATGTGAATGACGGCTTCAAAGCTTATTTTTTCTCATGTTGTTAATTTTGAAAGAAAAAAAAACATGGTGCTGTTCTGAAAGGTCCCAAACCCCGAAAGATCCTTTTTTTTGTTCAAAGTGAAGGACTTGTTTTGTTATAGCACCTTTGTGAAGAAAATTTGCCATATTCACGCACGAAAATGACTTTTTTTTTTGCAAAAAAAAAAATTTGTTACCCATGACGGACCCGAATTGACCAGTTCGCGCCTTTTTGGCCATCAAGCGGGCTGTGGATCGTGACCTCACGAAGGGAGTCGATGTGGAGGATAGCGCCAGAGAAAGCATGAGCGGTAGCGACGCAGAAAATGAGCTGGATTTCAGTTTTAGCGGTTCATTTTCTGAAGAGGAACTTGCTGAGGACGAAGTGTGTGTGTGTGTGTGTGTGTGTGTGTGTGTGGGAGGGGGGTGTAGGTCTAGGAAGGGAGAAGCACAGACAAATTTAGCCTTACTGGAAGGAGCCACGACCAGGCTATGACAAAGCCGGTCTTTGCCAGTGCAGCTGGGACTAAGTTTGTGCCCAGCACTGTATGAACAGGCCTTAGGTTGCACGAGCGATCACCAAAGCTGGAGCTTGGGAAGTTGAGAATGGTAAGGGATGCTTTCAAAAGTGATTACGCGAAGATTCCAAAATTAAGTGACTGGTTGAAGGCAGGCCATCTTGTGCAATTACCAATACGCATACGCCTTTCGCATATAAAATAGGACTAGGAAAAAATATAGCACTGAACGGCAAAAACAAGGTAGGCGTCACTGAACGAAGACAAAACGTTCAAACAAGACAGCAAATCACTGATAGAATGAATGGCCTGTCGTCTTATTTTTAGGCTTTAATCTGGTACTCAGAAACCTTAAAACCAGTCACTTAAATGGGAATTTTTCGCACAAAGACTTTTTAAAAGCACCTCTTACCAGTCTAAACGTCCGAAGCACCAGCTTTGGTCATCTTTTTACGTGGTGGCTACATGTATGGCTTGATGAGTGCTGAGCATAGGCTCAGTCCAGTTGCACCGGCAAAGACCGGCTTTGGCGTAGCCCGTGGCTCCTTCCAAAATCCATTCACCCTTGGTGGATGAGTTCCTACTGGACAACCGGGAACAGTTTCCCATTTGCACCCCCATTTTAATCCAGTAAGCTGACATACACTGCTGCGAGTAAATGTTGGGAATCGATCAGAGTTGGTGTGGAAGCTCCCTTCCGTGACGCCAGAGACCCGGATGGTCAAACTGTGAGTGAAAGTAGCGATGCTTGACGAGTGCGCCCACCACATGAGACGCAATTCCGCTTGATAAAATTGTGAGTAAAGTATATATTGCGTCATCGCAATGGCAAAGTTTCTTCACAAAGTGTTATAACAATTCATTTCATTCGCTTTTCATTAAAATTAAAATAATTGGCGAAGGAGAACTTTAATCCTATGTATCTGACCTGCTTCCTGTCAGTTAGTTGTTGCGGGATAGGGGTGTAGAGCAGGCCAGCAGCTAATATGAATGTCTTCTATTCTTCACAGTAAGAAGGCTCTGTTGTTCCGGGACTTTTGCATTTTAATAAATACATCTTTGTCTTGGTGCTTTTATTCCAGGTACTGTTGTGTCAACTTTCCTTGTCGTTTCGTTTATCTTCCTGACGAATCATGTATCCGCTTTCGTAGCGCCTGAAGCCGTAAGCATCCAGAACCCTTGTGGCTTACCTTCTTCGCCTGTGATTGTACGGAGTTCGGTCAGAACGGGAAACACATCGTACTTGGACAGGCAATTCAAAATCATGTTGCTTCGGGCTAAAATAGCTGTGTCGAAACTTAAGCAAAAATATGTAAGTTCTCCAGGTTTGGCTTTCAAAGTAGCATCTTGTTGACTACATCTTGATGCACAAGGGTGTAGGCCTAACACATAACCTGATTTCGCCTGTTTGAAAGACCCCTTTTTTGGCTCGAGGGGATATTCCAAGCAAATGTTTGAGCTAATGTGCGGAATTAAAATTTGTGTTTGGATATAACCACTTTGTAAATCAATCACTGAAAGCAGGATTTTGACGTTACATTTTATTGTAACACCTGTACTCCTTTGTCAAGTTATTGATAGTGGAATTTAGGACCTCAAATGGTAGCAGTAGCACAGGGGATGGGCGTGTGGGTTTTGGTCATTCGCATTAAATTTTTCTTTGCAAAATCTTTCACGGAATTCATTGCCATGCAAACGAAAAAATTATATATAGGCAAATAAAAATGTCATATGTTTGCCTCTGATGACTTAAAAAGACATATCCAATCAACATAAAAAGATGCTTGTGTACCCGGAAGCAGCCAAACATATATGCACGATCTTGGACGTTGGTTTGCGTCGATGGGGCATATGTCAGAAGATGACAAGCGTTGTAGCCGATTCGAAGAATAAAGGGACATCAATCACGCATGCTCAGTCGGATTTATTATACCGAAATGTAGTCAGTTCATTCCCAAATCATTTTATATAAAGAAGGGCTCTAAGCTGACATTCACTTTGGGCTGAAGTTCAGGTAGGTAAACTGAAGGCAAAGGTGATATGACCACCAAGTGCTGTATCAAAGTGCAAATGAGTATAAATGAACCGAGCGCACGTGTTTATTGAAGAAAAAGCGATACCAGGTCAGTAACGACCAGATTGGCGTCAAGGAAATTTATCCACGGATGTGGGCCGCAAAAGGGGTATTTGTACGATGCGTCATCATTTGACTTTCTTTCCTCGTGAACCGTAGAATTTTGTACTTTTAGTTTAATGATTCATGCCTGTGATTTTTGTAGACAATATTAAATCGAAGTTGTAATTGTGGCCGAAAACCCCAGCCGTAAAAGTGCATTTATTTCTCTTGAACCATTGTTGCAATATGCAATTGTCTTAAGGGTGGGGTCTCATTGAATGATTACAGTTGAATCATGCTAGTAAAAACTTTTCCCGCCGCACATGAACAATGCCCATAATTCGTAGTTTCCTTTATCTTCGACAACACATGATATGTCGCTGTTTGAGCCCAGCAAGCGATTTTACCGTGCCTTTGTAAAGCATCAAGATTCATATGACGTCACCTACGCCCTGACATAAGATATCTATCTGCTATTTTATCTGTGAGTTGCTACTTTTGCTGCAAATAAGTTTATTAGTGTTAGACAATGCTTGAAAAAAAAAACGCATTTTGATTAAAATACACACATATTTTTTAAAAATATGCGATAACAAGTTATAAAGAACTATGTAAATAACTATTACCGGCCTCGAACGGCTTGTGCAGATCCTGGGAAAAGAGTTTTACTGATCATAATTTATTTTCAGGCAAACAAAAGAATTAAGAACGCTCAATTGATTGCCGCATTATCAAGGTTGCAGTGGCCAGACGTCCCAGCTCTCAAACCCAGTTTCTTAACATCACACAAAACAGTGAGTATCTGCTCTCCTATGTTGTATTAGTGACCTTACGTCCAGAAGCACTTAGTGGTAGTAATTAACCTATTCCGTAATCCGAACTCTCTACACTCCATAAGCATTGAAGAGAGAAATCGAGAGGGCTGGGTCTATGGTTGCCTCCAAAGCAGACCCAAGCTGCGTACGGAACTTGGTCTGCTTTGCAGGCAAGGTCTATGGATGTCATTTTGAGAAATGTGGAGTGAATGACCTTTGCTGATCGCCCAGAGTAGCCATGGAGTTGGTTAGTAGTTCAGAATTTGGAGACGACAGCAAGGGGACCTGGGTGTGCATAATTGTATACTTGAATGTTAAGAGGTGTGTTTGAAGTCTGTGCTGTAGGGTAGTGACATAACAGAAGCTCTGAGGTTCCATGGCCGGGCTTCGTTTGTCTGCAAAAAGCCTTGTTCTGCAGGACTTCTAGTTTGTTTGACAACTGGTTGGAGCGTAACGCCTGGACAATGTCGCAGTAATCGAAGTGTGGGATGACCAAGCATTTGTAAATGTGACGAGGAGATTTTGGTCAGGAACTTCTAAGATCTCCCTAGAAAATGTGTTGATATCCGGCAGCTTATTTGCCAAATAGTCAATATATTTGAAGAAGAACATGTAATTGTCTAAAATGGCTCCCATGTACTTGAAATTGTCAACTACTTCAATTGTTTCAATGTTCTATTTGTTTTTTTTTTAATTGCAAGATGTGTTGTATTTTTAAATTATTGCCGTGTTCCAAAGAACGTGAAGTTTGTCTTTAACATTTATAGTGAGCTTGTTTTCTTCAAATTGTTAAGAAGCATCGGTAAGCTCAGTATTTATAGTGTGCTCTCGCCTTCTGAGGTGTCAACAGCTTAATGAAACAAGGCTGCATATCATCTGCACAGGGTAAGATCAAGGGATTGAGTTCAGCTGCGGGTAAGTCGTTAATTGCCACTTGTGTAAAAACCCGCCAATACTTTCGGACCTCTATCCACTATCGGGCCACCCTTCTCCCCTAAGCTCCATCTGCCACGCAGCGTGCTTGGCACGTCCCACTAGTGGTGCTACTCAATTCATAGCCGGGGGCGACCTAAGTGTCTGATATAATAACCCAATTCTGGGGCCCACTGCCGTCATCATCTAGTTTCAAACCGTAGTAGCTACATTTTTTAGGTAATGCTCACACTGGAAAAGTCCCATTTTATAATTTACCTTACATTCATTCGACAAATTGAGCTTCCGTTGCCACTAATCGCACATATATTTTGGATACTACCTCTTCAAAATATTGAGTCGGGACTAACCCATCAAACTTGGCTGCCGTTTTGAAAATTGTGGATCATTTGCACCCAGTGGTTTGCAAATGAGGATAGTAGTATTCGGACGATGTGTATGTGTGTGTGGGGGTGGGTGGGTGGGTAGGTGGTGGTGGTGGTGGTGGTTGGGGGGGGGTTATACTACACGAAACCAAAAGTATATATCTTGCAAACATTTCAGAGCATCAATAATGATATGATACATGTATATGCTGTGGTTGGGATTCACTTTGATATCCAGATCAAGTGTATTTTATGCGACTTTCCCGCAATGCAATGCGCCATGTGCAAAATAGTGCATGATTCGTCGGCACAAGGTATCGTGTCGCATTTGGATTTGTAAATGACGATGATAACTGCTTTAGAGACAACGGAGCAGGCAGATTAAAGTTAAAATTGTAAGTCATGTTTCAAAAGTACTTTAACGACCGTTTGCCCGGTACACTTGGAGAACGGGGGCCTGGAACCTAGCGAAATATTACGATAATGATCACCGAACAGCCCTGGTTATGCAGCTATGTTGTTTCCCTGGTGCAAGTTAACTCCCCCCCCCCACACACACTCCAGAGAAGGTGAAATGAAATACTGTGTTTGTGTTGACTTTGCTGCAATATAACGACACACAACGGTCACTTTGTCGACAAATTCTTTCAGCCAGGGTCGATCAATTTGTATTGGATAAGGGCAGCTTGAAACTTTATTTTTTATCTTATTTTATGTTTCATAAGAAATATTTAGGGTTGGGACTCGGGCCTTTTCAGGGGGGGGGGCGGTCGGGTTATCGTAACCACACATATATTTTCATTAGGTTTCAGGTAACTTCAACATTTGTTGAAACATGTTTTAAATGGACGTTCTTTCCCATTTTACACATTAGCTCATTTGACGTCATTTTAATTTGTTACCTGGGCACAGCCGAAGGCACTTGTCTACAACATGAATAACAAAGGCTGGAATATTGAGCTTTGTGGGACGCCACATGCGACCCTAATGGATTTAGAACATTTGCCATTGGCAGTAGTTCTCTGAGTTCGATCAGTAAAGTACGAAGTAGACCAGGAAGTTTCAATGTTGTTGACCCCACAGTTTTTAAATTGTTATGATAAGAGTTTACGATTTACCAGTGCTAGCTTGTTCCAATAGTTTCAAAGTGACCGGCATAACAGATATTGGCCTATAATTATTCTGATAACTGTGCAGTGCAGCTATATAGATGGCGGTAACTTTACTCTCCTTCCACTTCTTAGGTACAGAACCGTAACGAAGGGAGCAGTTAAGTGTGTGTGGGAGTAGAAGGGATACGCATGTTGCAGCAGTATTAAAGTGTCTGACACTAACAAAGTCGAATCCAGTTGCTTTTCCTTTGGATAGGCGCTGTAGCTGAGATAACACAAAATCACTGGAACATGGAGAAAAGTGGAAGGTGGCTTCATCGTGATTGCTGGCCTTTGGTTACAGTTGGCTGGGAAATTACCGATTAGTGTATTGCCAATGGTGGCGAAAAACCATTAAAACGTTAAGCCATGGCTTTAGTATCGGTCATTTCTACATCATCAATTAGGGTTAGAGGGATACTTACAGGGTTGAAGGGATAAATGTTGTCAGAGTTTTCTACAGTAGTACCATGATCTTGGATTAATATTAACCTGGTGCATGCATTTTTTCTTCAAGTTATGTTCTAGCTTACTGATTTTGTTGCGAATCTTATTGGCTTTCACCAGTCCACACGTTTGTCTGTTTTTCTGTTGTTGCTTTAAAATAGCCTGTATCATTACACACGACCACAGTTCATCTGTTACCCATGCGGGTTTGTTGTCTTTGATTATATTATTGAATGGAGCATGTTCGTTTGAAATGATTGACAACGTTTATAAAAAGTTATCCCATGCCACTGATGGTTAGTCCGTACTTAGATGTGAATGGATCAATATATTACACTCTTACCCAAATAACAATCAATGTATGCTTAGTGACATTGAGAAATGCGTTTAACTTCTGCAGACAGGTAAATCTAATTGAATTATATCGAAGGCAGTTTACCGTTTAAGTCGAAGGTGGGCTAATTGCTCCAAATCATTTCCTAGTGTACAATACTGATTAATAACCAATTTTGAAACAGTTCGAGCACCAATGAATTTTAAGTCCCTGAATTCGGAATCCGTTAACATATACAAAAATGTCCTCAGTTTATATAGCATTTACTAGATGGTTTACTTGCCTTAAAAGATTTTTTTTTCTGTTTGTCAAGATTGATGAGAAGATTAAGACACTGGATGAATTTCTGATTCGTTACATCCGGTATCTGCAACACGTGCTACACAACGAAATAAAATGGCAACGAGACAGTTCCTTCCGACGCGTGACCTACGTCAGTGACGTCACAGGATTGATTGACGGAGAACTCACGTCCGTGCTTTGCAAAATGAGCCAGATCATGTCCGAGAAAAAATTGAGCCTGAGTAATGCTTCTCTAGCACGAATCAATGCGATCCCGCTTATTTATCGGGATCGTAACTGGCAACGATTCGCCAATGTTGAAGCCTACCTTCTTCTGAACAGCTTGTACAGCGACTATCTGGATGTGGCTCTTACCTTCTACAGTGGACTCATATCGTGAAAATTCGCCAGATCCGTGAGGTTCTGACATGTAAAATTATCTACATCTCATAAAGGAAACATGGATCTCATTATCTGTCACGATATAAGTGCACTATCAAAAATGTAAATCAATGTTCAAGAAAGCAAGTTTCTGAAATTTAGTCGATATGCACTCCTGCCGTGACTGTGCGCTTACGGTCACGGCATGAGTGCAATTCCACAAAATTCCTTAAGATTTCTTGAAGATCGATCTCAATCTATGTATCTCAAATAAAGTGCAGAAAAATATTAAATAAAACATTTTAACTGTCAGTATTTTTCAATTTAACTCTTTTGCATTTCTAATTAGTCTTTATAGTGATGCATATGCCAATCGTAATGTTTTATGCAGTTTACACTTTTGTCATTTGAAAATTTGTTTATCCGATGGTAAATGTACGTGTCAGTTTATTAAAAATGTTTCGTGGCAAGTGAGCCGGGTGTATTTTTTCATTTCATGTTAACTGTACCGTGCGGAAAAGAGACAGAGTGATCGAGAGAGGAGATAGAGAGAAGGGAGAGCGAGAGAGAGAGAGAGAGAGAGAGAGAGAGAGCGCACAAATTTTTACGTTATTAAGTTTTTCTATGCAGCGAATATGCTGTAAACTTTCAGAAAAATGTTAGAACCCCTTAATAGTTGTATAATTATAAAACGTGTTTGCACTGAAATATGCATATACCAAAGGATGTGACGATGCATATCCTGGTGTGTTCGTTGAGACTACACATCGTCTGGAGTTGTTTGATGACATGTTCCGAGAACAGATCCCCAAATGCGCAAAATGGAGCACCGCCTGTAAATTCAGGTCGCCAAGCACATCCATCTAGCGGCCATAGGTACACCAATCTAGCCACAAATAGTCAGGGGGCTTTGGCTCAAAATGTAACTTTTGTGGACGCTTTGAGGTACAAGCTGGCAACATACCTCATTTTTGAAGAGAAAATTCTTGCAAATCAGAAAATTTATGTTGCCACTTTGGCGGATAGTTAGTATTGGAGTTACGTGAGATTATATAAGGTGATATGAGACCCCAACTTCCAGCCAAAAATTAGCAGAATTCAAACTCTAATAATAGGCCCTTGATAAAAGGCTAGGTTAGTTTACTGAAAATTTCAAGCCTTTTATTTGCTTCAATCTGGATGTTGTTATCCAGCGATGTTCTGTGTTTAATTTTGAAGAATATTAGTGCACATTGTGACCTCCTTATGTATATAAAATTATAAGAAGGAACACTGTAAAGAAAGGAAAAAACACTGTCTTCTACACAATTTCTTGACATTTCAGATTCTGGTTGGTTTCAATTTAAAAAAAAATGTTTCACATGCCTCTGAAAGCAAAGTAAATATGCAATATTATATATATATATATATATATATATATATATATATATATATATATATATATATATATATATATATATATATATATATATATATATATATATATATATATATGTGTGTGTGTGTTGTGTGTGTGTGTGTGTGTGTGTGAGTACATGCATGTCAAAATTCAAGTTGTTTAAAGTAAAATTATAGTGCAGATGCAATAACATTTCAACTTTCATATCATCTGTATTAATGAGCCAGACAATGTCAGTCCCTTTGACTTGTGTTTGAAGAAAGTGGTTGAGGAGATCACAAAGGGTCTGTCTCGAGGAGATGTGTATTCGTTGACCAAAAAATCGGAACGATACACTGATCTGCTTAAAAGTGACTTTGACACAGTTGTAGGGTTGCATGACAGGCCCCATTTTCGGGAGAAAGTTAAGAGGCTGTTAGGCGAAAATGTAAACTTTGTACGACCCCTAAATCGAAAGGAGTCTCTTCTAGTTTTCCCAGCTGTATCAACTGGAGTTGCAATTCAGAGCCTGAAAGATGCTTGTGATGATATTTCAGATAAAAACGAGGGCACTGATGCCTCCTCAGAGAAATCCTCACAAGGTTGCACAAATGTTGATCTTTAGTTACTTAGTTGGTTGTGCCGTGTCTCCATAAAGGTAAGAGCAGACATTCAAGCATCACCTGGGCACAGTGTTATTGGAGACATCAACAAAGACAGGGCACAGAAAGTGGTTCCTGAGAGTTTGTATCTGCTTCTTCATTTACTCTGTTATGGTAGTGAAGAAACAGATTTGATGGGAGAGGCACTTTTCATGCATCACAAACCATTGCCTTCAGGAGAAGCGTTTCCTAAAATGTGACACCAGAGCTAAATGTTGATCCTGGATCAGTAAAATCTGTGTCTGTCCTTGATGATTTTCAAGCCATTGTGACATCTCCTATAGGTGCAACATTGTCCAATGTCAATCCTGCTTTAACAGCCATTGGTCCCATGCCAATCATAAATGCACCTGCACATGACTTTGATACCCTCTGGACTGTCATTCAGAGGTGTCAAAAATGACTGCTGCTTTGAATAAGATTTTCACAGTTATCACTTTTGACGAGCAGCTGTACTGCAAAGCGAAAATGTTGCAGTGGTTTAAGGCAGAAGAATGTAGAAACTTGATTGTCATGATGGGAGGCTTCCATATTCAAATGAACTTCTCTAAGGTGATTGGCAAATAATGGCTGATTCTGGTTTAAGAGACATTTGGGTAGAAAATGGATTATATGGAGAAAATCAGAATCAGAATATGTTTACTTGCCATAAGGAATACACTGTGAAACAGAACAAATATAAAGCATATAGTGCAAATAACTGTGCTTAACAACTTAAACGTAAATACAAAATTGAATCAGGATGACCCCAGCTAAGGATTAAGAAACCCGCTATCGCTGGGGCACCTAGGGAGATAAGAATTTAGATTACAGCATTTGTCACGAAGGTTAACATAATTACTAACATTACTAGCCACAAAATTTACCTATTACATACATAACAATTTGTTCTGGTACATTCATTATTGTAATTATTGATATAATAACACTTTGCGTAATGTGAGAAACCATAAGACGAATGTGTGTGAATGTTGTCCTGAAAACATGGGGGAGTGTTTTGCAATAAGAGAAGAATGTAATACCTGATAGAAGTTTTTACTGTTGTTTTTCTTGGTACTGGAATTCTGGGATTTTTACTAAGGCGGGTAAAATGTGAATGAGTAGCAGAGGGCAGCTCAAACATATCAAGAAAAAAAAGCTAGGTACTTCATTTTTTGAATATTTGTAGTAAAATTTAAGTGCTTTTAAACGTAGAAGGTCCTGAAGTTTCAAAAGTTTGTGTCGCTTAAAAAGGGGATCAGTATGTGCATTATATCCAGCATTGGATACAAGACGAACAGCCTTCTTCTGTAATTTAAAAATGCGATCTTGAGTGTGATCCCAAGCAACAATGCCGAAGGTTAAATGTGACAGGAACAGAGAATTGTACATAATTAATAAAGTTTTTGTTGGGACATATTTTCGGATCCTTCTGAAAATTCCAATTACTTTTGAGAGTTAATTGTCAATTTTTTGCACTTGAGAATTCCAGTTCAGGTTTTCTTGTATGCATAAGCCCAGGAAATCAAACTGTTTAGTTTTTGAAATTTGAGTACCATCTATTTTCAAGTCTAGTGTAAAGTTTATCCTTTTTGTGGGAAATGGAATAACACGCATTTTGTTTTGCTTTTGTTTAATGAGAGTTTATTCGCTGACAACCAGCCATAGACTTTATTAAGTTCATCATTTATAGATTCAGAAATGTGACCAAACACAGAGTCAAAATACGTGTGGAATTTATCAAAGTCGTGTCATCGGCATATAAAATGGAATCAAATTTAGATGTGGCTATGTGCATATCATTTGTATAAATTATAAACAGCAAAGGTCCGAGTATAAATCCTTGTGGGACCCCTGTTGTGATGGGTAAAACATCAGAACGAGTTTCATCAAAGAGCACATATTGTTTTTCTATTTTTAAGATAATCTTCGAACCAACTTAAAGCAGTACCTGTAATCCCATAATGTTTTAGTTTCCGCAAAAGAATCTGGTGATCTAAGGTATCGAATGCCTTTGACAGGTTTAGATATATGGCTAAAGGTAATTTGCCATTATCCAGGAAATTCATGATGCGATCTATGAATTCTAAGGCTGCCGTTTCTGTAGAATGCAGTTTCTTGAATTTGTGTTGACTTTTGTAAAAAAGAGAATTTACGGTGAAATAGTCATTCAATTTATTGTACACTACTTTTTCCAAAATTTTAGACATGGCCGGTAATAAAGATATTGGGCGATAATTTTCAAAAAGAATTTCATCATCTTTTTTGTATAGTGGTACAACTCTAGCAATTTTAAGACTATCAGGAAAAATGCCTGTAGATAAATATTGATTTGTAATTAATGCAAGGGGGTCGGAAATAGAAGTGATAAGACCTTTCAACAATTTCATTGATAAGTTGTCATGTCCCGTACTGGACTTTGGTTTAAATTTATTGATGATACTTGAAATGTTGGTAGAGTCCACTAACGAAAAAGAAAAGGTGCTGTCCACCGATGTAGTGAGGTATGAGCTGAAAGAGAGTCTATTTGTTGAGGTGATGTAAGCTGCCAGCTTGGGTCCAATATCTGTGAAGAATTTATTAAATCTGTGTGCTATTTCTTCTTTATTTGTTATCTTATTGTTTTCAATGAGAAAAAATGAGGTTTTGACTCTTTTATTTTGTTTGTATGCAGAATGGACTTAATGGTATCCCATCTTCTCTTTTTTGTATTGTGTTTAAACATTTCAAATTCTTCAATGCTCCCGTTTTAATTCATTTATATTTTTGGTTAATATTTTATTTAATGTTTTAAGATTTTGCTTTAGTATATAGTACTGAGGATCATCCAGAGAGGTACATTTCAGTGTTCTGTAAAGAGTGTCACGAAATTTTAAAGATCTCAGGATACCATCAGTAATTCAAGAAGAATTTTTATATTCATAGTATTGGAACTTGACAGTTTTCGCCGGAAGATGTTTCTTTTTTGCAATTTCAAGAACTTGTTCCACTCTGTTGTAATTTACATTAGGGTTACATTGTAGGTTGGGGTTTAATTACCTCATTATATCAGTATTTCTCATTTCATTATAAAAACATTGTAAAGAGTAGGAATCTTTATTTTCACTTTTTATGTACCGAGGGGGCCTTTGATTTTAGGTTCCAAGTTAATACAAGTAAACACAGGAAAATGGTCTGACATATCAGACAATATTATTCCAGATGAGCACATCTTTTTGGAACTAGAAAGTTTACAATATATTTGATCTATCAGAGTTGCTGTTCTCTCTGTTAGCCTGGTAGGCAAGGTGATTTTGGGATAGAGACCGTTGCATAACATGACATCGAGATATTCAGTGTTTTTTTGTCTTGTGTTCATGTTCAACAGATCTAGATTGAAATCTCCCACAATCACTTTTTCAGAAGACTCCCTTGAAAGAGCTTCAATAATTGGGCTCAGATCAATTATAAACAAATCAATATCATTATTACTATGTAATATTTACAGGCCTCTCTGGGAGGCCTGTAAATATTACATAGAGTTAATCTTTTATCATTATCATGTAAAGATATATCAATAAATTGACTTTCCCAAATATGGTTTGGTATGTAAAGGTTTCTATGTACAAACGTTAAATTCTTATGTAAATATATTAATAAACCACCATGGGTGCTACAGGTAGCTGCCAAAGGTAACACAACATAATTCTCAAGAGAATGATATACTAGACACATCATCTATCCAGGTTTCTTGAAGACAAATAGCATCAAATTCGAAATCATTTTTAGCCAAATCATTAATTAAAATATGTAATTTGTCAAATTTTGCGTTTAGGCTCTGAATTTTCAAATCTAGTACAGAAAAAGTTTGCTTCAGTGGTTTTAAATAGTTAGTCAGACGCTCCGTGTCCACATATGCGGAGTTCGAGGCTATAGAGATAGCATTATCCAAGGTATCTGCGTCATTTGATAAATCATTTAAACAGTTCCTTGATGCCCCACCAAAATTTTTCAACACATCTTTGTCTATAATATTAGATGCCATACTCACAATAAAGAGTTTGTTGCATGCAGAGCATCCACATGTACATACAGATTGTACAAAATAGTCTTATGCGTATAAATTATATATATATGATAACAGACGAGACAAGTAACAATATGGTAAATTCTCAATGAATCCGATAACAAGTATGATAAATGTGCATACAATAAAAAAGCCAAAGCAGCACCAAGGTGCACGAGTTTTCTTGTTACATATATAACACGTAGGGGCACAAATCACACAAAGATCAGCAAGATTTGGTTTGCCACCGTCACGTGTATGCAGCGTATACAATGTAGACCATGTTTGTAAATAATGTTTCTTGTATGGTAAGGAGTAAATGAATACAAATTGCACAAATTGTTTCAGCAACTAAAAATTGAATTGTGGCGACACGTGTAAGCAATAAACATTTCACCTCTATATACAATAAGGAACAATACAATTATGTCTGTCACAGGTAAGTAGTAGACTGACCATGAGACTGGAATAATTGAAATTATTTTGGTGTATGCAAGCGTGTGGCATAATATCATGAAAGTACCATAACATATATTTTTTCTTGTCTATATGTTAGTTTGTTTTGCGCGTCGGGTAGGTAGAAGCTGAGCAAAATTCTGAGTTCTGAAATATTGGGAATTGGATATGAATAGAAAAAACAAAAAATAGAGTGGAAAAAACACACATGAAACTCATGTCCATAATTACAAGGGGAAAATGAGGAAGTTCCCCGAAGAGAGTTAATGTTGTATGGAGAAGGGCATTGATTGTGGTTAATACAGCATTCACATTGAAAATAAAAGTAAACGACAGTCAGATTTATGCAAAAAATAGTGATTAGTAACTACAGTACACATTTTGATGTCAATGAACTTTCTCCGTGCGAGTGCAGGGACATATATACGTATCCGGTGAGTGTCATTGTACATGTTGGCATATGCAAGTACATATACACTGAAATTGACCTGTTCTTGATGGCTCGTCATTGAAGGGCTAGAGCAATGTCAAGGTCAAGATCCAATAAGTCCTTGGTTATTTCTTATTTTTGTTGTGCGTGGATATACTGGGTTTTGACCTTGGATTTCCAATTGAACGAAAGGTCAGGTTTTGAGATATTTCACCCTTGATTTCTTTTTCAGCTCTGCAGAGATCTCTCGTCTGTAACCCATTATTTCATTTTTCAGCTTTCTTGTAACTGGGGGACAGCGAAATTTTGTTAGGGTGATTCCAAAGATGCTTGGCACCTGACAACCACTCATTTCTTTTGTCGAGATCAATGAAACTGATTATTATTCCCGCATCTTGTTGTCTGTTTAAGCGATGGCAGGCAGCCATTTGAGTTGATTCGGCGTTGCATACCTTTAAGTAATCTCTGGCCAGATCGATACAACAATTCTGGTGTCATTTTGATTTTCATCAGCCGGGCCCTTCAAACCTTGTATAATGAGTGACCACTTTCTTTTATGCACATCATTTCCAAGTATTTTCACTGTCAGGGCTGAGGTGAGATCCTGCATGTTATTTGACAGTTTGTGTAGGAAGTCTTTAATGACTTACTCAACATAATCACAACAGTGTTGGAGACTCTTTTCAAATGTTTTAAACTCAGCATTAAGAGTGTCTATCCGGGTCATGAAAGAGTCAACCTTTGTTGTAAGGTCAGCGATGTCTTCCCTGACTAGTGTGCGCATCTCATCCTTTACCACTGTGCAGATCTCATCCTTTACTACTGTGTGGATCTCTTCCCTAAACGCTGTGCAGAAAGCTGCTATGATACTAGGATCAAGTGACTTTGGTTCTGGATCTACAGAACCTTTTCGTGAACTGCACTCACGCGACATGCTCTATCATTCACATTCTATTGCCACAAGTAAACATTAAGTGACCTCTCCTGGGTACACATCACAGTTCAAACAGCTGACATGACCACTGTATTGAATACAAAGTAATTGTTCTCTGTTCCATGTCAGTGCACGAGTGTTGAAAGAATAGCTCTATAAATGTCCCAGTTTTGCCTGTAGTGGATTGCAATTCCAAAGGAAAAATCTCGAAAAAAGCAAAAAGTTCACTTGTTTTTTGAAATCGGATTAAACCAACAGTGCCTCTATATATTTACAATTGTACAGCTGACAATATCCTTCAGGGCTCCCTGTGGAACAGGGTTGTGCGTTCACACAAGCTCACATATGAGGCCCTGTGGCGGGTCTTGTGGCCAGCTTTTGTAGAATGGTTAGGTGACAGACAGCAGCAACTTGCAACATCAGCCACAGAGCTGGCTGGTCAGCTTGCAGAAGGCTTTGTCAATAAAGATAGTAATGCTGCCGTAATGTCACTGCATGAGATGTTGCCCAAATTACAACAGCTGGATAGGCTGTTGGATGAGTTTGACGAGTCCCACAAGGATAATGCCAGTTTCACTTTCTGGAGGGAGTACATGCATCTAGTGTCAATTCTGCTTCACTTTACAAAATCATTGTGGGATGGCAACTGGTCACTGTACCTGTCCTCATTTGCTGAAGTTCTACCTTGGATGGCAGCATATGACCATTACAGTTATCTTCACTGGGGCTCAATCTTTCTAGCTGATATGAAGCAACTACAATATATGTGGCACCTAATGCGTGTGAAGGCTTTCAGTCAGGCGATTTTGTGGTCAAAGAGTCCCAGAGGACTTTCAACTAAGTTTCAGATGACCAAGGACTTGAGCATTTCAACAAAGTGAGTCAAACAGCTGGAGGTTTGATTGGCATTACACATTGTGGGCATGCAAGGAGAAGTTGAGATGCTAATGATGTCACAAAACTAGTCTCCCAGTTCCAAGCATTTCATGTCTTCCACAGGCAATCCCCAGAATTAGTGTAGCAAAAACATTGTAGACCAATTTGTAACAGACCAACCGATAGAAAAAATCCATCAGCTTGCATGCAACCATACCTACACAGAACTTAAAAACCATGGCATCCACGTTCTCTGTTGAAGTTATAACAAACGCAAAAAACTGCAGTCATTCCGGCAGATGGTGACCACTTCCGACGCATTATTGTCAGTGTGGAGTCTGGAAGAGAAATCAATGTAGACAATCTGTTGGCACAAGAGCTTAGCAAAGCTCGTCTTTCTTTGGTAACCTGAGGCCAGCCAATAAAGGCCAATTGTTGTCTATTTTAGAGGCAGGAATTGATGTATCACTAAAATACCTACCCCAATCTCAAACACCAACATGCATTATCATAGATGGAATGGCTGTTGTCCAGGCTATGGGTAAGCCTGTTTATACACTGACATTTGGAGACCTGGTTGATTGCTTTGCAATGAACATCAAATCAAATTTTCGTGAGCCATGTACTAGGGTGGATGTTGTATTTGATTGGTACCATGAACACTCAATCAAAGGTGCAACTAGAAAAGGGCGCACTGGAAAATCAAGAGGAATTAGGTAGGAGATCAGTGGTAGGACTGTAAAGTTGACTCAGCAGTGGAACACATTCATTAGCTTGAATGAAAATAAAGCATGTCTGGCTGAATGTCTAATGACTGAATTATCTAAAACTGCTCCTGCAGGTGGTAAGGCGTTGGTAGTCAGTGGGGGCAAGAATGGGTCTTCCCTTTCACCTGCCAGGCCAAATGTTGAGCAATTGTGTTCAGAGCAAGAAGTGGTTGATGCCCGTATGCTACTCCTTGCCTCTGATGCCAAGTCTGCTGGGTTTGAGAGAATCCTTATCTCAAGTAGAGACACAGATGTACTTGTGCTCCTGGTTGCTTTCTATCCTCAGCTGAGCAATGAGCTATGGGTGAAATTTGGTACAGCAAAATTTCGTCGGTATATTGCTGTACATAATGTTGAATGTAGTGATGAAATCAGGGACAGCATACTAGGATTTCATGCAATCATTGGGTGTGATACTGTCAGTCAGTTTGCAGCTATATAAAAAAGGTTGTCTGGAAGGTGTTCATTGAAGCACTGCAGTTGCTTTGTCATCTAGGGCTGGCACACCAGTAACAGATTCTGTTGCAAGCAGTGGACTTTGTATGGAAGCTATATGGGCCAACAAATGGCACTAAGTCAATCCAGACTCTGCGTCACAGTCAGTTCCGTAATGGCTAGCGTAGGCTAGAAAACTTACCCCCAACAGAAGATGCACTTCACTTGCACATAAAACATGCTCATTACGAGACACTGATTTGGAAAAAATGCTATGGTTGCAAACCCAAAATTGCCAAGTCGTCTGACCTCTGGGTGGCACATGGTAGACAACAAGTTGCTTCCCGTTCTTATGACAAAGGAAGGGCTCTCAGCTGAATGTGTGGCTGTAACTACTTGTGGATGCACACAGACTGGTCGTAGATGCCAAACAGCCCAATGCATGTGCAACTGAAGCAATCTAAGGTGCACCAGAGCCTGCACGTGTCAAGATTGGTGTCGCAACCCCAAAAATGTTGATCCAGACAGTGATTAGTTTTCCCGAAATATTGAACAGTTTGATGTGTCATCTGTGTCTGCATATTACAGCTGTAGTGTGTTCCTTAATTTTCTTTTTGATTAGCATCTTGCTAAAAAAACTTGCAATGAAGTATTAGTTATTTTGACCATGACAGAATGGCTATAAAATGTAAGCTGTGGACATGCTATAGCCACAGTGCTTTTCAGGAGTGATAAGCGTGTTTTATGATTGATTAGCATTTTGCTAAGCATTTGAAAGCACAGAAATGTTGACTGTTGGCACTGCTGAATACCCTAAAATTGCATTTATAAAGCATAAAACCTGCATGGAGGTGCAAAGATTGGGGTGAGGATGCAACAAATTCTGTTCTGCGTAGCAAGTTTCACTAATCTTCAAACATGATTTTTGATGGTTTGCAGGGCAATTACATGATTACATACTATATTTGAAATGTTCAATGTCAGTTTATTCTCTGAATAATATAGAATTGAGCTTAGCACATTGGAATTGAACAGTAGTAAATGTTGAAGAGCCTAAAAGGGGCATTTATAAAATGATGAAATACACAAAAAGGCCCAAGAAATGATTTGGTGGTGGCCTTATTTGATTTATGCAAATTAGGCAATAGACATGAAAATCATGCTACACAAATAGTAGTTGCGAGTCAAAGACACCTACGCTTTATCAAAAACATAAAACATTCTCATTGTTGAAGGATTTTATAATTTCTTTTTTGTTATCATAATTTCTAAATTTTTGTCAACATAATTTTTCTCTTTTTTTTTTTTTCGCACAAAAAGGTTGCCGTATAAAATCATCCACAGAATCTTTAAATCATTTCCCAGAGTGGCAACATAGCTTTTCTGAATCCAGAGGAATTGCTAATCAATCCTATATATGTTTTATGCTTTTACCCTTTCATGTCCACAAAAGTGTTTTCTAAGGCTCTTTTGAGATACAGCCCCTGAACTAAGAGGACAAACTATCACGTCCAACATTTTAAAGTACTCCACCCTGACACCCAGTTCGATTTCTTAGTTATGATAATTACCTATATCTAGCTGAATTAATTCCATGGCAAATGGTTGATTAAAACGATTAATGAGGTACCCTAAAACTGCGTCTCTAGCACGAACCGAAAAATTAGTCACATGATTACACAAGTAGACCAGGTCGCAAACGTTGCATTTTTACTGCCTTCCCTAAAATGAAAGTGTTCAAAATTTCTCACGCAAGACAAATTTATTTTGAATTTATCTACAAAGTGCTAAGGGTTAATTTGATATTTCAAGGAATCATGAAAAGCTGCTGTAATATATTTAAACCTGTTTTCTTTTCTTTCTTTTTTATTATTTTTTTTGCATGTCCAGGCGCAAATCTATTTCATAATCAAAAATAAAGGACCATTTAAACTTGGCAATATATACAATCAACGTAAGATGGCTTTCTGCATTGCTAGCTATTTTACAGCTTGGAACTATGATTAACCCTCTGTCCGGCTTATATGTATTCAAACTTCACTCGATGTTAAAACGTTGTCCTCCCTGCCTTCAAAATACAGATTTTATTTCGCCTTGGAATGTTAGCCAAACATGTGAACACTGTCAGGCGACTTTAGCAAATGTGGACATAATGGCGTTCAATCTAGTAAAGTGACAACCTCATTGTGGTATATTGCAAATATTAGATATGTTTCGCGGGCAAGATCTATAATAAAACGCATATCGAATTACGTCAAGTTTGAAAAGTCATGTTAATTCAGCCAGGTTTTAAATGCATTTGTTCAGTGCTCCATGAAAAGGAAAAGAAGCAACATTTTCCCCTGAAATATTCAGTATGTAGCATGGTACGTGTCAGCCGGTTGTTTCACTGGCCATTCATGGCAGTCCCTCTCAGACTAATTATAATTATGAGTAAATTAGAGAATAAAAATCACATCCTATGTGTGAGCTTTGTACCATGATCAAAAGCAAAAGGTAGTAAGAACAACAATAGCAATAACAAGATCAAGTATTGCGTGACAATTCATAGTTTCCCACCAGTGACTAGATAGCAGAGTTGACTATACTGGTATGAAATTGGTATATGTGCAATAACTACGGACAAAATACCTCATCGGAAAGTGTAAGGATAATGTGTCTGGGTGAGACAGAGGTTGGTATATTCTTTTGGCCATAATGACAGGGTCTCTTGTGTGAAACTGGTTACAGACTGACTATGTTGGTAATGGTGGACGCTAGGCATGTATATACTGACCAAAACATCAAAGGGGAAGTATTACCGGAGTGTTTATTGGTGTTGTTAATCTTGAACTTGAAAGATCAAATCAAGGTCACATGCATAACATTGGTTTACACTTGGAAAGCGATGCATTTTGGGACCCGGGTTAGAATAAACCATGCACTGGAAATGACACGTGCTTTTACTTCGAGCTGTCACATTTGATATTGAGTGAACCTGAAAGGTCAAATCAAGGTCAGAGTGAGCAAATTTTGATGTACGACATACAACTATCACCTGAAATGTCTACTCATACTCCAAATTGGGCATATGGAGGTGTTATAGTTATAGGATATATATTCCCATACAACCTGAATCTTTCTGGGGTCAAACGTCAAGGTCAAAGTCAAAGCCACAGTGATCCAATTTGGGGCGCAACACATCTCTATTCAATGAAGTGTTCACACACAAAATTGGATAGCTATGGATGTTAAGATAAAGGAAATTTGGCCCAGACAAGTTTAAACTTGATGGGGCAAAGGGCAAGGTTATAGTGGCTCATTTCGCATGCGTAACACCTCGCTATCCCAGGAACTATCCACACACCAAATGTGGTAGGTGTAGGTGCCGTGGTACAGGAAATTTGGACAGGACAAGCTTTGACGAAAGAAGGAGAGGATGGAGAGAAGGATGAATGAAGAGAAGGAGAAGGTGCGAACCTATAGTCCCTAGTGGGGGACTAATAATAAAAGTTAATTTTATTGGAATTCTACCCGTTTACACTGCGAGCACCACTGGGGCGGGGTCTGTCCATGGTCCCTCCAGATAAAACAACAGAAGAGAAAGATAATCGTTTATATTTTGTAATCAGCAGTTTGCATTCATTAAGTCACATGTGAGGGATCGAAATATTTTATGTTCTAACATCACAGATTCAGCCATTTGCTTCGGTAGACCAGGCCCTCCTTAAAAAATCCCTAACAAACGTTGTCACACATATCATTGCTCAGAAATATATTAACTTGTATGTGTGCGGACGAACTGACGAAGTGCTGCTATAATGAAGGGTCCATTGTGCTTATCTGGTTTTTGAGTTGGTAAAAACCGTCTGTTCTTACTATATTTAGCATGGGACAGAACACAACAGATGGACATTGTTCTGTAGACCACAATATCATAGTTTGCACATTTCATCTGAACGACTCCAGCCAGCCAGTTCAACCTGAAGTCAGACCAAAACAACCTGTTCGAGCGTTATACTTTTACCAGGTCTCTTTAAACCTTGAAATGTCGTACACGTAATTTTCTGAAAAAGTATATGTTTTTAATTCCTTGCAATTTGAAAGTGAGCTTTTGCCACACAAATCCGTTTGCAAGGATTTCCATAGGTTTCCAAACTTTATTTGTAAATTAGGGTCCTAGTTAACCATTCAAAGATCCAAATTAGTCTGTCAAAATATGTTCCATTTCCTTCATGTAATACAATGAATTTGTTATACCATTGATGTGATTTAATTCCATGTCTGTAAAGATTCTAGTCTTTTTCAAAGCCGAGAAAGAGGCAATTCATTTTATAGTCGCTTGAAAGACTCATCCCTGCGTGTATTTAAAGCATGTAACATGGCAGCCAACAGAATTCTCCCAACATAGCGCTAATCGAAGGTGTAGGCTTGACTTGTACCGTGGTTCGTTCTAGAGAGTATTGCATTGATGATATAGCAATGAGACCTTGTGTTGCACTTTATGACCAAATGTAATTAACATGAGCTACAGAAAGCATAAGTATACCTTTTCTTAGGCTGGTACCAAGAGATACCCTGTTAACATTGACATAAGACACTAGACTACTGCATACATAACCTACAAAGCGTGAAGTTTTCTGCATAAGATACTTGTTGATATGTTGCGCATCTTTGAGTGACTTACAGAACTGAATTCCCAAATACGTATATGAGGAACATGTGTCCAAAAAGACGTCGTGAAAAGTAGTTTTCTGTTATTTACCGTTCTATTTTCAATTACATGTACCATTATTTTGGACTTCTTTTCATGGAACCACGAACCAATTTGACACGAAGTTACCTGCTGTACGTAGCATTTTAGGCCTAAAATGCACCCCAGTTTGACGCCTTTTGTGACCTCAAACCTTTCACTCTCAAAAGGTCCGAATAAAACCTTCTTCTCTACCCTTTGGTACAATGCTTATAGAAGACCCTAAGCTTTTTCTTGTATACTTGCACCCCAAATATTATAAATGATTAGCCTCTATTCAAAGTGTTAAAAGCTTTCCGGATGTGCAAGAAGGCAAGCTTTGTCTTTTTCTTTTTTGTCTTTTCTTAAACTGCACTGACTTTTTAAAAGTAAAAACATGGCTTTCTAAGCAGCAACTGTTCTTTCATCCTCATTTAACTCGCCTAAAATGATGTTGTGCTCTAAAAAGACAAGTTGTTATCTACAACTAATGCAAATATCTTGTATACATTAAATCTTATGGTTATTCCTCTGTATCAGGGTTTTAGGGCTTCCTTCTTTAAACACAAGCTTCAATCTGCCCTAGAACCAGTAATCAGTGAATGCTTCTAGCAACTTAAAGTGATTAAACAATTTTCTAGAGAACTGGCGACTGTGGGTCCTCCGTATTTTTAAAAAAATGTCAGCTGGATTTGTATCTATTCCAATTGCTTTGCCTTTTTTCACTTTCATGATAGACTCTGTGATAAATTCAGGAATTATCTGTATATAAGCAAGGCTGTCTGTATTCTTTCAACCTTTATACAGCTCAGTTGCTTTCTTGTTTTCTCCGGTATTCACTAAGAGCCTTATTAAATTCAAGTGGGGCATCAATTGGACGATCTCTTTTTTTAGGGTCGATAATCTTTATCGAAATACCAATTATTTTTGTTAACGTGACCTAGCATGCGCCATTAGCGGCGTGAGTTTCTGCTGCGTTTCCTACAATATGGCAACCCTTTTCGTGGGCTTTGGCTTAATTGCCTGTTCATATATTAATTCCAAACTTCTTCATTGCTAAGATAACTCATTTAAAAAAGTGAGGCTTATAGTGACATTTAAAATCACACACATTTTAACAGTCCTTTAAAAAGTCCGACAAGCTGTTAAAATGCGAGTATCTTCATACACAAGCGAACATTTGAATACTTTTTTTAAGGAAAAGGAACATGGATATTATTTCCCGTTGCGTATCGTGTTGAATGGTGATTACTTTCATTTAGAAGGCAGAGTTGGTCGCAAAGATAGTTAGGTGCTAGACCATGCGTGCATTTGAACATATAGAATAGCCATATGAAATTGCCTCCTCTCTTTAAATGGAAACATTACATTTGTCGTACTTCATGAGAGAATGTCGTGTTCCCCCCCCCCCCCCCCCACATACAATTACAAAGTTAAAAAGGAATAGAATGACTTCTTTATTTGGTTGACCGCGACAATAAGGCAATGTCTTCACGTGCAGGTCTAGTGAAATAACAATACCGCAAGCTTGTTACACCGGTATAGCGCTTGCATATTATACAAAGTCTGTACATTACACACGTCAATTTGAGGAAGTAAATGGTTGCAATCTACCTGAATTGATTATAAAATGATAAACTAGAATGAGAAGTCTTCAGGAGTGTAGAAATCGGAAACTGACATATCAATGCGTCCAATCAGATACTTTTATACCATAAGAGCTTAAATATTTTATCTACGGAAGTTTTCAGTCATGATGATAACGATTTTGCTTCAGGCGTGGACTTAATTTTGTTAATCATACTTTAGGTTGTCGTTTACATATAAAGTTGAAAGTTTCCTTGATTGTTTAATTTCTTAACTTCTGATTGGGCTATTTGTCACTCGCACGTAAATTTCTAGCCGGGGTGGAATTGCCGATTCCCTCGTGCCATTATTAACCTCGCCAAACTTTAACAACCCGGCACCCGTGAGCGAAACCTAGTGAAACTACTCACCCGTGTCAATGAATAACTGTCTGTATATATATATATATATATATATATATATATATATATATATATATATATATATATATATATATATATGCCTCGGTTTTAGTTTTACTACCGGTGCTTATTAATTATGTTGATATGTCCATTCTTTATTATATGTTGCTGTCATTTATTATTTCGATATGTTTATTTGTACTCTTCCTCATTTCTGGAGGTTTTAATAAATTATTATTATTTCAGCATTACTATCACCTCACATAAGTCATCAGCATTCCTTGCTTAATGGTTTAATTTCTTGGTGGGTTTTCATAACAGTTTCATATCATTTGACGCCCACAATCTTACTACAGTTTTACGCTATGATCATCCATCCATGAAATGCACTCATGGGCGCAATAAAAACGTACGGTGACATCAACTTCTGCAAAAAGTCCCTCATGTGTACAGATGATAGTTTACAGGGATGATGGGATAGTTGATATTGTTGATATTTTCTTTGACAATTGTTTTGTGAATGAAGCAAATGAAAACATCTTTTGTGATTTTTCTTCTGCGATTACATCCCCAAATAAACGACATAAATTGTAAAATGTTTTTCCATCTTGGTAGGAGTGACGGGAACTCAGAAGTGTAAGATCCTGGAAAGATTAGCAAACTTCTAAATATGTATTTTATTCATGTGCACTTAATATAAATAAATATTGTCTTCTTGGAGTTGCAACTTTCTCGAGCTGTTTATTGATTACTGCAAGTCTCGCTGGCGTTATACATTAATTGGTTGTACCGCAAAAAAAAGAATGAAAGGTAAGTATAAAATTCTACAATTCGCACGGTGCCTTACGAATCAGCAGATATGGTGTCTTTTAATGTGACTTAAGCTAGTTAATGTTATCAAAATGCTATCTGAGAACACGTATTACCATGATGTAAAAGAGCAGGCATTTTAATGTTCTTGTTAAAAATTCTTTTCGGCAAGCATGACTGCTTGGTTTAAACATATTTTATTTTAAAACAAAACAAAACAAAACAAAACCAAAAAAAAAAAAAAAAAAAAACCAAAAACCAAAAGAAAATAAACCAAAAACAAAAACAAAAAAAAAAAAAGGAAAAAGAACTAAACGATTGGAAAGCAAGCATCTTGACTGCGAAGCAGATTCTGTTTTTTATGTTCTGATGTTTGTGTACAGAGGTTGAGGTAGAAGGCCTACTTCGCAGACAAGCTTAACGGGTGACTAACAAACAAAACTTAATAAAAATGTAAGTGAGTACGTATCAGTATGCAAAGAAAAAAGTTCAGGAGAGAAACAATGTGATCGTTCAATAGAAAATGGAGATGACGTATGTGTTTTTAAGCAAATACGTTTTTACTGAATAAATGGAGTACAGCAGAAGGTGTTGGACAAGATTGAGCCGTTCTCTTGGAAGAAAATACAACTGTTAATATATGTATATATGTATATATATATATATATATATATATATATATATATATATATATATATATATATATATGTGTGTGTGTGTGTGTGTGTGTGTGTGTGTGTGTGTATCACTGGAAATTACGCACGAAATAGACAACAAAACTTCTGGATTCTTTTGTGAAAGGTTGTACTGCGGCAAGGTTTATACAAGCATGTTTTTCCTTCTGTCTGTAAAGTACTTATCATTGAATAAATCACTAGCAACGTAAGCCTGTATAAATAGTGAAGGCTTAATACCCAATGTTAGTGACCTGTGACTTGGCGCAGACAGCTGTTTTTAGATTAAATTTCACCCTAGAAATCCTTAAATCATAGTCAAACATGGAGGGGAGTAAAGATCGTTATCATAACAAACATTTATACATTTTTTAAGATAACTAAGAAAATTATTCTTTATTTTCCTCCAAAATAATTTCATAAAAAAGACATATATATATTCTCATAATTTCTCGATAGTTTTGTTATAAGAAAAAATCCATATCATGTATCCAGGAAAGTTTCCATTTTTTTTGGTTGAAACAAGATGATGAAGCTTTTTACTGAATCAAAATTAATTGGCATTGAAAAAGTTAGAGGGAAGGATTGAATGGAAATTTGTTTCAATCAAAATAAATATAAGCTGCATGGCCTCAAAATAAGCCTTTTAGGAAAGTTAAGGCATATCCTTCTATTCAAAGCGAGTTCTGGTTTCTTGTGTGTGTGTGTTTGCGGGGTGGTATTCACGGCGGCCAAGTTGACATTGTCAATTGGGAGACTCAGGTTGACCGGAAAACTTTATATATTTTTTTTCATATTTTTTTAATGTGGGCATCTAGATTCATCATAAACTGACGGGGTATGTATTATAGTGGGAATAAAGTATATACTCATATAGCAATTGACTTAGACTCATATAGCAATTGACCTAAAAATGTGAATAACGGCTTCAAAGCTAATTTCTTTCTCATGTTGTTGTCACTATATATATATATTTTCGTAATTTCTCGATAGTTTTGTTATAAGAAAAAAAATCCATATCATGTATCCAGGAAAGTTTCTATTTTTTTGGTTGTAACAAGATAATGAAGCTTTTTACTCAATCAAAATTAATTGGCATTGAAAAAGTTAGAGGAAAGGGTTGAATGGAAATTTGTTTCAATCAAAATAAATATATATATTATAAGCTGCATGGCCTCAAAATAAGCATGTTCAAAGTGAAGGACTTGTCGTGTTATAGCACCTTTGTGAAGAAAATTTGCCATATTCACGCACGAAAATAACTTTCTTTGCAAAAAAAATTTGTTACCCATGACGGACCCGAAGTTGACCAGTTCGCGCCTTTTTTGGCCATCAAGCGGGCTGTGGGTTGTGACCTCACGAAGGGAGTCGATATGGAGGATAGCGACAGAGAAAGCATGAGCGGTAGCGACGCAGAAAATGAGCTGGATCTCATTTTAGCTGCTCATTTTCTGAAGAGGGACTTGCTGAGGACGAACGGGTGGGGTGGTCGGGGGGCGTAGGTCTAGGAAGGGAGAAGCACAGACAAATTTAGCCTTCCTGGAAGGAGCCACGACCAGGCTATGACAAAGCCGGTCTTTGCCAGTGCAGCTGGGACTAAGTTTGTGCCCAGCACTGTATGAACAGGCCATAGGTTGCACGAGCGATCACCAAAGCTGGAGCTTGGGAAGTTGAGAATGGTAAGGGATGCTTTTCAAAAGTGATTACGCGAAGATTCCAAAATTAAGTGACTGGTTGAAGGCAGGCAACCTTGCACAGTTACCAACACGCATACGCCTTTCGCATATAAAATAGGACCAGGAAAAGATAAAGCACTGAACGGCAAAAACAAGGTAGGCGTCACTGAACGAAGACAAAACGTTCACACAAGACAGCAAATCACTGATAGAATGAATGGTCTGTCGTCTTATTTTTAGGCTATAATCTGGTACTCAGATACCTTAAAACCAGTCACTTAAATGGGATTTTTCGCACAAAGACTTTTTAAAAGCACTCCTTTCCAGTCTAAACGTCCGAAGCACCAGCATTGGGCATCTTTTTACGTGGTAGCTACATGTATGGCTTGGTGAGTGCTGGGCATATGCTCAGTCCCAGTTTCACCGGCAAAAACTGGCCTTGTCGTAGCCCGTGGCTCCTTCCAAAATCCATTCACCCATGGTGGATGAGTTCCTACTGGACAACCGGGAACAGTTTCCCATTTGCATCCCCATTTTAATCCAGTAAGCTGACATTCACTGCTGCGAGTAAATGTTGGAAATCGATCGGAGTTGGTGTGGAAGCTCCCTTCCGTGACGTCACAGACCCGGATGGTCAAACTGTGAGTGAAAGTAGCGATGCTTGACGAGTGCGCCCACCACATGAGACGCAATTCCGCTTGATAAAATTGTGAGTAAAGTATATATTGCGTCATCGCAAAGGCAAATTTTCTTCACAAAGTGTTATAACAATTCACTTCATTCGCTTTTCATTAAAATTAAAATTATTGGCGAAGGAGAACTTCAATACTATGTATCTGACCTGCTACCTGTCAGTTCGTTGTTGCGGGATCGGGGTGTAGAGCAGGCCAGCAGCTTATATGAATGTCTTCTATTCTTCACAGTAAGGAGGCCCGGTTGTCCCGGGACTTTTGCATTTTAATAAATACATCTTTGTCTTGGTGCTTTTATTCCAGGTACTGTTGTGTCAACTTTCCTTGTCGTTTCGTTTATTTTCCTGGCAAATCATGTATCCGCTTTCGTAGCGCCGGAAGCCGTAAACATCCAGAACCCTTGTGGCTTACCTTCTTCGCCTGTGATTGTACGGAGTTCGGCCAGAACAGGAAATACATCGTACTTGGATACGCAATTCAAAATCATGTTGCTTCGGGCTAAAATAGCTGTGTCGAAACTTAAGCAAAAATATGTAAGTTCTCCAGGTCTGGCTTTCAAAGTAGTATCTTGTTGACTACATCTTGATGCACAAGGGTGTAGGCCTAACACATAACCTGATTTGGCCTGTTTGAAAGACCCATATTTTTCCTCAAGGGGATATTCCAAGTTAATGTTTGAGCTAATGTGCCGAATTAAAATTTGTGATTGGATATAACCACTTTGTAAATCTATCACTGAAAGTAAGATTTTGACGTAACTTTTTATTTTAACACCTGTAGTCCTTTGTTAAGTTTTCAATAGTGGAATTTAGGACATCAAGTGGTAGCACGGGGTGGGGGGGGGGGAGCATTCGCATCAAATTTTTGTTTGCAAAATCTTTCACGGAATTCATTGCCATGCAAACGAGAAAATTATATAGGCAAATAAATGTCAGATGTTTGCCTCTCATGACTTAAAATGACCTATCCATTGAATATAAAAAGATGCTTGTGTGCACGGAAGCAGGTAAACATACATGCACGGTCTTGGTCGCTGGTTTGTGTGAGTGGGGCATAAATCAGAAGATGACAAGCGTTGTAGCTGATTTAAAGAATAAAGCGATATCAATCAAGCATGCTCAGTCGTATCTATTATACCGACATGTAGTCAGTTCATTCCCAAATCATTTTATATAAAGAAGGGCTCTAAGCTGACATTCACTTAGGGCTGAAGTTCAGGTAGGTAAATTGAAGGCAAAGGTGATACGACCACCAAGTGCTGTATCAAAGTACAGATGAGTATAAATGAACCGAGCGCACGTGTTTATTGAAGAAAAAGGGATACCGGGTCAGGAACGAACAGATTGGCGTCAAGGAAATTTATCCACGGATGTGGGCCACCAAAGGGGTATTTGTACGATGCGTCATCAGTTGACTTTCTTTCCTCGTGAACCGTAGAATTTCGTACTTTTAGTATAATGATTCATGCCTGTAATTTTTGTAGACAATAATAAATCGAAGTTGTAATTTTAGCCGAAAACCCCATCCGTAAAAGTGCATTTATTTCTCTTGAACCATTGTTGCAATATGCAATTGTCTTTAGGGTGGGGTCTCATTGAATGATTACAATTGAACCATACTAGTGAAAACTTTCCCCGACGTACATGACCAATGCCCACAATTTGTAGTTTCCTTTGTCTTCGACAACACATCATGTGTCGCAGTTTCAGCCCAACAAGCGATTTCGTAAAGCATCAAGATTCATATGACGTCACCTACGCCGTGACATAAGATATCTATCTGCTATTTTAGTTGTTACTTTTGCTGCAAAAAAGTTTATTAGTGTTAGGCAATGCTTGGAAAAAACGCATTTCGATTATAAATACTTACATATGTTTGATAATATGTGATAACAAGTTATAAAGAACTATGTAAATAAATATTACCGGCCTCGAACGGCGTGTGCGGATCCTGCAAAAAGAGTGTCACTGATCATAATTTATTTTCAGGCAAATGAAAGAATTAAGAACGCTCAATTGATTGCCGCATTATCAAGGTTGCAGTGGCCAGACGTCCCAGCTCTCAAACCCAGTTTCTTAACATCAAACAAAACAGTGAGTATCTCTTCTCCTATGTTGTATTAGTGACTTTAAGTCCAGAACCACTTTCTGGTAGTGATTAACCTATTTCGTAATCCTAACTCTCTACGCTCCATAAGCACTGAGGAGAGAAATCGAGAGGGCTGGGTCTATGGTTGCCTCCAAAGCAGACCCAAGCTGCGTACGGAACTTACGGTTTGCTTTGCAGGCAAGGTCTATGGATGTCATTATGAGAAATGTGGAGTGAATGACCTTTGCTGATCGCCTAGAGTAGCCATGGAGTTGGTTAGTAGTTCAGAATTTGGAGGCGACAGCAAGGGAACCTAGGTGTGCATAATTGTATGCATGGATGTTAAGAGGTGTGTTTGAAGTCTGTGCTGTAGGGTAGTGACATAACAGAGGCTCTGAGGTTCCAATGCCGGGGTTCGTTTGTTTGCAAAGGGCCTTGTTCTTCAGGACTTCTAGTTTGTTTGACAACTGGTTGGAGCGTAACGCCCGGACAATGTCGCAGTAATCGAAGTGTGGGATGACCAAGCATTTGTAAATGTGACGAGGAGATTTTGGTCAGGAACTTATAAGATTTCCCCAGAAGATGTATTGATATCCTGCAGTTCAGCTTATTGGCCAAATAGTCCATATATTTCAAAAAGAACAAGTTATTGTCTAAAATGACACCAATGTACTTGAAATTGTCAACTACCTCAGTTGTTTCAATGTTGAATTTAATTATTTAATTGCAAGATGTGTCGTATTTTTAAATTATCGCCGTGTTCCAAAGAACGTGAAGTTTGTCTTTAACATTTATAGTGAGCTTGTTTTCTTTAAATTGTTAAGAAGCATCGGTAAGCTCAGTATTTATAGTGTGCTCTCGCCTTCTAAGGTGTCAGCAGCTTAATAAAACAAGGCTGCATATCATCTGCACAAGGTAAGATCAAAGATTTGAGCTCAGCTGCGGGTAAGTCGTTAATTGTCACTTGTATAAACACCCGCCGGTATTTTCGGACCTGTATTCACTATCAGGGCACCCTTCTCCCCTAAGCTCCATCTTCCGCTCAGCACGGGCGCTTGGCACGTCCCACTAGTGGTGCTACTTAATTCATAGCCTGGGACGAGTTAAGTCTCTGATACAATAACCCAATTCTGGGGCCCACTGCCGTCAACATCTAATTTCAAGCCGTTGTATTTTCATTTTTATGCAATGCTCACACTGGACAAGTCCCATTTTATATTTTACATTACATTCATTCGACAAATTGAGCTTCCGTTACCACTAATCGCACACAGATTTTGGTTATTACCTCTTCAAAATACTGAGTCAGGACTAACCCACAAACTTGGCTGCCGTTTTGAAAATTGTGGATCATTTGCACCCAGTGGTTTGTAAATTAGGATAGTAGCATTCGGACGATGTGGGTGTGGGTGTGGGTGTGGGTGGATGGTGGGGGTGGGGTTATACTATATGAAACCAAAAGTATATATCTTGCAAACATTTCAGAGCATCAATAATGATATGATATATGCTGTGTTTGGGATTCACTTTGATATCCAGATCAACTGTATTTTTATGCCACTTTCCCGCAATGCAATGCACCATGTTCAAAATAGTGCATGATTCGCCGGCACGAGGTATCGTGTCGCATTTGGATTTGTAACTGACCGTGATAACTGCTTCAGACACAACAGAGCAGGCAGATTAAAGTTAAAATTGTAAGTCATGTTTTAAAAGTACTTTAACGACTGTTTGCCCGGGACACTCGGAGAACGGGGACCTGGAACCTAGCGAAATATTACGATAATGATCACCGAACAACCGTGGCTATGCAGCTATGTTGTTTCCCGGGCGCAAGCTAACCCCCCCCCCCCCCACTCCAAACAAGTTGAAATGAAATACTGTATTTGAAGTAACTTTACTGCAAAATAACGGCACACGAGGGTCACTTTTTCGTAATATTCTTTCAGCCAGGGCGATCAATTTGTATTGGAAAAGGGCAGCTTGAAACTTTATTTTTCATTTAATTTTATGTTTCATAAAAATTATTAAGGGTCGGGACTCGGGCCTCGGGCCTTTTCGGGGGGGGGGGGCGGTCGGGTTCTCGGAACCACACATATATTTTTATTGGGTTTCAGGTAACTTGGGCATTTGTTGAAACACATGTTTAAAATGGATGTTCTTTCCCATTTTACACATTAGCTCCTTTGACGTAATTTTAATTTGTTACCTGAGCACAGCCAAGAGCACTTGTTTTCAATATAAATAACAAGGGCTACAACATTGACCTTTGTGGGACGCCACATGCGACTCTAGTGGATCTAGAACATTTGCCATTGGCAGTAGTTCTCTGAGTTCTATCAGTAAAGTACGAAGTAGACCAGGAAGTTTCAATGTTGTTGATCCCATAGTTTTACATTGTTGTAATAAAAGTTTACGATTTACCACTGCTAGCTCGTTCCAATATTTTCAAAGTGACCGGCATAACAGATATTGGCCTATAATTATTCTGATAACTATGCAGTGCAGCTTTATAGATGGCGGTAACAGAACCATAACTAAGGGAGCAGTTAAGTGTGTGTGGCAGTGGTAGGGATACGCATGTTGCAGCAGTCTTAAAGTGTCTGACACTAACAGTGTCGAATCCAGTTGCTTTCCCTTTGGATAGGCGCTGTAGCTAAGATAACACAAAATCACTGGAACATGGAGTAAAGTGGAAGGTGGCTTTATTCTGATTGCTGACCTTTGGTTACAGTTGGCTGGAAAATTACCGATTAGTGTATTGCCAATGGTGGCGAAAAATCATTAACACGTTAAGCCATGGCTTTAGTATCGGTCATTTCTACATCATCAATTAGGGTTAGAGGGATACTTAAAGTTTTTGAATGGATAAATGTTGTCATAGTTGTCTACAGTAGTTTTTTTTTTTTATTTAAACATGATCTTGGATTAATATTAACCTGGTGCATGTAGTTTGCTTCATGTTATGTACTAGATTCCTCATTTTGTTGCGAATCTTATTGGCTTTCTCCAGTCCACACGTTTGTCTGTTTTTCTGTTGTTGCTTTAAAATAGCCTGTATCATTACACACAGCCTCAGTTCATCTGTTATGCATGCGGGTTCGTTGTTTTTGATTATATTATTGAATGGAGCATGTTCGTTTGAAATGAACGACAATATCTCTAAAAAGTTATCCCATGCCACTGATGGCTAGTCCTGACTTAGAAATGAATGGATCAATATGTTACACTCTTACCCAAATAACAATCAATGTACGCTTAGTGACATTAAGAAATGCGTTAAACTTCTGCAAACAGGTATATTTAATTGAATTATATCGAAGACAGTTTACCGTTTAAGTGGAAGATGGGCCAACTGCTCCAAATCATTTCCTAGTGTACAATACTGATTAATAACCAATTTTGAAACAGTTCGAGCACTAATAAATTTTAAGTCCCTGAATTCGGAATCCGTGAACATACACAAAAATGTCCTCAGTTGATATAGCATTTACTTGTCTGTTTCCTTGCCTTTAAAGGTTTTTTTTTTCTGTTTGTCAAGATTGATGAGAAGATTAAGACACTGGATGAATTTCTGATTCGCTATATCCGGTATCTGCAACATGTGTTACACAACGAAATAAAATGGCAACAAGACAGTTCCTTCCGACGCGTGACCTACGTCAGTGACGTCACAGGATTGATTGACGGAGAACTCACGTCGGTGCTTTGCAGAATGAGCCAGATCATGTCCGAGAAAAAATTGAGCCTGAGTAATGCTTCTCTAGCACGAATCAATGCGATCCCGCTTATTTATCGGGATCGTAACTGGCAACGATTCGCCAATGTTGAAGCCTACCTTCTTCTGAACAGCCTGTACAGCGACTATCTGGATGTGGCTCTTACCTTCTACAGTGGACTCATATCATGAAAATTCGCCAGATCCGTGAGGTTCTGACATGTAAAATTATCTACATCTCATAAAGGAAACATGGATCTCATTATCTGTCACGATATAAGTGCACTATCGAAAATGTAAATCAATGTTCAAGAAAGTAACTTTATGAAATTTCGTTGATATGCACTACTGCCGTGACTGTGCGCTTACAGTCAAGGCATGAGTGCAATTCCACAAAATTCCTTAAGATTTCTTGAAGATCGATCTCATTCTATGTATCTCAAATAAAGCGCAGAAAATATAAAATAAAACATTTTTACTGTCAGTATTTTTCAATTTAACAGTTTTACATTTTTTTAGTCTTTATAGTAATGCATATGCCAATCGTAATGTTTTTATGTAGTTTACACTTTTGTCAATTGAAAGTTTGTATACCCGATGGTAAATGTATGTGTCAGTTTATTAAAAATGTTTCGTGGCGAAGGAGCCGGGTGTATTTTTTCATTTCATGTTTACTGTACCGTGCCAAAAAGAGACACACAGATCGAGAGAAAAGAAATAGAGAAAAGGGAGAGCGAGACAGAGCGAGATCTTGTAAGATGTTTTGGGGTCAGGGTAATTAACACAAGGAACATGATCAGCTATAACAAGGCCTTGTAATATGTAGGCACTAGGATGTCCACAAAGTGTCACAAAACAGTATACTTGATGTATGTACTATCCTATTGAGCAGCATGTCCACTGATTTTTCATCCTCTGTCCTCCTTTATGAAGTCAAATTAGGGTCCAGACCATAATATAATCTACCTAGCTAGAGATGGACATGTACAGTACATACTCCCACTTAAGTATGATGTACCCACAAACTTTACCTCATAGACATAGACATAGACAAATTTTATTTATACTCGATTTTGACAACATACAACACTAGCCAGAGGCTAATAAGACCGAGTTGTGATTAAGACTATAACATGATATGGATGAGCAAAAAACGAACTCAATGGGAGATGAAACATGTAGAGTAAAACAAAAAAAAAAAAAAAAAAAAAAACCATTAGCTAAGAGTGTTCGAAATACACAAGTTAAAACACCGTGGCTATATTATAATTTCAGTACTGGAACAGTCTGTCTGAGAGGCTTGCAAGGTAGTCCAAAGCCAGGGGGGGGGGGTGATATTATGAGATTTTATATTTGCAATAGGGGCATTTACAGCAGGGTCCAGTCCAAAGGCGAATACTTCGTTTAAAACTAGAAATATCTGGTTTTTGTTTAATGTCATTTGGTAGATCAGACCATATTTTCGCTGAAACTGTTTTAAAGCTATGTAGTCCATACGATGTAGTCCTATTGTTTTGTCTTTCTAGAATACTAGAATTGCGGAGGTTGTATTTGGTCTGCTTCAAGGTAATAAGTGAATTTAGGTATGGTGGGGCCAAAGAATGTAAAATTTTAAAGGTCTCTATGGCAATTTGTCTCAGGCGTCGAATCTCCAAAGTTGGTAGGTTGGCTTTGGTCAAAAGTTCCTGATATGTAGACTTTTTGTCTCTGAAGACCACCTGCAAAGCTCGGTACTGAATGCGCTCAAGTTTGGCAGTGTTTACACCGCTACAGTTATGCCAAACCACAGGGCAAAAGTTGAAATTTGACATAATAAAAGTTGAATACAATAGAAGCAATGCGTCCTCGTCGAGAGACTTAGAGAGTCTGCGGAGCATGTTCAGTTGCCTGCTGGCCTTTAAGCAGAAAGAAGACACGTGTGCATTGAAATTTAACCTCCTGTCCAACTCAACACCAAGCAGTTTGACGGAGTCGGTGCTGGTAATAGATGTTGAATTTATGTGTAGGAGTTGAGTGTCTTTGGAGGAGAAAATGCATTGAAACTTATCCGGATTTGCTGGCATCTCATTTAGGTTACACCAGTTGGGGATATTCAGGCAGTCCACTTCTAATTTAGACACTACTTCAGGGATGGAGGGTGCTATTTCAACGCACGTGTTATCATCGGCATAGTTGTACAAGATTCCATTGATGAAGCCAACAATATCATTTACATAAATGTTAAATAGGGTCGGACCCAAAATAGAGCCCTGTGGTACTCCTCTTTTGATCGGACCCCAGGAGCTGTGGGAGTCACCTATTTTCACACGTTGAGTCCTTCCAGATAGATAACTAGCAAGTAAACATGTTGATTCTAAAGACATGCCATAAGCATGTAGCTTTGCTAGTAGGAGAGAATGTGGTAAACTGTCAAACGCACGTGATAAATCCACTAACACAGCACCTACTGCTTGTTTGGTTTCCAGGGCATGACGCCAGTCCTCTGTAAATCTTAGTAGTACATGTTGACAGCCATACCCAGGTCTAAAAGCTGATATGCAGTCATTTAGAATAGTAGAACAGAAAGAATTTAGCTGGCCAAGGATCAGGGATTCATAGATCTTTGAGATACCAGTCAAAACACTAACTGGTCTGTAATTTTTCCGATCGAGTTGGTCTGCCTTTTTGTAGATAGGTGTCACTTCGGCAGGTTTGGCGTCAGCCGGAAAAATTGATGAGTCTATGCAGCTATTGAAAATACTTGTCAATGGGTAAGCTATGTGAGTCGCTATATCCTTTATGATCTTCATAGGGATCTTGTCAAAGCCGCAGGCTTTCTTAGCATTTAAGTTGCGGATGACTAGCACGACTTCAGATGGAGTAGTATGACCAATGCTAAAATTGTCAGTTGTGGTCATGTTGTCCTTAATATATTGTACACTGGGGTGAGTCATATGGTAATCAATGCCGCTTTGTGCGAAATCAGCACTGGACTCATAATTTGTTGCTTGAGGACAATTTGAATCAAAAGATTCATTATCCGACAAGGATAGATAATAATTGTTCATAGATTCAGCAACTTCTCTGGGTTCTGTGAGAACCTTGCTTTCGTCACTGATCATGAGAGAATTGCCGAAAGATGAACATTTATTAGAGACCAGAGGTTTGATAGTGGTCCAAAAATTGTCATTTTTAATGCCCTGACATTTCTGACGTAGGTAGTTTTGTTTTGATATTCGGCGTAGTGAGGTGACAAGGTTTCTTTGTCTCGTGAAATTTTTCCAATTTCTGTCTGTTTTTGCATCTTGAAAGCGATTTCGTAGTCTAGTCTTGTGAAAAATTTCCTTCCTAAGTGTTTTATGAAGGAAAGGTGGTTCTTTTGCTCGAATGGTTTTGGTCTTTAAAGGAGCATTCTCTTCAATAACATCACTTAGAAGAGATTGCATGAACCAGTGTTTGTCGCCGGGATCATCAAATATGTCCGCAACATGGAATGGTATCATGGAGATTTCCTCATTCACTACTCTAGAGTCATAGTTTTTCATAGACCTGTAGGTAATTGTACGGGGAAAACGTCTGGGGGTATTAAACTTTAAAACACCATAGATTAAGTCATGACCATCCCCTAAGTCATTCTTAATGGATGAGGTGATACTGCACTTATTTGGTACGTTGGTCATAATAACATCCTCATCGGCCCCTATAGTGGACAGGGTATTCACAAGGTCATCACTGATGGAGGGCAGTGTGTTGAAAGTTTGAACAAGCAATACTTGTGGTCCAAGAACTGTGACAGCACTAAATATATGCAGTCATATATTACAGCCTAACAGCTACATTGTTCTCTGATGGGCAGGCCTATAAACCTAAGACGTCAAAGTATTTGTTCTTTTTAAACATGCACCTTGCACATAAAGTAGACTGATCGGTTGAGGTTGAGGACTGCTATGCATGCAAGTTTCACCCACCCTTAACCCAGGACAATAAAGATGGAGAGTGAGAGAAAATAAAGAAACAACCATGATTTTACACATTCACATTTTCATTGCCTGCATAGCTGTCTCACTTCTGGTACATTCTAGTACACCAAATGAAGCACAAAAAGAGATAAAGACTGAAAGACAAATGCTTGGAAAAATTCAAATAATTAATATCACTGCTTTTTATTTATAAACCCTTTCCTTTATATGATGCTCTTGAAAGTTGTAGTGCTTACATGTTGTTATTTGCATCTGACTCTAGACATGAGCTGGTCCAGTTTTGTGCTTTATATTGCACTCGTATGTACAGCATGCAATGCTATATATGGCTGTTAAAAAGATGTATGTACACACACAAACAAAGATGGAGAACTTCAAAGTAAAACCAATTAAGCATGTATGCTATGCTAAACTAATACTGGCTTAATTCGATGCAGTCAACAGCTCACTAGTAAAATTACATGTAGCAGTGTGACCGCACCTTACATTGGTCTGCCCGACGTTTCCACACAGCCACCTTTCTCTTTCTCTCTCTGTCTCTGTCTGTCTGTCTGTCTGTCTGTCTCCCCCTCTGTCTCTCCATAGTGACAACAGTCTGCACAGATATATACATATAGATGGGGGGGGGGGGGGGTAAGGGGTGTTCCAGTATGGCATACTGGGCATTTGTATTTTCTGTACTTATGTACTGGAAGCCTTTTTATTTTCCGTGCTGTGTACCAACCATTATTTGAACATTTTCTTACTTTCTATACCTTGTACCAGGGCAAAGTTATTACTAGTACTAGTATATATTCTAGCCCCCACCCCACCCAACCTTCTGCAACATGTCTTTGTTTATTCTAAATTGTGCTGTTTTAAAACACATTGGGGAATGTAACATAATGTAATATAACTACACCTGGTTACATCTGGATGTGGCAGCAACATTAGAATTTGTTGGTCAGTGACAAAGAGATCAACCACCACTGGAAAGCAGCCTATGATGTCATGGTTGAACCTGTGCCACCTGCACCAAAATACATGTACACACTGTGGTTCAAGACCAAAGTACATTTTCATTTAATATTGAAAATGTTGATAAGTTTTTGGATCAAAATCAGCATTTTTGCAGGCTGTCAGGACGACCTCCACATTCAATAGAGTCGTAGTTCGAGCCACACAAATGCAAATTTAAAAACTGCAATATTTCTAAAGACCACAATGTACATCATTGTATGTGGTGTGATAAGAGCTATTATGATGTTTAATCTGCCACAGCAAAAAAAACCAAAACAAAAAAAAAAACAACAACAAAAAAAACAAAAAAAAAAAAAAAAAACAAAAAAACAAAACAAACAAACAAACAAACAAACAAACAAACAACAACAACAACAAAAAAGTAATATTAAAGCAATTGGCCTCGCAGTTTTTCGGAAGACTATTTTAAACATTTTTTGCCAAAATATTGACCCCCGCAAAAAAAAAAAAAAGAAAGAAAATTACAAAACACCAAAAATCAGTACAGCATTGCCATTTAAACAATCTCACAGATCGGGCCTCTTCAATGGTGTTACTTTTAAGTCGTGTACACAAGAGGTCGGTTAGTTTATCAACCGACATGGCTGCTTACCTTTGTAATGCTTTTGTCTATAAGAACTCTAGGGCGGATAATCAGTCTGTCAGAGAAAAATCCGTGTGTCTCTATCCACCATGTCTGTTTTGTCGCAGTGAAATAGATCGTTTTAAGTTTTAAAGCACGCTTCTGATATAGTAATGGTACTATATTCATTGGAAGGAAATATTGCATTAAAATATATATAATATAATATAGCCTTGTAGAAGCATCTTCAGAGCTTAGTCTATTTGTAATGATTAGATTACTCCTTTTAAAACTGTTTTCAACTTACTGTTATACCAAACCAACTAGTCAATTGATTTTTCACAATAGTGCATACGCAACACATATTCATGTGCAAATATGATGCAGGTTACACCGTAAAGCCTGTCGTAGTTTGGTACTGTTCCTGACTACGTGTTATCGTACAAATAAGTATAAAGCGCCATACCTTTCGTCTATCACATAACGTTAATTGCCCTACAGACTTTGACCTCTTTTGCACTGAATGGGCAAGTTTTTCATGATCAGGTCAAGTCAATGGCCACCGGGCTTGCGTTAAGAAGTTTGCATACTGTTTATTAAGATGCTACTTTGTAAGTGTGTACAAACACACACACACACACACACACACACACACACACACACACACACACACACACACACATATATATATATAATGGAGAGAGAGAGAGAGAGAGAGAGAGAGAGAGAGAGAGAGAGAGAGAGAGAGAGAAGGTGTCCCAGAAATAAGCCAGGTAATCCTCTATGACGATTTGTCAGCAATCTCTACGTATCCAAAGCAATGGTTCGTTGACTCTAATGAGTCAAAAACCGTTACAATGCTATGTTCTCGCTCTCGTGTAACCAGATCTTGCCCACTTTATCTTGACGGTCACCAAATTCCCAAATTAAAAAATCACCAACATTTGAGGATTATTTTCTCCAAGGACTGGTCATGGAGTTACCACGTGGTCCATCTATACATTAAAGCCATTTAAAGGGTAGACTGTCTCAGGGGCATGAAATATATACTTAGAAAGCATTTGGAAACATTGTATTTTACTTTTTTTAGACCCGTTCTTGAATACAGGGAGATCTTGTGGGACAACTGCACAATAGCCTGTTGCCATAAGCTGGAACGTGTGCCACAAGAGGCAGCCCGCATTGTTGTTGGTGCCCCAAAATGTTAGCATCCAGTCACTTTGTAATGAATTAAATGAAACCCTTACTTATTAGACGTGAGCGCCACAAATTTATTCACATGTACAAAATTCTAGACGGTTTTGAGCCAAACTATTTGCTAGAGAGAGCCCCCACAGTTCCGGAACAAATTTATGATACGAGACATGCCAAACTATTTGCTAGAGAGAGCCCCCACAGTTCCGGAACAAATTAATGATACGAGACATTTAAATGATATCCCGCAGATATTCAACTCTTGTGAATTGCGGCAACATTCATTTTACCCGAGTTGTATTTGCGTCTTTTTGTCCAGAACCACTTCCTAGTAGTCATTACCCTATTTCGCAGTCCGAACTCTTTACTCTCAATAAGCTAATCTATCCCTAGTCTAACATATATATATATATATATATATATATATATATATATATATATATATATATATGTATGTATATATATATATATATATATATATATATATTTATATATATATATATATATATATATATATATATATATATATATATATATATATATATATATATATATGGAAGTACTTTTGTCCATATGGTACACATTCCTCTGTAAAATTTTGACATAAGCTGTATTAGACCAAATAAACTAAAGGGTCTTCAGTGGGTAACTACTGAGAACATGTTTCGGAGCCTATTACCCGTACATGTCTCTCTGAGTAGCGGCTCCTTGTCTAAGCTAAATATTCAGCAAAGACAACCCACATGATAATGAATAAATATGAACGTGGCAAATGATGAATTAGCTAAATACGTGAAGTTTTGCTTGTAAATGCAGAACTTCATTATGAAAGAAAAATACCTGTCAAACAAACTATAATTACTAAATTAGTATAGTACAGGTTCAGATAAGAACAATTTGACTTACCCCTGAACCCATATGTACCCTTTCTAGCCGGGCAGCTTATCCTAGTTAAACCACCCGCCAGTGTAAAACTAAAGTGGAAACAAGCTGGGGCCTTATATTGAGTCCCAGTGATTGTAAAATAAACAGTTGCAGCTAGACCACCTGTACAAACCAAGAGAATTCCTAACAAGGACCTCAAAGATGGACATCTTGCACCAGGAATGTAAAACAAACTCCATGATGACACCTACTTCTCACTTTGAAAGTCTATAAACAATTAAGCTCTATTTCACTGCCAACCCTGGGTCAATATCTCAACGTAATGTGTCAGGTTTGTGACATTTGAGAAAATATTGTAAACTTTGAGTATTTTTTAAAGTATTGAGTAAATGTGCATTTAGGCATCTCAGAAAAGAATGAAAGTCATTAGCATTTATGCCAAAAACATGTTATCGAAACAATTTTTCTTAAGAGGATTTTAAGTTCAACTTGGCAAACATTTAACTGTCGTAGGCCGCTGCTTGCTACCGATAGCCCCAGGGGGTTTAACCTGACAGAAAACATGCAAGCGTAAAATATCAGAAAGTGAATATTAAAACAGAATGATGCCAAAAGATAAAGTTACGAAGCGAAACAGACAAGTCTAAAATCTGTGAATTATTGTATCCAGACTTTTTAATAATCTTTGTGTTATTCGTATTTGGAATAATCTAGATCGTATAATGCAAAATTGCAATTCATTGTCCTCTTTCAAGACAAAGCTACAGATAAGAGATTCATTTGTCGCAGCTTACTACTGTGCGGAAGAAGAAAAGCCCAAATTCATCATGCCAGACTAAGAATGAAATACAGTTTATTGAATTGTGATCTGTATAATTGTACTTTCGTAGCAAGTGATTTGTGCCCTTGAAGAGAATTTTCTTTACATCTAATTTTATTCTGTCTTTCTTGTATTTTATATTTTTCATGGAACAAAATGTGTTATTTTGTCGAATATATAAATGCAGGCGTTGTTTAGTGCTGTCCCGACAGCTTGTCATTCAAAATAGTCGTAATTACATAGTCATAATATCGTAGTATTTTCAAGATTTGCTTTTCCTGTGTTGTCAAGAATTACTGCGATCATCGACTGTAAATCTGTGCCCGGGAGCGGAATTAACATAAGCTTCGGCTTGCTTTCCTATCCCATTCATTGTGTATGATGAATAAAATATGTTTTAAAAAAGTTCTACTATAGCCTCATTTAATTAGAACTCGGCCAACCGCATCTCCTCTCCCAAGCTTGATTGTTACTTTTCCTGTTTCGGTGCTTCCGACTTCCTGGTCCCGTTTCATATACATGTAAGATACGTATATTTACAACAGAAACGGACAAAGTATGTACAGACTCAAGATTAGCAAAACGTTAAATTTCCAGTGTTATAATATTTACAGATTAGAGGTTTGGAAGCTTTTGGTCTTGTATAGAAGTCAAGTGCCGTCTAGAACATGGTAACACTCATGTATTTGTTAAGTCAAATAAAAGAACGTAATGTTACTGTTGTGGTTTAGGTATTTGGCTCGATTTTCGAGTCATTATAGTTTTATGACAGTGTGAACTCATTACAATATAAAGCACTGCTTGAACAACAACAACAAAAAAAAAAAAAAAAAAAAAAAAAAAAAAAACAATATTGTAACTGGTTGTAAATTGCACACGGATTTCAAGGGCACTATCACAGAATCACCAAGTTTTATAGATGTTTTCACTTCAGACCCACATGATTGCTTCTGATGAGAATAAGACAAACAATTGTGCCCTATACTAAACTATGCTATACTAAAGGCAATTTAAGGGAATTGTCCCGGCAAGGATCCAAATAATGTAAATTGTTGGAAAAAGCCATTGTCTCTAGTTCAGACTGACTGCTTGAAGATTTACATTTTTTGTTCAGGTTTGCAGCAGATTTGAAGCACTTTATCAGAACGGATGTGACAACACCATCGGATGTAGAGTTTCAGCTTGCCTGTAAATATAAAATAGCGCCACGCATTACCTAGTCTCAGCGTAAGGTCTAAATCAAGCGCTTTATTTAGAAACCATAGCCATAAGTGTGCCATATAATTCTGCAGAGAAGCGGTACCATATTGATGCTGGTATGTCCCCTTCAGAGATGAAAAAAATATTCGGCGATTTCGAACGGAACAGCAAAGAACATCGCAAACAGTCACAGGAAGTCCCGGTTACGTGTCACTACCGATCACATTGCAACAGGAAAATGTGTACCTGACAAGCAAAAAAGGAATTATTAAACTTCCGGCTTTACATAAAGTGTCCAAAGTTTTTTTTTTTAAGTTTAAAAATACCATTGCCATTGCCAATTTCAACAAAAACCTAATGCACTTTGAATTAACATAATGATACCAGATTTGTATTCCTTGTAAACCGACTCTTCATGTAAGCACCACGATGCCTGTAGTTACAGAGAACATAGGGTTCCAGGTAAACATCTTTCTTCGCGTTCCTCCTTTTCAAAACTAGGTGCTGAGAAAGTTGGAGTTAGAGGCTATATTTATTGACTTGACCCGGTCGAGTGGCACAGGAGCAACCATATTGCCTGTTTTATGCTGTTATCCTATACACTCTATGCTGATTGATTAACTTGAAAAATTCAAGTTTCTAATCTGATCCTCAGGCAGAATTTCTAAAGTTATATATTCCGAAAAGTCCTTTAAATTGGATTTAAGCTTTAAAGATATATATATATATATATATATATATATATATATATATATATATATATATATATATATATATATATATATATATATAGAGAGAGAGAGAGAGAGAGAGAGAGAGAGAGAAAGAGAGAGAGAGAGAGAGAGAGAGACGGAGAGAGACAGAGGAATCCCTGAGTCAAATCTGAATCCTTGTTGGGGGGGGGGTAGGGAATATTTGTTTCCTGACGACAGATGGTTATGATTATACACCAATAGGCCTGTATAAATTATCAGCGATCAAAGAAATTTATTTACCTACCCGTTTTAACAACTTGAGCGCACGCAACATAATATGTTTGTTTTTTTTTTATTTTTTTTTTCATTTTTGGGGTTTTTTTTACAGAGAGCTACGACTTAACGATAACCGCGAGATGACTAGTTGCAGTGAGCTTGGCAATCCCAGGGTAAATATGAACTGTTTGTGTCTCTGCAGAAACATGAAAATTGTTCTTTTTTAATGTGTGAGGTTTTTACAAGATTTAAGACAAACAGAATGATATATTACCTTAATCTCGACTTTGACATCTATATAGCTTCCGGATAGCTATGCCATCGTACGCCGATAGACCATACCTTTGTCCAATTATAGGCAAAAATATTCTGTTTTTCGGCATGATACTCCTATAGCGTTTTCCAATTGAAAATTCCTGTAATTCAAATGGCATTTTCTGATACAATGCTATGATAAATTTCGATAATATCGTCATATCCAATTAGAACATAATATTTTGCTCTCTACTTGCATGTTAAGTGTTGTTCAATGGTAAGTTTGCAGATCCATGGGTGGAAAATTGTAAGCGTCTTGATTAGGTTATGTATCGGATCACGTGCAGTACATTATAACAGTCGAGTTGCCATCCTACAAGGCGATATATTTTATCTCCCTTCTCCACTGGCGCACATGCAACATGTGCAAATGATGCATGTATTCTTCTGTGATAAATTGATTATTATGTGGCCTCAGCTAGCCTGCTGTTGCAGAGCATTTAGTTCCAGTACACGGATAAAGGTGCAATTGAAAATGTCAACAAAGCCACGTGCCTTAAAATATATAAGCCATATGGGGCTAGGTCAAAACGAACATTGCTTGCCATTTTTGTTGGATCTGCGTAACGACAGGGTATTTGACGTTTATTAAGGGCACTGTGTTAGACAATCGCATTTGGAGATTGCACTGGCCAGTTTGTTGTGTGATGCAAGTTGCATAGCCACAACTGTTGCCAGAAACAATGGCTACCAATTGCTCATGTGCCCTGTATGAAACTATCCAGACCAAGCCATCAGTGAAATTGTAGCATGACTTATTCAATGCTTATCTGTTGTGCAGTGAGATCATAAACTGTGCATGTATATAATTCAAGAGTTTTGCATGAGGCTTTACACGTCTCTTCCTCTGTTACAAAGGCAAGCACGGTTCCTGATGTAAATGATATGTGTTAATATCGAAATTATATGTTCAATTTGACCATAGTTGTATTTAACATCTGGTGACATTGGCCACGTTTGTTGATATATAATTGAACAAGCTGCTTTGCATAACCCGACAGTACTGTATGTTTACCACAAGGCGATGTTCAAGTTTCACTTGCATTCACTAAAAGACCAAAAAATATCAATATTTCCCGTCACGCAAAAAAGCTTTGGGTTAGTAATATCATATGTGAATATAGATATATGTATGCATGAGTAAATGAATAAGACACGTGGTAAACTACCGTAGCTCCATAATGCATGATGGAACCCAAGTCGTACGGGAGACCTAGAGTAGACGCTTGTCCAACATTGTACTTCTTGAAATTGTACGCCTGGCCTCGCTGGATATTCTCCCAATAAATAATCACATATTTGTCTCTGTCAGGCCGAGATTGCTCATGAAGGAAGCCCAGAGCATGCAGTAATTCATGCACGACAACGCCCATCTGAATGTATCATGGTTTTGAAATTTTGTTTCAGTGTATGTGAATAAAAGTATCATTGAAATTTATATGCTTTATGTTGCAGATATACAGACGATTGGTCATATTGGAATAAAATTTTGAAAGATATGGATACATGTTTGAACCGAATTAAAGTTGTACCTAAAGTTCCTATAGCTAGATTTTAAATTGCCACCGGATCATCAGATTGGTGTACATTAAGCTACAGATTTTCGTGTGAAAATAAAATGGTTACTTCAATGTTAAGTGGTCATTTTATTGTGATACATGAAAACGAGATTTGAAACAAATGACTATGGTCATCTAATTTGATGACGATTTTAAAGCATGCATGTAATAAATCTCGATGACTATTTTCTCTGTGAATATGGAATAATTTCTTTCCGAGAACTAAATGAAGCTTCACAGGCGTGTGTCGTCTACGTGCAACAATATATTTGAAAGTCTCTCTTGACCAGACATTTTAGATTTCTATCTTTCCATGCTTTGTTTTGGCCACAGGAAAAAGTTAATAAAGGTCATCACATGATGTATATACTATCCTCCTGCAGACACACCTCTGTATCTTAAAATTTTGGCATAAACCATTTCCTTGGTAATCCAGAGAAAAGGGTTGCTAATTTTAATTGTTATAATTACTTTGATTCCAAATTCAAATTCCTCACCAAAGACCTTTTATCAAAGAACGTGCACCTTTAGTCTTACAACAACTCTACAACTGTACTAGGTCACACGCTTTCTTTGGAGCACTTTAGGAGAATTACTGGCAACCTTTTGATTCGGCGCACGTTTGGGCGCCTTACGTCCAAAGTTTACTGACAAAATAAAATACCTCAGTCTGCAATCTTGTAGGGTCTACCCTCCTTGCTACAATGTAGCATTGGACAGGTTAGTTTTTGTTGCATCGAACAGCATATAATGCACTTACATAGTTACACCTAGGCCCCAAGATTAACGGTTGCACGCCTCGACGCTTTGGTTGCATGCCGAACCAAGAAAAGCAACTGTTCGAAGGAAATATGTCACACATGAGCACTCTTTCGTTTTGGCTTAAGTGTCTAAAATACATCAACATCTTCATCATTTACATTTTACTCAAAGCACATTTTGCTGCATTCAGTGATTTAGCTGAGAATTTATGTCATGGAATGACTGCTACGCAAACTGTAACAGTGGAATTGTAATGTAACACATTGCAATTTAAATGGAGGTTACTAGTATGAGGTAACCGGGGTTAAATAGGTGAGTGGTCAGCACGCGAGATCATCAGGGATTTAACTACATGCCGGTGAATATAAACAGCCTGTTTTTGTGTTTTTGTTTTTTGTTTTTGTTTTTTGTTTTTTTGAAGCCAGTATTGTCGGTTTTGTTCGTCGTGGTCTTCGTCTCGATCGCCCTGTGCAGTCCGTTTGGGTCTTGTCCGCCCCCCCCAAAATGTTTGCTGCAATGTCCTGAAAACTGGCAGTCAGTAACCATTTAACTACGCACAGTTCTACAGGTAACAACGGGGATCAACATCGCGAAACAAAAGAAGCAGAGAAACCAGAAAAAATAATCTGTATGTAGGGTCTATGTAAAGTACCTGTCAGAGGCCACCCTGGGCCGCACGGGCTTGGCAGATGTCAGAGAGTACCAATCAACTTTTACAGATACCAGTGCCTTTCCGTCCCAAAAGCACTGAGTCGGGAAGTGAGGCAGCTAAGTTAAATGTGGCCGCTTCCCTACCGTTACAGTTTGCCGTGGAGGGACCATGACCACACCAATTGCTAGACAGACCGGGGCTGAACCCCAACGACAGCAACGTAGCTGACAACTCGGCGGCTCAACCGCAGAGAAGAGATACATGCCACCGCATCTACAGCTTGCCAGGGATGAACAGCGCCCATTGCAAAGTAGACCAGTGGGTAATTCCATTGACTCTCTCACGGCCAGCAACATGGCAGCACCGCCCCAAGGAGGGGCAACGGGCTTATTAAACAGAGGGAAATATGGATCTCTTTGTAACGCCGTAAGTGGTATGGCAAGTCAACAGCCCCAAGCACAGTGTCAAATGTCAACACTCGCGTTGTCAAGTCCTATAATGGATATTCCAAGGTGGCAATATTTCAGGGCCGCAAATTACAGATTTTCTGTTATATTTCCCGAACTTCTTAATGTAGGCAAAAGATATCCGTCTATTTTACATTCTCGTTTGTGTGTGGGCCGCAGCCAATTGAACGCCATCTTTTAAAGATTGGTGTTAAAGATTCAGCAGCTTGTTCATGTGGCGCCACCACTGAGAGTATCTGGCACTACTTTCCCACCGGTCCAAAATACATTGTCGCTCGAGATGCATTACATACAACCATTGGTCCTTTGGCTCCATTTACCAGAAACACAATTTTGTTTGGCAGTGCTTCTTGCAGTCTCGAGGACAATATTATCATATTTTTATCTGTTCAAGAGTTTATTGAAAAAAGTAAACGATTCCAAGGTGAAACTGTAACTTAATCATTCATATCGATAATTCGAAACTGTAAATTAATAATATATACTGCTAATATTGATAACTTCATGAGCCCCGCTATTTGTGTTTGTTCTGGTGGCGTCTATCCTTCCGTTTGTTTTCTCCCACCACGCTGGTCATCAAGTCCCCTTGGACTTGATGAACGGTGGTTCATTGGAGCTGTGCTGTCAAGTCAGGCCTGTGTTTTCAACTTTTCTCCACAAGAGGGATGAATATAGGGCTTTGCCCTTCTTCCCAATTGTTTTTCTTTGGGAAATAAAATACGTTTAAACCAACCAACAGGTGCAGTACCTGCAATACGACTGATAGATCCGGCCGTGGACTTACGCGATGGGAGAGTCGCCCAAAGATAAGCTATAAGCACATGGGGGCCCTCGTAGCCTGTTGGGGCGCCACATACGATGTGATCCAGTGCAGTTCTGTGGTGGCACAAAAGTGCCAACTATATTTTTCTGTCTCCATAAAACTGCGAAAGCGAAAACAAGAAAATAAGAAAACAGAACAGCGAAAACAAGAAAACACTAATGCGAAAACACTAAAATAAAAAACGCGAAGGCGAATATGCGAAAACACAACCGCGAAAATAGGACAGAAATTATGTCGTGTTTTCGCACTCGCATTTTCGTGTTTTCGTATGAGCGTTTTCTCGTTTTCTTGTTTTGCTGTTTTCTTTTCCTTGGTCGAAAAACAAAAAAAAACAAAACAAAAAAAAAAAAAAAAAAAAAAAAACACTAAAGTTAAAAACACGAAGACGAAAATGCGAAAACACAACCGCGAAAATACGACAGAAATTATGCTGTGTTTTCGCACTCGCATTCTCGTGTTTTCGCATTAGCGTTTTCTTGTTTTCTTATTTTCGCAATATCGTGCTTTCGCTTGTTTCACTTCCGTTTAACACCTTCCCATATGTTAGCTAACGGAATCAATCTACTGAATACTTTAACTTTTATGGTTTATACTTGTATTTTACAAATGAATTCAAAGGAAATGTGTGAACGCACCATGAAATAACCCCGCTTGATTGGTGCCCCTGTTGTAACGGGGTAGTTTTCCAAATTCATTGTTCTTGTTGTTATTATTATATCTCGTTGTTGTTGTTGTTGTTGTTGTTGATATTATTATTATTATTATCATTATAACTATTTTTATTATTACTAAATCTTGCTAGTACTAAACAGAACTGCCTAGCGGACGGTCATGATACCAAGATCGAGCGAACAGGTAAACTGGTTTTCGAAAGCACATTTTAATACATGTTGCATTAATGATAATATTTACGGTAAATATTAGACTTTGATCCTTGAACTAAACTCTGTACACAAGCCAACAAGCATATAAGTAAGCAAACAAACAAACTTTAAGCCAGTCATGTCTGAGGAAATTGATGCTGATTCATGGAAATCCTGGTGACAAAATTATCAGCGCCAAGGACCAAGGGGACAAGTCCTTCACAGGTAGTGTTCGTGTGGAAAAATAATCGTTCGGTGAAAAAAATGGTCTTTATGATAAAAAACAAAAACAAAAAACAAAAAAACAAAAACAAATAACCAAAAAAAACCCAAAAAACAAAAACAAAACAAAAAAACAAAACAAAAACAAAAAAACCAACAAAAAACAAACAAACAAACAAACAAAAAAAAAAAAAAAAAAAAAAAAAAAAACAAGCAAAAAAAAAAAAAAACAAAAAAAACAAAAAAAACAATGACATTCACTATTTGTTGCTGGAACAAAGTGTGCATGATGCACCGAAACGTGTCCACGAATTTCACTGGCATAAGTCCCAGAACTCCGGTTCGGTGGATGATCACTAAAAAAGATTGCTATATAATAGTTTTCAATGTAATACATAATTGAGCTCTTTATGGCAGATTTTTTTCTTTTCTACACGATAGTGGTCCACCATGCATGTTTTGAGCTACATTTCTGCATGTGATTATAGTGCGTGCTCTTATATGCGTCTGTCATCGGGCAAAATATTAAATCAAATATTGGTATCATATCAACGAAGTTTGTAAAGCATTTACGATTTATATATGTATAAGGAATTTAAGGAACGGAATTAAGCATAATTGAGGTGGCTGTGCATGACCAAACTTGCTTCCATATCGGACATCGCTTTTTAAATTCTACTGATGAAGCATTTAACTTACCTACTGAGTATCTTTTATCTGATGTTGCTTTATCGGATTTCTTGGGGGGGTTGAAACCCTAGCTGGAGACCACAATATTAAAACATATGTCACTCCAAAGAATGCACATGGAGATCTACACGGAAACCCACCACATTCAAATGCCACACAACAGCTTACACCATGTGTGCTGCCCAGAATCTTGTCAGAAAAAGTACAATACATCATAAAAAATTACGATAACACGTTTGTTTCAACAGGTACATATAAATTTCTACCATAGAGCTGTGACTCATGTCTTTTCTTTTTGGTAGTCTGTCTGCAAAGAAGGGGGGTGGGGTGGGGGTGGGGGCTAATACGCTGGTACAGGTAATTAATTTTTTAGAGTACGCGGTACGGAAAATAAAAATCTTTCAAAATTTTGGATTGTACGAAGTACGTAAAATAAGAGGGCTTCAAGTACGCCAGTACGGTAAATAAAAAGCCCCAGTACGCCAGTACGGGAAACTTAACTGTTTAAGTTTCCGCTTCAGGAAGAATGGAAGACCCACGCGCTGCAATAATCCTGTTAACACAAAATCAAACAAAACAAAATCTGACCTTATCAGTGTGGGGTTGTATCATGATATACTGGACAGTTTGAAATTATATTCAGACATTCCATAGCCCAGCTTAAGCTTAGGCTGTCTTTTAATGAAAATGTCTGTAATCATTTCCAATACTATCAATTTGTATGTTTAATATTAACAATGTACAACTTCACTTGTGGCCAGTACTTATTTATTCGGTTTAGTCATTTCATAACAATGTACACTCTGTCAGTACAAAATGGTTAAGCCATATCTATCTACTGAAATGAGCAAGTGCAGCGATTTACCCCTTGTGCCCCTTGGTGCACAGACTTCACACACACGATTTGGTGGTTGATTTGATCTGTGTTTTTTTTTTTCAATTCCTTCCCCTTTTCTCTTCTTTCTTGGAGGGGGGGGGGTAAGGTCTTAAGGGATGTAACACACACACACACACACACACACACACACACACGCGCGCGCGCACACACACAGTGGTCCCTGCATTGTATGTGGTCACTTTTTTCTTGCCTGATGATTATTATTATTATTATTATTATTATTATTATTATTATTATTATTATTATTATTATTATTATTATTATTATTATTATTATTATTATTATTATTATAACTGGTCGACACTGCCGCCGTGCCGGTTTCAACGGTAGCAGCAATTGAGTCCTGGTCAGTTCTAATCCCATTATCATTGCAATAAGGCGATAACTGGAAAGTGGTCTTCGGTGAATGCATGGCTGGTCACTGGCCACTCAAGCGAGGCAAAGCTGACCGTCTCCTTCCGGCTGCCAACACCAGGGACTTGTTAAACTTGCACAAGCGCACTCTAGACTACCATGAATTCGGTGGGAGTGACGTCACAACATCCGGGGTTTCGCGGAATGTGAGAAGTCAAATCCGAGGTCAGATCAAGTTCAAGACGCCCAATATATTTGAGTGGTCTCATTATGTTGTGCTAATTTAAGTCCTAGAACTCTGGGCAGTTTGGAGATCTGGCAAAGCCAACCACTGGACATTTTTTGTTTTCATGCGCAACATGCGACATGCTGGCGTAAAAGTGCCACACCTTTTTTATTTTTGCAATAATACATAATATCCAACGTTCCACGTCATGATTTAAGTTTTGTTCAGTAAGACCTCCACATTTCTATGTGGTTCTTTTGTCAATTTAAACAAAAACTTGTGCACTATACCCTAACAAAGGGAGTATACCGATCTCAATCACCATTTGATCAAAGTGGTCAAATCTGTGTGAATACAATTGCATTGGTACCTGTCCGCGCATTTTTCTTGATTAGCGTCACGAACAATGGTTCCTCTTTAATTTTTTCTAAAGATCGGTTGTGTGTTATAATTGTCATTAAATTATAGTGGCAGAGCTTGTTGCTGCAGAAAATAGTCGATAAACACAGTTTATCGCAGTTACTGACAAACTGTCAACACGATAGGCCCATAAAACACGAGCGGCAGCGGTATTTTCACCCGAGCCATGTTTACCTGCGGCTGGCGTTTCTTACTCTCTTTCCGTGAAAAAAAAAACCTCTGCTCTATTGTACGCAAAGACTGGTACAGTGGTAGTATGTTATCATTCTGAGCAATTTACAGCGTTAAATTTTGTTTCTTGCTTCAATAAATTGTCCGTAATCGTCACTTGTGTTCACACAAATGTCACCCATCTTTCAAGCCAGACTTTCACAATGCGAGGCAGCGAGTACTACCGAACGAAACAACGGTAGAAAACTTTTTGATTGGACAGCGAACAACATGTGATCGATTCTGGGCCCATGTAGTTTCCGACTAAAATAACGACGCATCTGTTTGAAATAGAAGCAGTCTTGAAGGGATTCCCACTAAAATACTTTTGTTTCAGCCAATGGGAGAGCTTGCTGTTAAAAAAGATAAGGTTCTGAGCATTCTAACGATATGAACAACATGGCACGTAGACGAAAAAAAGATCGAGATCGAGACGATGAAATCCCCCAATTTTTGCGCAGTTTTGCAAAGTTACATCATTCAAATTGTCACAAGCAACGGCCCGATCATTGATTTAAATCATCGTAGAAGGAAAATATTCATTTCAACGCAAAATCGAATAGCCATCGGCAAGAACTGACGTTTCTCTACAATAAAATGTGCGTGCTTGCATGTAAATAAACAGTCGACACAATGACCACGGCCTTGAATCGGTCACGTGCTTGACTGCTGATGAATAATCCATAGCAGCGACAAGCCGGCAAGCTTTTCAAGTGTCATTGGACGCCCTCCCCCTGACACAGTGCACTGCAATTAATCTTTCATCACACAGTAGCTCAATTAACAGCTTCTAAAGAGGGGTGTGTTATGACCACTCGCTTGTCTGTGTGATAGGAAACAGTGCAGACCGCCCGGCACTAATCATCTGGAGTCAATGTTATCTGGTTATAGACACGTTCCACGCCAATTAGCTAGGTTTAAGGCCCCAAAAGGGCCTACCTGTATTGTAACAGAATAAAGCTACGATGTGCGTTTACTTAAAATTTCATTTTGCAATGAATTTGATTTTAAATCAAATACGGAAGACAGTCCAGTAAGACTTGAGCAAGTCTAGCTAGGTGTATGCTTTGGAAGGTTTGGATCTTGCAGCAAAAAAAGAAAAAAAATGTGGGCAGATTCCCAACAACTGTGTAATGAGGTTCTCAATAAAATACAGAGAATCTCTTTCTGTTCATGCAGGAACAGATTGACTCCATGCTGCTATAAGTACCAGGCAGGCTATAGTTTCCACTTGTGCAGAACAGACCTGTCAATGCACCATGACTAAAACTGGTGCCCTAGCTGGCCTATTTTTGCCTGAGGCAATGTCAGTCTGCTGAGCTTACCAGTCCCAAGGGAACACAGGCTCCAGACTTCTAGGCAGAACAAGCCTGAGTGTACCCTCTGTTATAAATAGACTAAATACAGAGCTGAGTCGGCCAGAGCAAGGAGGGTAGAATTTGTGTCATCTCAGTTGACACTTTCATGTCTTTGTTTTCTTGTAACCAGTTAGATGAAGCCTGTTCTTCGTGGCCAATACTGTGACAGTATAGTTTTTGTCTTGGTTCACAGGTACATGTTTATGTAGTTTCTTGACAGCTTCTGTTAAAATTTGTTTATGTAATAAAGGAAGAAAGACAGTTTTGTATTGCATGTATACACACCCCATTGAATTATAATATGTATACACTGTACATATATATGTGCATGTATGAATAATGTACATATACATGCACACATACTCATCCATACTGCCCAGAAGGGCTGACCCTCTCAAGAGTGGACACTTTTCTCTGGTCCCAAGGGTGACCACTTTAGACAGGTTTCACTGTATTAGTAAGCACTGGAATTTTCTCTCTGTCTTTCTCCTTCCTTCCTTCCTTTCTTTCTTTCTTTCTTTCTTTCTTTCTTTCTTTCTATCTTTCTATCTTTCTTTCCAACCAAATTAGGTCTGGAGATTTTCTCAAGCACTATTTTTTCTGAAAACCACCAAACTTGCTATGGTGACTAACCTAACTAGTGAACTTGTGAATCTCATTTGGAATAGTCATGATGTTTAAAAGTATACAAATTTACGAGCAATTAAAATTTCAAAAGCTCCATATCTTCCAAAATATTGCAGATACTCAAAATTGCGATGTGCATACACAGGTCTGTGACACCTGCTGATATAATCGACAGTAAAAGTTAAGTAGAATTTCAAATTATGCTAATAAGGGGCTTTGAAAAGTTCAAAAGTTGAACATCTCCAAAACTATTATACATAGACATGCCATTTCAACTTGAATGTATAGGTTTGTGGCAAAGCTGCATCCAATTAACCATGAACCAAAGTTGTAGGCTTTCAATTGATGCAAATTAGGTAAACATGCAAAATGTAAATCTTGAATAGCTTCAAAACTAGTATAGATAGAGGTGCCATTCCTACTTTAATTTATGGGTTTGTGGCAAAGCCCCATCCAATGAACCTTAAACCAAAGTTGCAGCCTTTCAATTTAGGCAAATTAGGCAGATACACAAAATTAAAATGTTGTATAGCTTCAAAACTAGTATACATAGTAGTAGTGTCATTCAAACTTCATTTTCTAAGTTTGTGACATGCCCACAACCAATGGATCAAGAACCAAAGTTGTAGCATTTTACTTTATAAAAATTAGGCTAATACACAAAATATAGATTATGTTGAACAATGTCAAAGTTGAGCATTTCAAACCGGTCTGATTTTGAAGGCACCAAGACAGATTTGCTAGGAAGCAATTCTTCTTTTCTAGTTTTATATTGGTGCTCTACGAACTTCTCTAACATTGAAGACTATTATATCAGTACTTTAAGAGATTTTAATGTACTCATAAAAGACCTGTTCATACCAACTTGTACCGAAATTATCCGGACCCTAATTAATTAGGCATTCCATTGTCGGCCTGATTATTAAATCAGCAAGTGGCCGAGTCGGGCTCACGCCTTCGTATATTCATAACGGATGCCGCGGCTAACGCTAGTGATTACAGCATGTATTGAGCTGAACAGTGCAAATATTTTACCTAAAATGTCACATCAGTGGTGAACGTGCATTTCTATTTTGCTGACGGTTTGGTATTTCATTAAACCCAAGCACTTTCTGTGTTTTACTTTCTGATCCTCCCACGTGTAATCCGGCCAGCGTGGTCGAGCTCAAAATGTAAACTAGAAAAGAAGATTTCCTTCACAGCAAATCTGTCTTGGTGCCTTCAAAATGAGAACAGTTTGAAAAGATACACCTTGCCACTTTTCAACATAATCTAAATTGTGTGTATTGGCCTAATTTGTATAAATTAAAATGCTACAACTTTGGTTCTAGGTATATTTGATCTATGTCACAAACTTATAAACTGAAGTTTGAATGACACCACTATCTACTGCAGTTATGAAGCTATTCAAGATTTTAACTTTGGTTCATGGTTCATACAATGCACCTTTTGTCCCAAACCTATAAATTGAAGTTGCAGCGGTACCTTTATGTATAATAGTTTTGAAGATATTGAATATTTGGAATTTGTGTATTAGCATTATTCGCATAAATCAAAATCCTACAACTTTGGTTCATGGTTCATTGGATGCACGACTATTCCAAACCAGGTTCACAATTTCACTGGTAGGTCAGTCACCATGGCTAGTTTGGTGGTTTTCTGAAAAATAGCGGCCGAGAAAAACTCCGGACAAATTTGGTCGTGAAGAAGAAAGAAAGAAAGAAATGTCTGGGTTGGCATCCAGACATAACAAAGCAGGGGGGCGCTTCCCGGAGTGAACCGAATAAACCGGAGTCCTATCAACTGGTCTGTTGCAGTAGACTTGTATCAGGCGCTGTGGAACTATCCTAATAGCTAATAGTATTACCACGCATGGAAGATAAAAGTGTCCACTAGGTCTGGGAAGGTGAAAGTGACAAAATAATAATCATGTTTTTATACCACAATCTCAATCAACTCCAATGGGGAAGTTTGTGTAGCCAAGTATCATCACATCTAAAAATTAAACACAAAAATATATTTGTTGTGTACATATTATGATGACAAGAATATTAACATCCTTCTAATGTGTAGCTTTGATATAAAGTTCGATAACTTGTTTTACAGGGTGGAGTTTTCAGTATGTAACAAGATATCTGATCACATCTGAACGTTCATACAGAAATATCGATCTCGTTTGGATGCACACACACACACACACACACACACACACACACACACACACACACACACACACACATATATATATAGACACAGGCAAAATGTGAAATAGACTTTCAGCTCATGTGATTCGTGTTTTTTTTTATAAAGAAATATAAGACTCGTGCATTTTCCTAGATATTTAATCGTACACCAGGACAGTGTACGGAAGATTATTCGCCATAACTTTGCAAAGCAAATTTATCCTTGGAAGGCGAAAAAATTGTTTTCATTTCTGGATTCCTTTTCCATTATTAGATGAAAAGAAAAATTATATAAAAAGTGATATGACAGATTTATAGATGTGTTTTGTCATGGTCTTCAGACACCGTCTGACAATTTTCCTGTCCCGGGATTGTGTGAAATGCTCAAATGTACCTCTTACCAAAGCTCAGACTCTACCCACGAAAATGGATCGTATATTGTACACAAATTCAACAGCTGACAACAGAATATATTCAAGGAATTTAAATAAATATATACACGGAAATTGCAAAATGTGTACAAGAAACCATAAAGACCTAAGTTATCTATCATATTATCAATACCTCACATCACTTCCTTGTGTAAGCCAAACATAAGCAAATTGCAGAAGTTATCCATCATATTATCACTATCTCACATCACATCCTTGTGTGTGCCATACATAAGCAAATTGCAAAACGTGTACAAGGAAACATATAGACCTACGTTATCCATCATATTATCACTATCTCACATCACATCCTTGTGTATATAATACACAAAATATCTTATCAGTAGTTATCCATCATTTTGTTACTATCTCATATCACACTCAAGTGTATGTAATATGTAAAACACAAAAATAACGAGCATTACACGAATGTAATAATTTGGGATAAATGGCACTGAAACGAGTCTTGTGCTGGTTCCCCGCCAATTTCTACACATAGGCTAATAAAGCCCACATGTTTGCTTCTAAATTCAAATTTGATGAATATAATATGTTCTTTAAATGAAATAAGGACGTTCATATATGCAATGATTTAGAACTACTGAACTACACATCGGGGCATGCACTTTAATCACATGCAGAAATGTAGCTTAAAACATGCCTGCTGAACCGAAGTTCTGGGAGTTATGCCAGTGAAATTCACGGACACGTTTCGGTGCATCATGCACGCATGGTTCCAGCAACAAATAGTACATGAATTTATTTTTTATTCATATGACATGTTCTGGCATATATTATGACTTTTATGTCCAAACACTCTATTCAGGACCCAATTTTTTTCCAACGAAAGATTATTTTTCCAAAATGTTTTGGAAAACTACCCCGTTACAACAGGGGCACCAATCAAACGGGGTTATTTGGTGCGTCCATACATTTCCTTTGAATCCATTTGTAAACTACAATTACAAACTATAAAAGTTAAAGTGTTCACTAGATTAATTCCATTAGCTAACATAAATGATGTATGTACATGCATAATATAATAATATAAACCTCATCTTGAAAAAACTTGTTCGTGAAATTCTGAAAATCCCAAATTACTTCCTTTATCAAGTTGTGACGTTTTCGATCAAGAAACGAAAAACATAATTGCTGTCGTGTATTCGCGGTTGTGTTTTTTGCATTTTCGCCTTCGTGTTTTCTTGTTTTCGACCAAGGAAGAAAACAGTAAAACAAGAAAACGAGAAAACGCTAACACGAAAATGCGAGTGCGAAAACACGACATATTTTCTGTCGTGTTTTCGCGGTTGTGTTTTCGCATTTTTGCCTTCGTGTATTATATTTTAGTGTTTTCGCCTTCGGGTTTTTTTGTTTTCGCTGTTCTGTTTTCTTATTTTCTTGTTTTCGCCTTCGCATTTTTATGGAGAGAGAAAAATATTTTAGTTGGCACCTTTGTGCCACCATACAGTTCTTGCAAAATCTGGATCCGGGTGCTGCTGAAGTTGCTTCTCCCAATGCGTATAATTGAGAGGCGATATTATAGTAATGGGACCATTTTCAATAGGGGGGGGGGGATAAGGAATCGTCCTATACATGATATATGATCATTAATTAGTGGGTAGCGCTCAATTTCCAAATTTCCTACACAAAGATAAGACTATCAAGAACGCATGAGCAGGTGAGTTTGTGCATCTGGAAGACTTTCTCCCCTGTCACACCGATTTAATAAACAAGTTGTAAAACAAAATTCAGTTTCAGATGGACAAACACTTGTGCATACTGCAACAGTGCAATAATCATAACTTCAATTTTTCAAACGAATGAAGGGAAGGCGATATTCTCTGTATGTTGCATAACTATTCATTTCGGATTAGGTACGGTGCATGATTTAAATATTACTTACCCGTTGCCATAGACAAAACGAATGCGGGTTCCCTTTGTTCGTTGTTTAAATCGTATACAAGTTTGTCTTTCGATGTGCTGCATAGCCGCAAAGATGGGTTTCATGTAAGCTTGGTTGTATCTGAAAGCTATTGTCAAACTCGTTTGAATAGATGCGGTTATAAAAGGTTGATCATTAGCTGATTGGTCAGCATGTGCAACATTTAGAGAGTATATGTTAAATGTCCCGTTGTCCTGAATCTTTAAAGTATATCAATCTTTCTTTTTTAAAACTAGCAGTGGATATTTATGTCCTCGTAAAGTGGATTAACTGACCAGTTACCGACTTGGTAGGCCATCGATTTGTTTTCGACAGCCTGTGATTTCCGATGAAATTGAAAAATATGATTTTTCATGCAGCTCAAATTTGAGGGGATTGCCATCGCATTTGAATACGAGTAGTTTCACAGGTCATTCACTCTGCCGTGTGATGGCGCAAAAGGGGGAATATCGCCAGTACGTTGACAAGCATGTCTTGTCACCTGATAAAGATGCATGTGTACGACTCTTAAAGCACGCATGTAGCCAGAAGCTTTGTCTGCGAACGTCCAGCATTACAGTTTCGTGAAATGCAGTAAAAAAGGACTTTCATTCCACTGTCACTGATCGCTCCAGTGGCAAAGGCTATATGGTCCCATTTTGAAAAAGGTTCTAATTAAGCCACCACAAACTGAAACATACATGCCCATGCCCCTATACTTGTTATACTGCTTATTCAGTTAGGCCTAATTCAACTATTGGGTAATTTACCAAAAATTGTTTTTTATCCAGTTAAATGCATCATGGTATTTAGTTTAATAGCAGAATGAGTAATATGTTAATATAGTTTTGACAACCTAAACAGAAAAAATGGTCTTACGTCCCATTGACAATGGCTCGTAGTATACAATTCCTCTTGGCCAAAGTTTTGCTGTCTTCAAATATTTTCGCTTCTGCCTGGTGCCAAGCTGAACTCCGTTCATATCTTCTTTGATCGCGTCATCAATATCCTGTTTCTGTTCTGAAGTTAGCTTAATGTCTCCTTCAAATAGGACTAAGTTTCTGTCATCATTTTGCTCTTGCGATGAATGTGGTGCCTCGTGGGAAAATTGAAATATAAGAATGCGCAAAGGTAGGCAATGGCTAAAAAAAGATATTCGTAGTACATAAATACATTTACAATATAGACTGCTGGTAGGCATTACTTGCATATTGGACACTTGCTCACATGAGCACACATAAGCCTGTATTCAGCCATAAATATATGTCTATATTGCCACCGGTTGTTTGGATGGATCAGCCAAAAACATCGACCAGAATCCCCGTTTACCTTCTTGCCCTCATCCATGGCAGATCGACACCTGTCTTCGAAATAAATTTACGATGGGTGTTCTACATAAGACAAACTGTTAAGATACATCTCTCTAAAATAAAACAATTGCAGGGTAAATATTTTGCCACCACATACATGTGTTATATAAAAGCGGAGACGAGCTCATCCTCAACATCATCTTCAAGTATGTTTTACTGGATTCATAACAGGTGTGATTATTTCATATAAAATTATAATGTTAGTCATCAATCTTTTGTACACTCTCCAGCCTTACTTCATGGGATTGAAACCCTTTCAGGTGGATTTATTGTGTTTAATAAAAAGAGAAACTTAAGCGCAAATCTGTAAGCCCAAGTACGTTTGAACACTATCAACCCAGGTTGGAAAATATTTAAGGAAGCAGTAAGAAATTTGTAAGAAATTGTAATGTTAGGAAATCAGCCTATTCCTTACATATTCTTGCATGCTAGATATGTAGGAATGTGCAAAGAAATAAAGGGAATCATGACTTTCATGACTAGGCCTACCAAATGAATCATTGAATCAATCGAGCGGAGGAAACCCAGCACTAACCTAGAACTGTTGGTCCTTGCCAAACTAACAAGACAAAATTACAAACAGTTCTCCAACTCAAAGTTAGACACAAACTTAAAATGTGACGTAGAAGAGTTATGCTATAACTTGTGTCATACTTGGAAACAGGTTAGATCAACGTTTTTGGTGTTTTAATATTAGAATCGGCCTATAAGCTCATTATAATCTCTCTACTTTCCATAGCCAATTCAGTCACTGTTTATGTACATATAGAATATACAGGAATTCATCAGTATCATTACGTTTGATTCAACATTTTGAAAACTCGAGGCCATGTGGTTCGTGACCAAACTGCTGGTGACAGATAATACTCATATACATATATATATATATCTCACAGGTATTTCATGTTTTGCTTCCTCTGTGCCTCTTTGGTCTAGCTCATTCTCAAGGTGTGTCTTTCCCGGAATTCCAATACCTGTTTGTTCCAGCGGTGAAGTGTCTGCCGTAAGGCCAAGGGCCAGGCCGAACAGCATTAGTTGACACAGAATGGTCATGTGATATGCATAGACAAAGGCCAACTACTAATAAATTTCACTTCAGTACAAATGATGTTGCAACAGGATATCCTGTTGTTCTTTTATACCATACCAGGCCACACCAGACGTGCTGCAGCAGTTGCGTCACTGATAATATATTCCTGTCAGTTTGCATTATCTTTTTGCATCTGAAGTGAATATATATTTTGTGGTTATCTTACTTCAGGGTCTAATGGACAAAATATGGTGCATTCGGATTTTTATCTTCACATGAAAAGTCTTAATCGATTTGACGCGTTACGGAGTCCATAGATAATTTCAATGGAAGCCTCAGCTGCTTATCACTTCTCCATAATATTTCCAAATGGTGTATGAACATTATAGTTTCACGTAGAATACAAGCCAATCACATTGTAGTTTGCGTGATTAGAACTACAATTATTCATTTTGCGACTGTCTTGAATAAAAGATGTTAAGATGAACTAAGCTTTAGCGTATTTGAAGCATACAATATATATAGAATCCTACATGGTCGAAAGGGAGTTACCGTGTTTTTCCTCACAAGTGGTCCATCAACAAGGACAACGAGTGAGAAAAAAAAAATTGTAACTCCCTATCAGACGAGTAAGATTTTATTTTTTCTATGTTTGAGAGGGAATTTATTTGGATTTTTGCATTGCTCATCTCTTCAAGGGCGCCACCATTTTGACCAACAAGCCAAAAAACTAACACAACTCTTTGATATTCATGCACGGCACGTTTAGCCGCTAGTATAATTACATATTATTGCATCAAAGATAGGGCAGGTACATTGGTGCGAGTATCACACAGTTTATGAATGTCTCATCATAAAGAGACATATTAGAGACAGTATATTTTAAATCCAAATTTTCCATGTAGGCCTACTTTTTGCAAAAGTTGTTAAAACATGACTGTACGACTGGTCCACGACACGGTAACCTACACTTTGTTTACAGTGACGAATTACGGTGAAAATGGTTCAAAGTTGTCACTCGATGCGCACACCTTTATCGACAAGAAACATTGATCCGGAAATCGCGCAACAAATTCATGAAAATAAAACGTCAAAATACGATACAAACAGGTCATTATGAACACTTAATAATCCTGGGAACTGTCAGTGTCACACTCGATAATGGGAACAACTCTGCGACGCGGAGGCATGACACGAGGATTGAATGAGGAGCCTGAAAATAGTTCGTAACAGCGCCCGATCTGATTGATCGGTTTGAACAATGAACCCACTACGTGGTTTGGGGGTAAAAACACTTTTGAGATTTCCCTTTGGGATTCTGGAATTCCCTCCGAAACATAGAATAATATCAGTTATTCAGTGTTTTAGTGTGAAATACAGGAAGTATCTCCCCCAAAGGCAAAGACAGCTGTATTACTCGAGGCGAAGCCGAGGGTAATACAGCTGTTTTGGGGGAGATACTTCCTGTATTTCACACTAAAACAGTGAATGACGATTTTATCCCATTTTTGATGATGTAATGTTCGACCTGCTGCTGCTGCATTTCACTTCACAGTCCGCCATCATGTCGTCTGCAGCGCGTCAAGGCTTGTATCGCATGACAGAGACTTCTAGTGGCTGATCGATGCACTAACCAGATAGGGAGATACAGCGAGAATACCGCTGTATTCCCCGGCCAGTTACGAGAATACCGCTGTATTCCCCGGTCAGTTTCAGGAATCGCGCTGTATTTCACCTTTGCAGTAATTAATGCACAAATAAGGGTAATACAAAGAGTGTACCATAGCTATTAACCAATCAGAAGCTAAGGATTCTATCAAAATGGGATAATATTAGTTATTCACTGTTTTAGTGTGAAATACAGGAAGTATCTCCCCCCCAAGACAGCTGTATTACCCTCGGCTTCGCCTCGGGTAATACAGCTGTCTTTGGGGGGAGATACTTCCTGTATTTCACACTAAAACAGTGAATGACGATTTTATCCCATTTTTGATGATGTAATTTCATGCCCCAAAAATACACATGTTCGACCCGCTGCTGCTGCAGTTCACTTCACAGTCCGCCATCATGTTGTCGTCTGCAGCGCGTCAAGGCTTGTATCGCATGACAGAGACTTCTGGTGGCTGATCGATGCACTAACCAGATAGGGAGATACAGCGAGAATACCGCTGTATTCCCCGGCCAGTTACGAGAATACCGCTGTATTCCCCGGTCAGTTTCAGGAATCGCGCTGTATTTCACCTTTGCAGTAATTAATGCACAAATAAGGGTAATACAAAGAGTGTACCATAGCTATTAACCAATCAGAAGCCAAGGATTCTATCAAAAATGGGATAAATATGTATATAGCCAATACTTTCAAAGCCTGCGCTCGTTAAGTCCAAATGATCATACATTTCTCATGCGTTCTTTGTTTTCTACTCGACAAAGAATATCGGCGTTAAAATAAGTGCTCGAAAGGGAATTAATTGTCATTTATTGGTGCTACTATTATTATTACTATTAGTGCTAGGTATCACTATTACTACGACTACAAGTATCATCATTATATTGTTAATTATTATTATTATTACATGTAACAATATTATTACTGCTACTTTTACTATTATTTGTGCCATTTTCTTCGTCATTAATTTGGTTGCTGCTGTTACTGTGCATTTTCCTCTTTTTTTTTCGTCTCTCTGTGTAAAGGGATGCAAACATGGTGCTCATTTGGTGCAGTGAGAATGTTTTTTCGTGGTAATTTAATGTTGTTGTGTAGTGCCCGTTTAATCATGTGGTAAATGCAGCTGGCACATGTTATACTGCCATGCTTGGAAAACCTAATAACACACCCAACCAATATAAGACTACAATTTGATTTTGTTCCCTGAGTGCATACATAGGGTCAGGTTGATCTACAGCACCTTTGCATTAGTTCAAAGCAGTCATTCTTCATTGTATGTATGAGATAATTGGTTTTAATTAGTGGTTCCCTCTTTTATTTAATGTTGCCATTTGTGAACATCTTTGAATTTAAAAGGAATCCTTTTCTCGGGGCAAGTCAGAATATGAATTTTGCTATTATGTCCGTATGTTAGATCATATACTTTCACTTATTTTTGTTATTGGAAGCAAGAACTTATAATTCATTTCCTACTATTTCACGACCTTACGTTCTTTAGATTCAAGCGGATTGTCATTACTACACGTAAGATACAGACAAGTAGGCGCCATTACAAAAAAAGTGTCCTTTAATTTACATCTGTGAAACATGGTTGACGGTTTCCCGCTGATGAACCATTGATACATTCATCTGGCTGTTGAAGCCTTCAGTTATCTAAATGTTTGCATTCAACGTACTAACAGCGATTGATTAAAGTGTAGATCTAGACATACATAATGACTGTAATGTATATGATGCAGGCAAGATTGTATTGTGGCTTATCTGTGGGTGAGGGTGGGGGGTTCGTCAGGACACGGAGGGTGCGCAGACTCTGTTACTATAAAAAGCTGTACGTCTGAATGTGCTGTGCTGTTATATTTTGAAATATCATTACACCGGGGTGATAAATAGTGCTTTCCGTTATGTATTATTATGCTTGAAATATGTACAAAATCAAGGAACAGTGTACATCAGCATTGCTACAAAAATAACTTACTGAAGATGGGAAATACAGATGGTGTTTTCAAAGTTAGAACATCAGTGGTGGGAAATTGTTACCTACGGACACATTAGAAGACGCCGTCAAATGTATCATTTTTAAGTGCTGGCTTGTAATAAGTTCTGAATAGACTTGAGAAAGAAAGATTCAGCAAATTTATGTGCCCGATACAAACTAGCATACGGAAGAGATGACTGCACGTGTGGAAATATTATACAAATGATGCTGAAGAATTAAGAAAAGCAGTTGAGACCTTGTGTCCAGGAAATAGCAAAGGTGTAAGAATCTTTAAAAAATCCCCAACAAAATAAAAAAAGAAAATGAAAAGACTGAAAAAGTTTAAATAGAAGATTGGGGAAATAGAGAGGGGATGATGCTGATGATGATGATGATGACGACGACGACGACGACGACGATGACGACGACGGCGACGACGGCGATGGTATGATGATAAATTAGTGTAAGCAGCAGGTCCAAACTTTAATTCATGCAGGGAATATGATCAGGAATGTGATACATGGTCTGATGCCGTAAGCTTATACTCTGAAAGGAGGGGAACTTTGCTCAGGGCTTACATCAGTTAGATCTAGAAAGTTTGCTTGAGCAGGACCCGTTGTCTATCAAGGATCTTAATTAGAGCTGTCCACAATGAATCTTCAGGCAATTTTGGTATTATGTGAATGTCTCTGGCCTCCTTTTGACCACCTTTCTTATGCTATTTATTTTCTTCGTCTACTTTGACAGATAAATGGGCTTTCCTGGTCTGGGACTGGATTTTAGATCTCGTCTCCCTGTATTTTTTACACGCATCAAGGATAAGATGAAATTCCTTATGGTAGATGTGGTTGTCCCGTCGTGTCGACGGGCACGTAAATTCTAATACATTGGAAATCTTAGACAAGGCATACAATTTCATGCAAAAATGGCAAGCACATCTAACGGTCGTACCTGATATAAGGTGCAGCAGCGCAGGAAAGCGCACCACCAAAGGGGGGCTTAAAGAATTAAAATAGGACTAGTTTAAGATGAAGGCTATTTGCTTATTAAGATGTCTGTCTGCCTTTGCTGACAGGCATAAATATAGAGAGTGTGTGCGTAATTCTGTGGGATAAATAAAAACGAAACAATAACAGCCCCTGGTACGGAAGCCATATAGGGGACGTCAAAACCCTCCCTTTTTTAAAACAGCCGAGTATTCAAGATAAGACTCGTTTATTCGACTTGTATCTTGAATATTCGACCTTTTTATTCTTTCGCCAGGTGGAGGCAAAAGTTGAAAGTTCCAGATAAAACTCGTTTAGTTGACTTTTATCTTGAATATTAAACTTTTCCAGTCTCTCGCTAGATCACGTGCCTCCGCCTGGGCACAAGTTCTGATGGTATCGTGTATTGAGTTCAGTGCTGCCCAGCTGAAAATCTTTGTAGCAAAATTATCTTTACTTGTAACATTTTTTTCCACTTCTTTATATAATAAACATTTATTTCTCAGAAACTATGTAGCAATTTTGAAGATCTTTGTAACAAAATTTTGCTACAAAGCTCCAGTAGGACAGCCCTGTGAGTTATGCCCCATTCTCGTGTACCACATATATCAGTGCCGTGGTGTCAATGACGTCCAGGCAGTGGTGACTTCATTTGGTCACGCAAAGCTTTTGCCAGAGACGTTCAGATTTTTATCTTGAATATTCGGCTTTTTCAATCTGTCGCTAGATGGCATAAAAAGTCGATTATTCAAGATAAATCTAGTTTATTCGACTTTTATTTGAATATTCTACTTTTTCAACCTTTTGCTGCATGACTCACAAAGTCGAATATTCAAGATAAATCTTGTTTATGCGACATTTATCATGAATACTCGACTTTTAAACAGTTTTCGTCAGATGGCGCTAAAAGTCGAATATTCAAGATAAATCTCGTTTATTCGACTTTTATTTTGAGTATTCGGCTTTTTCATTTCCTTCTTGGAGGGATAGGAATATTATCGAGCCTTATGTTTTCATTGCTAATAACAATGTCAGTCAGGTCTTGCGTAGCTAAAGATTACTAGCGATTCAGTATCTGAAATTTTTACCTGGTATTTATTGTGAGTGAAATCATTCAATGTATCTAGATTTTGATAATGTTTATGAAGAAGTGAGGATGGCGTTTAGAACTCCAACTTGCACCATCACCAGATATGAAATTATTCTGGTCATTTATTCATTCATGTTGTGGGGCTATTAAATGAAACTGACCTGCTGCAAAAGCGAGGCTACAGGCCGAGCAACGGCTTTATTAGGCCCCACATGAAGGTTGCACGTCCAGAAAGACATTTTCAATTTGAAAAAAAAGGCACTGGAATGACATATATTTTACAATACCAACTTAAATATAAAATTGTTTGATTGCCATTGATTTTTTTAAAGTAAAAGAACAAAGTTTGATCCTTAAATGGAGATATAAAGATGCTGAAAGAATGCCCCAGTATGTTTTGATTGTTTCTATATTGTAATGATACAAAATTGTAGATTTACAACAACAGTGCTCAAATGAAATATGCCAAAATAAGTTGTCAGTCATAAAACTTTTTACATTTTAAGGTGATTAAGACACTTGGGCCTAATAAACGATTCTCTCTCTCTCTCTCTCTCTCTCTCTCTCTCTCTCTCTCTCTCTCTCTCTCTAAACAAATTTTATTTGATTTGGTGCAATAAACAATGGGCCTTTAAGGTGCACGTTTGATGACCATTGTTTCGTATCTAGTGTATAAAGTCGGGTAGGAAATGTCATCCCCATGTCTTTAAAATCATTATCAACCCCGGGAAAAGAAAATGATTTCACTCATAAAAAATTAACATATATAATTTAAGATTTGAAATCGCTAATCATCTTTAGCTATGCAAGACCCGACAGACATAGCTACTGGAAATGAAAATATAAGGCTGAATTATATTTCTGTTCTCCAAGAGGCAATAGGAAAAAAGTCGAACATTCAAGATAAATTTCGCTCATTCGACTTTTAGCTTGAATATTCGACTTTTTCAATCTTTCGCTAGGTGGCGCCAAAAGTTGAATATTCAAGATAAATTTCGTTTCTTCGACCTTTATCTTGAATATTAAACTTTTCCCGTTTCTCCCTTGATGACGCACCTGTGGCTGTGAACGTGTGGTTGTGATACTATCGATGGGCGCGTCACAAATATATAGTCACGAGCTGGATTATTGGTAAGTTTTCGATCATTTGGCATGACGTGAACGTTACAGAAATCTAAACAGATCTACTGGTAGCAGAAGAAGGGTACTTGGTGATTGTGCCTCTCGTGGAGTAAATTCAAACGCCGGCAGGTGGATCGAGTTATACCCCACTCTTGTATACCACATGTTTCTATGCCGTGATGTCAACGACGTCCAGGCAGTGGTGATTTCACTTGGTCACGCAAGGCATCTACCAGAGACGTTTAGATTTCTGAGGTGTTGCCACCCTTTATCTAAGGAAACCGACTGGTAGTCCAACCCAAGTCCATAATTAACTGCATGATCCTCACATTAAATTGTATATATACATGTAATGTATGAATGACCCGAATTTCGTCTCTGGCGTTTAGAGAAGGGGTTGGTAATGTCATCACCACTTTATAATCATTATCAAACATGGGGAGAGCAAATGATTTCACTCGTAAGTAATATTTTGTATAATGTTAATTATTTTAATTAGATAAGTACTGTTTCCTGTATGGGTCGACATAGTGGCTCCATCCAGGCGTCACTTTTTGTTGTGGGAGGAGGAATATGGAATATGTTGGTATTCTGCCAGCAGGGATGCCTCCACAATCCTATCATGAAATTCCCGAATTTTCAAATTATTTGAATGACAGAAGACATCGGTCCAGGTGACGATCAGGGAATCTAGATTGACGTTAAAATTGCGTACATAGATTTCTTACGTTCGTTTACATTGTCTGTCGATGCTGCATACCACATCAGACGAGGAATTTTAATGTGGAGAGCATTGCTTTCATACTCAGCTGCTGAATCTGGAGTCAACTTGATGGAAGAGTGATCAGACAAGTTATCACCTTCATGAACACTCGAATATATGATCATATCATATAAATTTTTAGATATAATAAAATGGTCAATAATCGAGGTATCACCTGTACACTTAAGATGGAACGAATACTCAATAGCGGATTCTTTATGATCCAGAGCACATTTCAAAATTTCTTTTTTGAGAGATAGTTAAAAATGCTTTTATTCAACGAGCCTTGTCTAGAGAAGTCGGTATTGAAATCACAACCAATAATTATTTGATCAGCACCAACGTCCCTACATTTGTATATTTCATTCAGTATCTCTTCATATTCTGGGCTCTGTTGACATGATATTTGTTGAATCGCATGGCATATAATCATTAATTTTATTAATATTTTTTTTACATGGTTATTCATGAGAGCAGCGTACACTCGCTTTGACTAAAAATGAACCGGGGATATTTTACATAAATTGAGGTCTTTTTTCATAGGATAACACATCCCCCGTACGGTCCACCCAAGACAATTTCTGAGTCGTTCACACCTGAGGTCCCTGTTACATTTATATGTGGTATGTGGGACTCAACTTGGTTTATTAGCCAGTCAAAGAGCCAAATTGAATGCTCTTGAATGAGAACAATGTCACAATTTTCAGTGAGTTTATTAATATGCTGAAGTCGTCCCACTCCATGACCGTGTGATTTATACGTGATGAGACACAGACTAGCCATAGTAATGAAAATAATATACATGTAAGAACAGAACCTTGCTCTGATTGATTATGGGAGAACCTCCAATTTAAGATTTTTGGAGGGATATACCTTTGGACTTTAACTCCCCCTGGCCATACACCATCGGAGAATAAATCTTTAAATTGTGATACCGGTACAATTAGCTTGAACGATTTAAATGTAGCACTTGGATAAGAGATACACAGGGGCCTCCACTGCTTGATTGATTTTCGTCAGATTGAGACTGACCCACATCAGTCTCTATACTTAAACGGACATCATCAGAACTTCTAGAGTTTACAAGTGTGGTATTATCATCTTCACCGTCTCTCAACTGCTTACAGTCTTTGCATAACCACAGGTCATAATAACACTGAACAGTCTTGCAGTTCCCTTTGTGAGGACTTGGGGCATTGCCTGCCCCAACGTACTTAAGCATTCTACTGTCATTGACAGATTTCCACAAGCTTTTGTGAATGGGCGCCTTATGTTAAAGATGTCAACGTATGGCTCACGTCAGCCGGAGTATTTTCACGCTGCAATAAATCACTCACCAGGGACTTTTTCAGGCTGAAATGTGTCCCAATACAATCGGCCGACATTCATACATATATGCACTTTTACAAAATTCGTGGATATCAGACTGGGGGAGATATCAAGAACTTGAAGAATTTTTCCTAAGCTCTCGTTCCACAAAATTCACCTTGTGCCTTGTGTCATATGACCCCCCCCCCCCAATGAAAACCCCTACAAGTAACAGGTGAATAAAGACAATACTCCGTGTACAGGTACAAGAAACAAGTTTACATTTTAAAATGGCAAGGGGGGAGGGGGTTTCTGAGACAGCTTTTTAAACTAAGACACATTTTTTAGGGTCAGAGTGGTACACGTATATGAAAACAATACCCCCGGGTACAGATCAATATATGATATGTGGTATAAAAGAATGGGACAGCACTTGATCCACGTGCCTGAGTTTGACTTTGCTCCATGAAAGGGACAATGCCCAAGTACACTTCTTCTACTAGGCCCCATAAAAATACCTTGTTTATCATCACTTTTGTTTTCTTACCTTTTGGGCGGAAGGGAGGATTTTACTTTGATTTTTTATCCATGATTTATTCAAATGTTTTATGAGGACCCTTGCTCTCGTCCGCTGTCAGCCCCACCCAGGGCTTTATGATGCGTGAACCACGTTTGATTTGAAGAACCAAGAAAATCTATAGGCCTACTTGTCGACATTCAGTGCAGAAATTTTTATAAACCCCATGTGTTCCAGGCGCCCACAACAAAAACATTTTTTTCAACAGTAAGTACCAGAAAGAGTGAAGAGACCCTAGAAAATGGGTGGGTTGGTGGGTGAGTAGATTTTTGTTGTGGAGATCTGATGAGTATGGGTACACGTGAGATTTTGATAGGGCATGGTTTAAAATAACAACCCATTCAGAAAGATGGAACAACTTTCCTTTCCGCCCCCACTTCCTACATCATTAAATGTTAGAAATTAATGTTACATTTTGAGTGATCGTCAAATTAAGGTTAAATTCTGATAGTACCTAACTAAGTTCTAATTATACTGAAAATTTCAAACATATGGCTGAGGTGCTTTTTCTTTTAAATACTGCCACTTGAAATATGGTTTATACATGTAAACATGTGCCGCACTGGATCTTGGGAGTCTTCTACGCTAACACTTCCGGTAGCGGAGTAGCCATACAATACGAATTTACGTAAACCGGAATTAATTGAACATCGATATTGTTTTTCCAAGTTTGAAACTTAGTTACCCGCTGAAGACCCTTTAATTTATTTGGGCTTATACAGCCTATGTCAAAATTTACAGAGGAACGTGTGCAATATAGACAATAGTAATTCCATATATATACAGGTTAGACAGGGACAGGTTAGCTTATGGAGAGTAAAGAGTTCGAACTGCGGAATAGGATATTGACTACTAGGAAGTGGTTCTGGGCAAAAAGACACAAATACAAACTTGTGTGATTTTAAGGAAAATAAAATGTAAAAATATGTAGGGGCGGGCGGTGATGATAAACAAGTAATTTTTATGGGGCCCTTCCAGCAGATCTGTTTAGATTCCTGTAGCTCATGCCTATAATATAGGCTATATATTTGTGACGCGCCCATCGATACCATCACAGCAACATATGCACAGCCGCAGGCACGTCACCCAGCGAGAATCTGAAAAAGTCGAATACTCAAGATCGATTAAACGAGATTTATCTTGAATATTCAACATCTGGCAAATATTCGACTTTTGAAAAAGAAGTCTTTTTTATGTCCCCTATATAGATTCCGTACCCTGGCGTTGGTGAACGAAGAAAAGAAAAAAGAAAAAAAAATGTCTTTTCAACATATGACATCACAAAGGTACAAACTCATCCAGACAGCAAAACTGACTCTAGCTTTTAGTCTATTATTTAGCCTCGTTTATAGGCTCTACACATTTGATTTAATACAGTCTCTTCTCTCGTAATAAATGGTGTACAGGACCTTCTCAAGAAAATCGCCAGTAACTAACCACATACTGAAATATAAATGTGTGTGTCCTGTGTACTGTTGATTCGAGTCATTTAATTATTGGCTTAATTACCATAGCACCTTATAATGATTCGTTCCTCAGTCTCCAGATTTTTCATATCAGAAAGCAGAACGCATGGCTTTAGTGCATGGTTTTTTGACGATAAAAATTAGAGAAACAAAAGTAAAAATGTTTACTAAGCAATAAAAAAAGGCATCATAAAAGAACGAAACTTTTTTAACAAGCATTTTTAACAATAGCTTCCAAATATTATCTCCTCTTTCGTGTGCAATTCCAATCATGTGTAACAACGCCTGCATATACAGTTCTCACAAATGCACTTTTGCAAACTTTGTTTGTACGTCAGATTAGGTCAGGCCGACGTTTTATTTCAAATCACAGCTGCTTTTCGGTTTGTACACATATATTCGCCAAGAAATACCAGTGCAATGGTTATGTAAATTTGTATGTGCAGTGCCGTGATTATTTTTGCACAGCTTGCACTTCAGCGGTGCAGTTCTTCCTTCACGCGTATATATTATTACCATGATTATTATTTTGTTCTGTATAGTCCCAAGTGTTTAACCACTTGTTTGTCCTTGCGTGATGCAGTTTACGTGTCTTGCAGATGGTCTTGTAATGGATGTTTTGATACAGATGGACAACACTTTGCTAAAGCAAATCTGTAACACGTCATTATTATGCTCATGTATAATAAGTCGACCACGCCATTTGAAACTTAGCGCTGCACAGTATTTTTACCATATGACATTTGATATTTAGCGTCCAGTGTATTATTATTATTTTTGACGCATTGCACCAATATGTGACCAAATATTTTATAAGCTCGGTATGCATATTAACTTAAATGATGTATTTGGATTATGTCTGTAGAGTATGTACAAACTTCTGCTCACTACCTAATAATCTATATAATCTCAGAATTGCAAATGTATATGGACCGACTTTTCAAGCGACTGGAATTAAGCCACAATTGGCGTATGCATGTATTATCATCCCCTGGCCAACCAGCCAATGTACCGGATGCAAGTTTATCTGATAGCATAGCAGTGCTTCCAAAACTCCTTAGCATTAAAGGTGATTTCAATGGTGTAGTTGTTTCAACTGGTAATCTGGCCACGCCAGTAGTGACCTTAGAACTGGGCTTGTTGACTTAGTCGCCGCATTCATCTCTACGAAATTATAACGGAGTCCACAATGAGAACTGAGCTTCCGAGTGGTCTCTAAAACTGGATGATTAGGAGTTCTTCCTGATACATTCTCAGTCGTGGTATCCTGCATCCCATGGCAAGTTCAGGCCATTCTGTATTCATCTCCCCTTATGCCACCACCTTTCAAAATGGTTGTGCTTTAAAGAACAATCTGGGATTACAAAAGGGTCAGCTTTATCGTAGTGCAACTAGGTCATTAAAGTTTCTAGGCTTACTATAGCCATAAAGTCTTGGTTTAATGTCGAGCTAGGATCAGCTTTGATCATCTTATGTTGATGTTTTGATGATTCTTGAATCTCTGCCTTTTGCTTTATTTAACTCGCTATTATTGTTGGGTTGAATCTTATGAATATGGGTTATATTTTTTCTGAACTATTTGAGCTGTCTGGGCATACCTGAGACCTTCAAATCAGTGAAATTGAGCTTTTGTTATTATTGGGATGGTGAAATATGCCAATCTTTATCCATGCAATATAGTTTCGCTGTAACATGTTTACCTCTGTGCAAACCTTTAGGCTGAAAAAGTGTCCCTCTGTCAGTACAAGCTTTATGGAGTCAATCAGTTTATTAGCTGTTAGGTGTGGTCAATAATGGTGATGTTTAGATAACCTTTAAGTCAAAGCCTCACTGGATGTGTTTTACAGGTGAGCGGATTATTTCACAGGTGACTGATTAGAACCACCATATTGTGTTTAAGTGTATAGGTCAAAGTTTGGACAGAGTTAAGAGATGGGCATTTAGTCATTATTCTCAATGGCCTCAGCAGATGTCATTTGCAAGTAATTAAAGTCAGCAAATCTCCTTGGAAATCTTTGATGGTGAATATCTCAGATTTTTTTTACAAGGCTTGGTAATTTTGAGACAGCCTCAGTCAAAACTGAATTGATGGTGCTTTCTGAAATTAAATAGGTCAAAGGTTTGACAGAGTTAAGAGATGGGCATTTAGTCATACTTCTTAATGGCCTCAGCAGATGTCATTTGAAAGTAATTAAAGTCAGAAAATCTCCTTGGAAATCTGTGATGGTGAATATCTCAGAAATATATTTTTTTACAAGGCTTGGTAATTTTGAGACAGCCTCACTCAAAACTGGATTGATGGTTCTTTGTGAAATTAACGGTTATGTAAAGACAAGAGTGTAACTTAGGTAACCATTTTTTGTTTGGCAATATTCATATTTTAAATGCTACTTTTTGAGCTTCAAAGTGGAAAAAATAATAATTTTAGTTGCAGATGCCTCAAAGTTCAATAACATAAAGACCATTCCTTTTAACGGAATGCAAAAAAAAATTGTCTCACATGACCGTTGATTTCAAGCTTTTTATGCAAAAAAATTTGTTGGGATCCTTTCTCAAAGTGTAAATCAGACCCCTTGAATAAAATGCCCCTCAAATTTCACAAATTAATCTTAGAATTTTTAGAATTTATTGTTATATGCAAAGAAACTAAACTCATCGACAAAACTGAAAATGTTTACATCAATGGGCTTGTATCCAAAAACAGAGACACAGTGGCAATTTTTGTATCATTCTGTTATATGTACAATAAGTATGAGCAGATACCTGAATACATACTTTATTGGCTATTTTGTGTTGCTGGGCTGGGTGTTCAGACTCATAGTTATAATGGAGGTAGAGTATGTTCATAATGTTCAAACCTTATAAATATCACGAAAACGATATAACCATATTTTCTTCTTTTCTAGTCAACTCAGCTGATTGACAAGCCATGAGAACCAAAAAGTGGCAGTCCTACCATGTCTCGTTTTATCTGTGGTGTAAATGATAAATTTTGGGTTTTCAGTGGTGATGTCTATGTTTTTGGGAAAAAATATAAGTTTGTATTTAGTGAAGAATATTTCAGAGGTCCAGGGGACCAGTTTAAAACCACCAAGGGCGTTTCATTGGTGACTGCAAGTCTCAAGTCTGGAGTGAAATTTATTTCTCTATATTGGTATTAGAAGATGAATTTTGGTATTGGAAGATGAATTTTGGTATTGGAAGATGAATTTTGATGTTTTGTTAATTCCCCAATCTCTGCCTTTTGCTCTATTTAACTTTGCACTCATTGTTGGGTTGAAATTTTTATGAATATTGATAATGATTTTCTGACCTATATTAGCTCATTGCAGGTCAGTTATTTTGCATTGAATGTATCTGGGTCTGCTGATGACGTGCTGCTCACACAGCCCCATGTGTTTCGTCTGATCATCAAACAAAATGTTGAGGAAGTTCTGCAGGAAGTGTAGCAATATTCATGTCAGCCAAGGTTTAACCTCAAACTTATGTCTAACTTAATTTTCCTATGGGAAAATTCAAATTAACTTGCCCTATAACACATAAAAAATGCAGTCTTTTGCCAATTGAGCTCCACTGACGTCAAGAACTTGACTTTTACATTGCAGCTTTCCCTCTTAGCTGATAGCTCTCTTTGTCAAGTTTGAACATTGCTTCTTCATGTTTAACCTATTTATTGAACACATAAATTCTCATTTCTCTGTATTAAAGATGTTGAGCAATTGTTGGTAACTGAGAGTTAAACAAGGTCGGCCACTGGAGTACATAAAATGAAACATGATAAAACAGTTTTTTTTTGTTATAGCACTCAGGTCTGGATATTTTACCTGTGGCTCATTTGCGTTACCAAGGACTTAACGTTATTGGTCGACTTCTGGGTGATTAATTTGTTTAAGGCGTTGCTTTGATATTATTTGATATATTTTTTTAGCATGTGTTACTGAAGTAGATTATTGATATTATATCGGAGGTAGCAATGAATTATTATTTCAAGAGCAATAACTGATTACTGATCATCTTGCCAGAATTCCTACCTCCGGCCAAGCAGAAGCTATGCATTAAAGCTCAGAATGCTGAGTTGGAGATTTTCATGAAAAATTACAAGACCTCTTCCAAATATTCAACATACTGGGCAATACATGCTTCCACATGTGGATTTCGAAGCAGCTGTTTATATCGGCTGTGTTTAAGTCTGCATTATGTGCCCACATAATATTTTGCTTTTAGGAATTTTGACAAGATTTGGGCAGCAGATAATCTGAAAAGACTTTAGGTATATAAATGTATTGATGCATGTACCTTGCAACTGGTAATATATATATATATATATATATATATATATATATATATATATATATATATATATATATATATATATATATATATGTGTGTGTGTGTGTGTGTGTGTGTGTGTGTGTTTGGAAAGAAACAAAAATTTAGCGAAGGGTGGAAATAGAAGGAAGGAAAGAAGGACAGATGGAAGGTGAGAGGGTGGAAAGAAAAACAAAGAGAGAAGGATGTTAGAAAGAAGAAAAAAAGAGAGAAAGTGTTCCCAAATCAGTCTGCAACGAAACACATGCCTTCATCAGGTTATGGGAAAGCTCCCAGAAAGGTAAAGGATGTAATGTTTACTTCTTCATGTATCGTCGCATTGTTTTAACGTTATTGATTGGAGGATATATAGACGGCTTCACCCGCCAGCAAAATGTTGACAAAATTTAAAAGGCCATTGAGTTTCTTAAGCAAGCAGTAGACCATTCAGCTATTTTAAGTTTTCCAAGATAATATGCAGGACTTGCAATTATGGTGTCACACAGAGCTTTGTTTGTGCTTGGCGCAGGATGATGCCGTGTGTTTTTCAAAGGGACCACGGGTTCTCTTTGGGCATGCTTTTCTGCAAAATATGATAGTTAGGTTTCTAACATAAATATCAGGAGAACGATTTGCTTTCGGTTTTCATATACCATTATGTTTTAAATGTATAATACCTTAACTTTGACAGCTACTTAATACATGACTAATCTTACCAGGCACAATGGCTCAAAAGGAGCCTTTTTTTTTTGCATTTTCACCTCGACCAGGCACACGAAACCATATAGAAAGGCAAGGTCTTTACCTCGTGTTTTTTATTCGATACAGTGTTCCAAATTTTACATCCTCTGGTGATGGTGCATAGCCGAGGTGTTACCTAGCCGCAGTTTAACAGCCTGCGCACTTGCGACATGTTCTTTTGCAGCAAACGCTAAAATATGGTAAAAACGGGAATTTATGCTTCAGTAACCGAGCTTAGCATAGCCTAAACACCACTCGCTTCTGTCTTTACCAGAACTTGGAAGATTAAAAAAGAAATGACACTGCTGCATTTTTTTATGCAGAGACGTAATTATTTCAAAGTCGTTTATGCACCATATTTAAGTTTCCAATTTTTCAAAATATAATCTATTTAGGCCGCGGATATGGGTCACTCGTCAAATATATGGGACCCCTTCAGCCACACATATATACATGTGCACATATACTCATAGTTACATGCATACATACATACATACATACATACATACATACATACATACATACATACATACATACATACACGTGCATCTTGAATGCCTTTGCATTAAAAGACCATCAAAGCAATTTTGCGACTTTATTGGTATAACAGTTTGACTCATACATATTCAAATCCAGCAAACATTGCTTGTCCTATTTGCAAAGAAATGGCTAGAAGCATCCATTATGTTGCGGCCTCATCGATAGATACACTAGCGGCAGCACAAACATTTCTGTAAGTAAATAACCTTTATTTTAAATAACATCATCATTTCGACCTCTGTGGATATATCACTTCCCTAAAAAAAGAGAAAGTCTTTACATTTGGATGAGCAACACATTTCGTCTGTTTCACACAGGGATTTCCCGGCAGATACCGGTACTCCCTTGTTGATCTATACTGGCTAAAGCTGCCAGGCAGCTAATATGAATATGTCGTATCAGTGTCGTGCCATTCATCTTTAAAATATGAAACTACAATTTTACAAGTGTAAATTAATGGAAATCATTTTGTGTAAATATTGAATCATATCATCTGGCATGAAAGTGGGTTTCAGATAGTTATAAATTAATAATATACAATGTAGTGAATGTTGTGGCAAAATGTGGCAACCTACATCCTCTCCTGCACATATTGCATGTTCTCCTGCAATTTTTGGCCATATATCGATAATACTTTCGCGTACGACAGAAACGTCTCCATCGAGGGCATTTCCTGTTTCTGTCAACGCACCGACCTGCATAAGAGGGAAGAAAGCTCATTGGCACAAAATTAGCGAAACAGTTTATCAGAAGGGTAAAGTGCTCTCAATGAGACCAGACGATCAGCGAGGACCCACAGCCTATCAGTGATGTAAACAATAACAAATCGATCAATTCAAAGGCGTCAGTAAACTTCCAAGAACAAAACCGAAGAGAATTTATTCGGATCTATATTAACACTTCCAAACAAAAATTATCCAAATGCGCCCGAAGGCAAATTTGTGTCTGCTTAAATCTGTTCCAGAGCCATAACTGCCATTTCTACCCGTCGGATGTATCCTGCCAACTGGTGCCAAGAAAGCTATTGGCTGTCTCATTCTGATTAGGAAAGGTTTCACCAACGACGTTTCGGCGTTATGTGTGGAATATATCAAAGCATGTGAAACAACCTGCCATATTGTTTCCCTGCTAAAGGGACTACTTTTATTCTTGAAAGCTCTGGATTGCGGAACAAAAGGCCTGCTTCGCAGACAACCATATCACTGAATCTATCTCAAATATTCCAGTTTTTCCAGACTCCTAACAATACACTTATCCCTTTGAATAAGCAATACTTATTGTAATAACTGTAAACAGCAATTGACGAATTGAAGCTACTTTCCAATTGAATTACAAACCGATTTTCTAACTGATGGAATATGTGTCTTAACTACTTTGTCCAAGTGCCTGACTTCATATGCATTCAAGAATTTCTGGTGTAATACGAAAATCAAGGGAAAATTCAATGATCGACCCATTGAAAGGACTCATTAGTAGGGGGTATGCAATATCTGCCACTGCTACGTAGGTTTGATGCCAATATTGAAAGTACGATGGCTGGTATTATTATCTTGAGAAACTCAGATATCAACTTTTTTATTTAACACTACACTCATCGATGTTCTCTTTTTCATTTTTATATATACATATATATATATATATATATATATATTTATATTTATATATATATATGTATATATATGTATATATATATATATATATATATATATATATATAATTTCAGGGGTTTAACCGCTACCTCCACCACCGCCGCCTCCGCCACCTCCGCCGCCTCCGCCACCTCCGCCGCCTCCGCCGCCTCCGCCGCCTCCACAGTACAGTGTCCGAACAGCCAGGGCGTCATACCGCGACAATCCATTCCTTTGTCCGATCACAGACAAATATTTGCGGTTTTTTGGTATAATGGTTCTGAGACCTCTTCTGACAGCAAAAGCCTGGAAGTTAAATATTAGTAAGAAAAGTATGCATAACATGAGTACAGCCGTAATGTCCTTGATGCTCAGGACACTCCTGTAGTGACTGCAGCCTAGCCTGTGCGGAAAACCCAGTCTTTTCATTCTGAATTGGCACCAAAATTAAAACCTTGAGGGATTGTATGTGTAAGTCCAAGCTTGCGAGTTTATAACACCATTTCATCACTGAAACTGAAGTTTATATAGTACCTAAGTCTGAATGTATTGTAGTTTACCTCGTGCCAGCATTTTGGGGAATAAAACTATTACAACGCGATCCCGATGGTGTTGATATCGTGTTCAGTGTGTTCTCCATTAGTAACTTTGGATTATGTGTGTTTCTCAACATAAGCGATGCATGGAATGACAAATCAGAATTAATTGTCCCAGACTAGATTTAAATTCTGAATATGGTGTTCCGCGGCACTTACAATTCATTTCATGTAGCTGCATCGCCCTGGATCCCCTCTCAGGCTAAACAAAGGCAGAGTCTCCAAGGTAGGTTTACTGAGACAGGTAAACTCTTCTATTATTTATGGCTCTTTACTGACAGGGGTATAAATCTACTGCTGACACAGGCACCCTATTTTAGTTTTAGCTCTTCACTAACACAGGCCAAAATATCCTACTATTTATAGCTCCTTACTTACACATTATAAACTCTCCTGCTATTTATGGCTCCTAACTGTGACATGTATACTGCCCAATTATTTACGGCTACCTATTGACACTGGTAAACTGCTAGTTATGGCTCCTCACAGACACAAGTTAAATGTGACCCTTCGCGAGAAAACCACGCTTTTCGTGCCCAACATGTTAGTGAGTTCCAGCCAATAGGAAAAGGCTTCCTTTTATACTTTTTTTCTCAAATTTTCTCATTTATCAGGCATCTTGCCATTAATTTATTAATATTTTCCAAGCAGTGCAGCTTAAATCATCGGTACCATACAATAGAAGCGTTCTTGAGCTTATAGTTCCTCATACCTATGTATTGTATGGATGACGACCTATTTCCCATGGTCATTGGCTCATATAGCAAAACTTGCATCTGTGCATCCTGTTCAGTCTCACGGATGGTGACATTTGAACCCATCTAATTTACACAATATACATAACTGCTGATTAACAGTTATAGTTATCAAAACTTTACGTTATGTTCTTTCAGAATTTCAAACTCAAAATCTCAAAATTTTACCCAAACCCCCTTTTACCACCGATGGGTAATCAATAGCATATTGTTTATGACACCCTGCTGAAAGAGGTAAACTCTGAGTATGGCTCTTTACTGGCACAAAGCTTCCGTCAGTGTAGTGCAATGAAAATTCATTAAATGTGCAGTTTGCTATAGTTTCATGTTTGCTTGTTTCATTGGTGGTACGAAAGCTTAAAAAAAACAATGGTAAAGTATTTTAACATAGGTTTTACAGGGTCATTATCCAAAATGGTGAAATCAAAACCATAAAATGCCTTAGATGCAACAACTTTGGAAACGTAGACAGGTGATAAAGGTAAGTGCATTCACAGCAACAGACATTAGTTCACCATTCTGCCCATTTGCGAAAAGGTCAATCTTCTCAAATTTCGTCATCCGTCGTTGGAAAAAAATACCATGATAATTTCTTTACATATGATGTCTGATACATTTGCAATCATCCCATTTTGTCCTTTGTGAGTTATACAACTAACATAATTCAATCGCAAGAGAGACAATATAAATCTATGTGATAATACAGGCACAAGATTATGTTCTTGTCTATAATCAAACTTGCAGCCTTTGTGCTGTTCAATATAATTGCTTCTCATGCTTTTATAATGCATCACAGTTTGTATTAAAATTAAAACTGACCATCAGGTTATATTAATGTCCTGAAACGCCTGGAGCTTTTAGGAAACAATTCGATTTAGTCGAATTTAAAACGACGTCTCTATACTACATATGCGCCTTTATTTTCTTGCAAAAAAACCACAGTGTAACGTAGAAACATGTGGGGGTAAATATTTAAATGTCATCGACATATATACGGATGACTGGCATCATGAATTTCAATCAAGCTGAACTAAATTGTAATAATTGGCTGGAATAGCAGGCTTCGAATTCACATTTCGTTGTTTCGTTACGTGTATTTGACAGGATGGCTTTCCACAATATACACGTGACTTGAACATTAAAATTTTTGAATGATGAAAATGCCCTTTTGACCACCCTCAATACGCAGTACACATAACATACGTAACGTGTTCAACTGTACATCCATCAAATATATCGAAGATATCCTATTGAGTAACCGGCTGAAATGTTGACCCATAGAAAACGCCTAAAATTCAATGGTAGATCCAATACAACAAACACACGAATTTGCACACAGACTGACCACAGTACCATATCTTTCATCATGTAAAAAAATTCATAGCTTATCTCCCGTAATTTCGAATATTACGCAAAACTAAATGTCGTACATAGCCCTATTAACGGTTCTTTCAAGTCGACATTGAAATTATGTATTTCACGAAAATTCAGAGGAGAGACAGTATCAAGAAAATCACAGTCTGTCATCACTTTTTTTATCAAACACGGAAAGCTTGTTTAACATTGACTGGTACGTGTCAGTCGAATCAACATGGTTGGTTCCTATTATAATCTGGGTATGGTTTAAGATATAATTTGTTCCTAGTACTTAAAATATATCATTATCGTAAAAAAGCTATCTTAGAATGAAATAACGTTGCATAATGTGTCATTGCCTCGGAGATGGGGCTTTGAGTGTACGTATTTTGGCACCACAGAATTCTCCTTATAGAAAAAATTGTTTGAACCACCAGGGAGTTAGCATATGCCACATACATTTATAGCTACGCTGAATTACAACGACATTTTGATCCAAGGGAGGAGGGAAAGGTTTGAAATCTGATATAATATTGGAACTTCATTAACATAAAATTGTAAAAAAGTCTGTAAACACTATTAGGCTTTGATCGGAACTATACTTTAAGTTAGTTAAACAATGCGTTTGTGTGCCAGTAGTTCACATTTCGGTAGTGTAAAATTGCAAATTTTGAGAAAACGTCGCGAGAGTTTACGAAAGTTACAATACATTCAAGAAACATAGGTTGAAAATCCATATAATATACATGCTGCAATTTACTGCTACAACAGAGGGAGATAGATAGATAGAGATAGAGGGAGAGAGACAGAGATAGAGAGATAGATAGAGAGAGAGATCTACTATTGGTTTCACATGGAACATAGGTTGAAAATCCACATAATATACATGCTGCAATTTACTGCAATTTACAGAGGGAGAGAGAGATAGAGAGAGATAGAGAGATAGAGAGATATATAGAGAGAAATATATCTACTATTGGTTTCACATGGAACACGATATATACGATGGCTAATACAGAATTGGATGGATGCACCAGTGTAATTTTTTCTTGCAATGTGGTCAAGGAAAACTTATTCACGCTTGATCGAGTGCGCTATAAAAAGTTTGTCCTGAAAATGGAGCAAGGTTTAGAATTTGGTGATCAGTGTGCCTGGCATTCAGGTTCACAGGGGGATTTAAAATGAGCCGCCTGACAACATTTCGAAGCACTTTAAAGCCAATAATTACCACTAGCCACCACGACACGCCTTGAAGCATCTATTTGCTGCAAATTATAATGCATTTTCTGGAAATTTGTAGTTTTACGTCCAAGTTATATTGACATACACAGTTTTATTTTATACAATATGGATACAGTCAATTGACTGAGAAAACACATTTCCAGGTTTCACACTATTTTCAGTTAAACTGTGTAGAAAATTGAAGAAGAATAACGACCTTTTACATGCAACTTTTAAGCCAAACAATAAAGCCGTAAAACTCAATGTAAACACCTGGTTTATTTCAATTATTTTTCTTTATTATTTTATTTTCTTTATATGTTTTTTGTGTATGCAGAAGAACATACTGAGACACAATGACGTATACCATCACAGCTGTCTCATTGACCAAAACTTAGAAAAAACTAAACTTACCCTGGATCCATAGTGCATGATAGAACCCACGTCATAGGGGATATTCAGCGTGTTCGCCTGCCCGCGGCTATATTTCTTAAAATTGTGTCTTCTGGGTTGCGGAATATGACGCCATACAATACGTACATAGCGGTCTCTATCAGGCCGAGACTGCTCATGAAGGAAGCCTAAAGCGTGGAGTATCTCGTGCACGACAATGCCCATCTGTAAATATAACGGTGTCATAATAAACCAAATTATCACTTCCTTTCTAAGCAGAACTATCTCAGTAAAATCTCTTCAAAAGGCGAGGAGGTGGAGAAAACATGGGAATCCGTTTGGTCATCAGGCAAAATTATTCGCTAATCTGCACATGCTCATTGAGGTTTGTCCTGTATTTATGGTACGAGTCGCCAGATACAACTTTTCATCACTTATCACACAAATATATGATGGTCAGGTTTGAAACTACGAGATGAACTGTTCTGGGTGTGTGGCCATCGGTATCTTCTCTACAAAAGGTTTTATTATTTGCCATGTATCACTTTTAATCATTAATAGACTGTATAGCCATAATTGTTCACGAAATCTGATACAAGAAGGTTGTAAAAGACACGTTTGATTCTCACTACCGGTGCGACATAAATGATTGGACGGGGTCATGTAACTTTCTGAGCTATATGGCATCTGAACTCGCATTTGGCCAGCTGTTCGTAAGTAACAAGTTGGCTTGTTGTGTACGTGAATGTAAAAGTGCCATAAAATATGCCAGTAAATAATTGTGTTGCACGTAAACTGACGACTTAACACAAAACGGAAAATCGTGCAATAATAATAATAATAATAATAATAATAATAATAATAATAATAATAATAATAATAATAATAATAACAATAACAATAACAATAATAATAATAATAATAATAATAATAATAATAATAATAATAATAACAATAACAATAACAATAACAATAACAATAACAATAACAATAATAATAATAATAATAACAATAATGAGGAGGAGGAGGAGGAGCAGGAGGAGGAGGAGGAGGAGGAGGAGGAGGAGGAGGAGGAGGAGGAGGACGACGACGACGACGATGATGATAATGGTGATTGCGAGATACCAGGTTCTGTTAGGACATTAAAAAAAGTCAATGGCTAACGTGGCAACGTTCTTGTTAAAATTTTGTCTTTTCGTAGTTCAGTAAGTCTCCGCCTTATTTAAAACAGCTTTCTACCGCCCCTGTATGACGCAAAAAAGCTCAGAAGTTTCACGACACATGGTTGCTTACCTGATTACAACGGGGCCCGAGGCTTATGATATGCACGCCGGCCCTCCGTATTGACATACCCAAACCAGAGCTGCAACTGGTGAAAGCAGAAATAACAAAGTTTAACATATTCATGAACAATGACATACAGTCCTGGGTGTAAAGAGATAAATGATCACCGTCATCATCATCATTATCTCCTAGTCTCAATTACATGTATATATGCAGCCACTTGTAATGGAAGTGACCAAAGAAGGTTCAGATTATAACGTCAATGCCGCTCCTGGGGTGGTAGTCTTCTCATTCTGATATGGGTACAGGGTACATATTAGAGGACGATGATTATTAGCTTTAGAAATTTCCATTGTTATCTTGTTCGGATAGACGGCTTTATTTATCAGAGATTCTGCCGTAAACATAGTTGCCCGCCTTAGGACTATTACGTGCAATAAGAAAAATGAAAGATTCACACTGCCTTTTGTTATATTGCTACACAAAAACTTCCTCAATCGTCTCAGTATCTTCACCCAAACGAAAAATTTGACCGTCAGCGTTTTTACGTAGTGTGGTGTGCTCAGCATGTATAACGTTGCTTTATGATACTTAGCCATATTAGGTAATAGGCCAACATCTGTGATGATCTGACCACTAATAAATATGGCTTCAACAACAAAATGGTACATCTTTTGAAGTTTCCAATATGTATCCTCTGAAAACGTATTATGCGAAAGGTTTAAAAGTCAAAGTCAGTGCTCATCAAGAGTGGAGTCCCAGTTTCAGTTCTCTCTCGACAGGGAGAGAGAGAGAGAGAGAGAGAGAGAGAGAGAGAGGGAGGGAGGGAGGGAGGGAGGAGAGAGAGAGAGAGAGAGAGAGAGAGAGAGAGAGAGAGAGAGAGAGAGAGAGAGAGAATATGCATCCCATGTCAGTCCCCATCAACTTCAAAAAAAAAATAAAATAAAAAATAAAAAAAGAAGAAGAAGAAGAAGTGGCGCCACAATGTAAAGTGGTCAGGGGCAGGATATTTTTGCTTCCTCAACTTTCTTGATCTGGTGTTCTGCAAAATTTAATGCATTCATAAATAGAAAAACTATGGTGAAATGGTGAACAGCTCGATCATGTCGAAAGTGACAAACTTCTAGGTGTCACAATCAATCAAGACCTCACCTGGGATGAGCATATAAAAAATATAACATCCAAAATTAACTCAAAACTAGCACTTCTAAGGCGTATTAAAAGGTACTTACCTTTCGAAGTACGCAAATTGTTCTTCAACACTCATATATTGCCTTACATGGACTACTGCTCAGTTATCTGGGGTAACTCACCCTGTGTTTATGACCTATTGCTCGCCCAGAAAAGGGCAGCACGTATTATCCTTAACATTACAGACGTTCTGCATCCTAGTAAAGATATGTTCAAAAAACTGAAATGGATGCCCCTAAAGGACAGAATAGATTTTAGAATTACATCCCTAGTATATAGAAGTGTGAACAACTTAGGACCAAAATATATGTATGATATGTTCAATTATGTACTAGAAACCCATTCGCGCTTAACACGCTCTTCTGCCAGAAAAGATTTATATTTACCAGCAGGCAAACACAAACAGATTTATATGACCAGTTTTGCCTATAACGGTGCCAAACTATGGAACAATACAGATCCAAAGATACGAGAAAGCGCAACTTTTAACTCATTCAAACGAGCATACATCAGAAACTTTTTTAACCATATGTAACGTATGCCAATGACTGCTCTATTTGGACGTTCATGATCTCTGTACACTTTTTTAGCCTTAGTCACCATTTCATTGTAAATATCTTACCATAAATGTAACACAATACTTTTACCTTTTACTAAAAAGTGAGGGCCCTGGGGAAGATAAGTGACACACTTACCAGGTCATATTGACTTCATAATATGTATCAACCCTCGTTAAATAAAGATTATTATTATTATTATTATTATTATTATTATTATTATTATTATTATTATTATTATTATTATTATTATTATTATTATTATTATTATAACTAATATCTGTAAATTTACATTGTCCATTAATAATGTATTTCGTGCCAATGCGATAACGTACCTTGCAGTTGCAAATTAACGACAAGGACGAATAGCTGGACCAGTGCATTACCATTTGGGACACCATTTTTTTGTTCAACATGTAAGAAGGGGCCAGATGTTACTTACCCTCTACCGTGCCAGAAGCGAACCCGGGGGCCACTTCTCCGTGGTTTGAATTTAATACAGGTTTGTGACTGTATATGTCGCATAGCAGCAAAGATGGGCCTCTGATAGGCTTTGCTGTTTCTGAAATCTGACATTTAAGGCACTCGAATTAATGGATGTATACAAAGTTAAATGCTGGTTGGCCGGTGTGCCCAGGCTTGCTATTGTTGGACTTACAGGCCGATTTTACTGGTGTTTGTGTTGTACAATCTTACAATGTGTGGCAGCTTTGACATAGTTCTATATGTCTTCTTTTTCTAACATATGTTTATATTTCTTGCCCGCATTATATTTCCATTAAATACTTGGTCATAATTGTTCATAAATATTTGCGTAAGAGACCCTATGGAAAAAGAGCGGTGTGCTGAACAAGTGATTATATTGAAATAGACAGACTGACAGACTGACAGACAGACAGACAAACAGACAGACAGGCAGACATACAGAAAGACAGATAAATAGATATATAGACAGACAGATAGATAGATAGATATAGATTGATAGATAGATAGATGGATAGATGGATGGATGGATGGATAGATAGATAGATAGATAGATAGATAGATAGATAGATAGATAGATAGATAGATAGATAGATAGATAGATAGATAGATAGATAGAAAAAGATAAAACAATAACAAGACATATAATGTAGATAATTTGCCGGGTAAATAAACAGAGGACAGGCATAAAAATAAGATAAAAAAGCAGTAAAACAAAAGAGCAACCAGCTAAAAATTTCAAAACACAAGGGTGCAACAGGATTTTTGCAGTGTGAAGCACGTAGACCTGCAGGAGAAGTTACATTAGCCTAGGACTTCGATCAGGCATACGGGATGAGATGGTGTGCATTCCTGACCAGGCAGTGACTCAGGTAAAAGGATTTGTTCATGTACATATTCCACATTTATATGTTTTCACATTTTTTATATTTCAGGTATTTAAGGGAAATTTTCATTTTCCCGTTTTGGACAAAGTTCCTGTTCAACATATTTTAAAGTATTATTTCATTATATTTAATTGTCAAGCTTTGTGGCATCAACGAAATATGTAAAAATGAGAACAGCAAAATACAGTGATTTTAAATTATGCAGTTACCATTGGAAAATAAGGGCTATGGATCACAAAATGTTGAACGAAACGTGACTATTATCAGCAAGACTCACTGGAACGAAAATTTCTTGGGAAACAGTTATACTTTAAATTTGTGTGTGTGGTCATTTGTGAGATACTTCTATATCCAAAATAACATGGGGATACTCGCAAAGTTTATTTTAATTTACAAGTGCTTCCGGCTGTGCCCAGGTAACAACTTAACTGACGTCAAAAGAGGTAATGTATAAAAGGGGAAAGAAAATCCATTTTAAACATGTTTTAAAAAATGTTCAAGTTACCGAAGGCCAAACAAAAATATATGTGTGGTTCCGGTAACCTGACAAACCCTACTAAAAAGGCCCAACCCTATAATTGATAAAACAAAAAAAAAAAAAAGTATACTTTCAAGCCGCCCTTCCCTAATAAATATTGATCGACCCAGGCCAGTGCCAGAACCTCACATGCCCAAGTGGCCCAAAAAAGTACATAATTTTTTTATTCAGTGGCCCACATTAGACATATGTGGCCCAAACGGTCAAAGCAAGCGTCCGAAGGCATGCTACGGGGGTCTTGGGGCATTCCCCGCCAAAAAACATTAGAATTTGAGCATGCAAAATGGTCATTCGTGGGAGTTTCCAGTGGAAAATCTTGCCAAGATATGGTTGGCGAAATCATAACATTTTAATCATCAGTGTACTGATTTGGCTATTTTCCGTCAGATTGTAAAAAAATCTGATGGAAATTAGCAAAAATCGTCATGTTATCAATTAAGGTAAGGCAATTATTGTATTTATACATGTAACGCTTTCGGGAATTTTTGCACACATATTATGTTTGTTAATTCGGGGAAATTAACAGATAAATTATCCTGAAACTACTAAGTTGTGTATTTTTTCTACAGAAGCAAGAGAAAAAAAATAAGATAATCACTAGGCCTAAATTTACATAACTTTTATCACTGAATGTTGATTGATTGATTGATAATATCTTATTCACACATATGTCAGCATTGTGCAATATAATTTAGATTCCCTGGAGCATGGTCTCAACTTCTTCACACGAGAAACACTTATTTTGGATAAATTCTATAGCCTTTTTCAAGAACTGTGATATAAAATTTTGCTTCAATGTTCCAGTTGGGCAGCCCTAGACCAGCAACAACACGCGATCAACTTCAGGTAATCGCCCCACAAACGACCACCCGGAACCCCCCCCCCCCTCCGCGGTTGTTCTAATCAACCGTAACCAAGTAGTAAGTTAACAGGAAAACTGGCCAACGTGCCGTTATTTTGCAGTAAAGTCAACTCAAACACAGCATTTTATATCAACTTGTCTCGATGGTTAACTTGGGCCAGGGAAAAAGCATAGCTGCTGCATATAGCCACGGTGGTGCGGTATCTAGTATCACTAGGCTCCAGGTGTTCTCCGAGTTACCAGGGAAACGGTCGTCAACGTATTTGTAAAAGATGACTTACTATCTTAAACTTTAATCTGCCCACTCGGTTGTGTCTGAAGCAGTTATTATCCGTTAGCAATAAATCCAAATGCAATATGATACCACCATGGCATACATGTACACACGGTGAGCGCTATTTATGTACATGGCGCAATGCATTGTGGGAAAGGAAAATCATAGTGAATCGCGACCACGTGTTTTCAGCACGCTTCCAGGTGGCCGTTCTCCAAGCTTCTAGGGCAAACGGTCGTAAAAATACTTTTAAAACAATTTACATGACTTACTATCTTAACTTTAATATGTCCGCTCAGTTGGGTCTGAAGCAGTTATCATCGTTAGTTATAAATCCAAAAGCGACACGACGCATGTGATTGCGAGCGCCATTTTGAACCTTGCGCAATTAATGCAATGATTGCGGGACAGTCTCACAAAATACATTTGATTTGAAGATCAAAGTGAATCACGGCCACAGCATTTATCATATCATTACCGATGCTCTGAAATATTTGCAAAATATATACTTTTGGTTTCATATATGATAACCCGCTTCCCACCCCCACTGGGCTATGGCGTCCCAATGCTCATTTACAAACCATTGGCATTGGGTGCGGAGTTGACAATTTTCATAATGGCAGCCAAGCTGATTGGATATTTTGAAGAGGTAGCATCCAAAATATATGTGTGATTAGTGTGAAAGGAAGGCTAATCTGTCGATATAAAGTAATGTACAATATAATGGGACTTTTCCAGAGTGAGCATTACCTGAATATGTAAATACAACGACAAACAGTTACCAGCTGTAGGCCGTAGAATACGGGTTTTGTATCAGAGAGTGAAGTCGCCATGAGGCAGTGAATTCAGGGTCAGCAATAGGCTGAGTGCCAAGCGCCCAACTTCGTCAAAGACGAAGTTTAGTGGAGAAGATTACACCGATAGTGGATACAGGTCCGAAAGTACCGGTGGGTTTTTACATAAATGGTAATAAGATGTTTGGGAAATGTTTGTTAAAATGAACATTAACGTCATGACAATCAAGAAGAATCTGGCAAAGGGCCAACAGCGCTTGCCGATGCATTCTTGTAATGTGAAAATTCACTTGTAGCAAGTCTTCAGTTCATCTCCAAGGAGCAGATTAGATCGCAGTCGTAGTCACGAAATTTAAACAAATCTGCATTTCATGCCTACATGGCAATCCCGCTCTTCCACGCCAACACTGTGTATTCAACTGAACATATAATCTAAGACACAACACTCTGCGTGGACAGATTTCGTGCGCACAAGGCTGAACAATAAAAACAGGAATAATCAAAGTTACGCAGAATTTTTCCAGTGGAAAAGGGCAAATCAGCTTCATAAACAAAGTGTTCGGGATCATCAGCGGGAACTGATAAAGCCCGTTTCGATGACAACTGTAATATTGATTAAACAGGTTCTCTTGCAATTGACCAGAGTTTTTGGTGCTTCTCGTAATTTTCAGGTTATTAGGCGGCAAAATGCAATGAAAAGAAAAAAAGATACACATCCTGAACTGCTGAGCGAACTGACGTCAGGGTACCAGTATACTACTACTACTACTACTACTACTACTACTACTACTACTACTACTACTACTACTACTACTACTACTACTACTACTACTACTACTACTACTACTACTAGTACTACTACTACTAATTATTATTATTATTACTAGAATTGCTATTTTATAAATTATATGATCCATAGCCATACTGGAATGCGCTTACTGTGTTCTCATGCAAGACTTTATGTTGGTAATTCGTAGATTTGGTTTATTACCTTCACACAGTGAGAAGAGTCTATGCCTGTTTTCAGTCGCTTTTCAATAAATGTATATTTATGTTTAAACAGTGAGCGCTCCACCTAGGAGAATGCCCATACTGATATTTAATAAATAAAACCACAAAAATCTTTCTTTCACCGAATAGCGCATCGTGTCATAGTTTCTAATGTCGTCAAAACACAAAGTACATAAAACATGTAAGCTCTCAGAAGCACAATACTTTCCAATTAGGAACACATCGGAGTCATTTGACGATGGTTTGTGAGTCGTCAAAGATGTATGGTAATTATAATCTTTCCATGCCAACTGTGACCAAAGTCGAACTATAAGACAAAATGCTCTCAATTATAATAAGGATGCTAGATTCATATTCCTTGCGAAAAGATCTCACTTAAGTATAGACTTGCCTATAGTTCCAGAGAATGTAAGAGTTTCGGTCAACAGCGCTCAATTGTTGACTCATTAAAAAAACGTGGCTCTGAAAGCGTTCATTAATGGAAATGTTGACAACATGGTCAAGAATGCCTGCCAGCGAAGGAAATACAAGATAAGATCCCCAGAGTAAAACATCGAGATGAAATGAAATAAAAAATACGTCTCTTCTTGGTAGCCGCCGGGTGGGTAGCAGAGACCATTTTATATAACACAGATTTAAATGTAACTGTTACTGTGATCACTTACTTTTAGTTTATTTTATCATAAATTATCCCTCGAATTGAAGTCGAAATGACTTTCGCAATAATTGGTTCCACTACGTTATAATCTTTTGCGAACAATAACAGAATTAATAACTTGCGCTTACGCATATTTTGATGACAAAGCAAATATAAGTCGTCCGTACAATTAACCCAAACCAAGAGAAGTGACCCAAAGTGTGGTCCGTAATCTTCCAGAGTTTCAATGACATAAAACTTTAGAAAAATAATGTACACTTACGTCCGTATTTCAGAGGTTCATAGTACACAATTCCATTGGGCCATTTTTTCGCAAGTCTAAAATATTTTCGCTTTTGTTTTGCTCCGGGTTTTTTGCCTTTATGCTGATCTTTGATACGTGCTTGAAGCTCTTTGTTCTGGGCCGCGGTCAGGGTGACATCCCCTTCGAATAAATCCTTTTTATTTTTTTCTTCTTGTGATACATGTGGACCCTTAAAATAAAATGCGATCATTCGGAATTAAAACACAAGAAGGATATTAGAAGGCAGGGCTTGGCAACAAAAACTACGAACATATATATATATATATATATATATATATATATATATATATATATATATATATATATATATATATATATATATATATATATATTCGTATTTTTTGTTATTTTATATATGGATAAAAATCATGCTCACTGGTATTCTGGTTTTTTTCGCTCCTTTTGCGCCTCTCCTATTCAACTCAATCGCAAGATCTGCTGATTCAGGAGCCGCCGTAGGTGGATGTGCCAATGACGTCTTCGTCAAGACAGCAGCAAGGCCAAGCAGGGTGAAGCCACATAGAAGTTTCATGTCTGAAAAACGGTTACAATATTTCTCAGGAGCCACCATGTGAACGTAAACTTTGGATCATTAACAGGCAAATAAACAACAAACATATACTTAATCAACATGTTTTGCAATTGGCTCCAAAAAAGATGCACATGATGCCTTATACAAAGTTAAAGAAGTCATTTATCCTTCCGTTAAAGAATCATATGGATATAACGTTTTTTGTAAGTCAATTTTTATATGACACTGATATGAAATAATAACAGCATATGTACCTGGTTAAGTCACTCATATAATCTCCTCGATACCAGCACTAGTGATGTTTCGGGAGGTAGTGGGACATTATATATCCAAAATTGTCACACCTGGACTGCTACGGCACTTTCGTTTCTCTTTGTTGCGATACATCTGTCACCTGGCACCAGCTCGCTGCACCTAAAATAATTGGTTTTTGTCTTGTATAAATTCAGGTCACATTGAGCGTAAAAATTTAATGGATTTTAACTTTATTTTGACATGAAAGAATTTTTGCAATTGAATGCACGGTGGAGTCCAAAGACAACATCCCCCATATCAGCTGTGACACCTTATCATTACTCGCACTTATTTCCTGATAAATTTGATTTAAACAAAGTCCCTACGACAACCATAAAATGTCTAAAAGCGTAGATGTTCTCTACCTTTGAACTGTTAGAAGTTTGCCATGTCCAGTTTGTTGTACAATGTCCATGTGTGCTGCTAGAAGTGGTTGAAAGACGTATCATAAATAAATAAATAAATAAATAAATAAATGAATGAATGAATGAATGAATGAATGAATAAATAAATAAATAAATAAATAAATAAATAACTAAATAAATAAATAAATAAATAAATAAATAAATAAATAAATAAATAAATAAATAAATAAATAAATAAATAAATAAATAAATAAGCAAATATATGAATAAATAAATATATTATGACAGCTGCTTTGAAAATTGGCTAATTTGAACAATATAACAATACACTTAATATTCCTACAGGTAAATATTGATCCAATTCTCTGCTTATTATGTTCCTTAAAATTATCTTCATAAGCCATAAATTGCGTGGTTTGCAGAATACGAGCTTCCATGCATTCCCATCACAATTTTTTATGTCTTGTGCATCTCCTCCTAGATCAAGTCTACGGACATATTTCAGGTTGCAATAAAAGTTCTAATGTTTGCATCGTGCATGAAGAAATAGAGGTATCACCTTGAAATATCCCTGTACATACCATGTGTGTATGTATGTGTACTCATAATAATGGTAATAATAAAGATGATGATGATGATGATGATGATGATAATAATGATCATTCGTCATTAAATTCTTTGCATAAATCTGTAATATGTCATCAATAATTTTACTTTGATAAGTTTTAATCGTGCCAATGTATGATAGGCCGCAGTGCAATCTGGAATATATAAATATGCCTCTTGATCTATTAGTAGTCACAATTACGCACCCTAAAAACGGTAACAACAGCTACTCCACTGCGGGTATATTTTCTAGCTGTTGTAAAGCATATGCCTATTGCAGCACGTGGTTTTGGTACTAAATGGGTGGTTTATTGCCATGTATTATATTGGGAGACAATTAAGTTCTTATGCAGAGATAAAGTCCAAAAACATTGTCCTAGACATTGATCATGCTGTTCCCAGGATTTGTCTTTCATATATAATTTTAATCTGCGGAGATAATTGGGCCGTGACACAAAGAAATCTCGCAGATGAAAAACTTTTGTTATATGCGTATGAGAGACAGCAAATCCAAACTTTCTGATGTTTCTACAACTTTAATACAGAAACAAAAAGGCAAAGACACTCGGCAAAACTCCCATCCGTTTAACGTACATATACATTTTGCCCTTGTCTTATAATAATAATAATAATAATAATAATAATAATAATAATAATAATAATAATAATAATAATAATAATAATAATAATAATAATAATAATAATAATAATAATAATAATAATAATAATAATAAATCTGTATTTATCATCGAGTACTTGTACAATAAAAACATTGGCGCCGAGGCATTATTTTTCGACATGTGAAATGAGAGAAAGCGAAAAAAATCCTGACATGATGAGAATTATAAGGCACAATGAACACACAAATCAAAATATGTGCAGCTAGTCTACATAACAGACCTGGATTTCGACGGGTGGCCTATGGTAGCAGAGAGAGTGCAAACGGCTATATACAGGATGGAAGGAGTCATGTTTTTATTATATGTTTGAACTGATTAAGAACGGTAGCCAGTTTGACATGAGAATGCAAAAAGTTTTGTAACCTGGGCAATTGGTATCTCAAAGAATCACGACCAATTATCATAGTGTTGTGAAGTTGTTTTCATTTTTTAAATTATTGTTACTTTTGTGCCGAACATATTCAGAAAATATGGGCACTGACCAGAAAAATTGTATACTTCTATTGTGGATTTTCGTAGTCTACTCAGATAGACAGAAAGCTTTTTGACTGGTGATAAAAGTTCGGTGTAGGCAGATACAGGGTCATTGTAGAAAAGCTCAGTGCTCTCAGCTGTACCTTTTCCATTTCAGCAGTACCAACCAAACCGCAAGTGTAATGCCAGAGGGCAGTAGGCGAAGTTTAAGAAAATGAAAATATTGAAATTCTGAATGGTAGAGAATCGTCTTGATACAGAAATTTGTTTAAATGCCTGTTCACAAATATATGAGACATGACTGTGGAGTTTCAGATCATTGTCAACAAATACACTCAGTAATTTGACACATTTTTAGGAGAAAAAGTAAAACCTTCATTTTGTAAATCTAAGTTCTTTCTTTCTGGCGTATGTTTTGAACTTAATACCATAGTTTGGAACTGGTTAGGATCAGCCTGCATACTATTGTCTTTAAACCACTTATTTCCTCAATTTGTAACATTTTCTGAAGTGTTACAGGGACAATATTGTAAGGAAAAATAAAGTGTTTTCATCAGCATAGATGTCTTGGTTACATTGGTTTAAACGTATTTTATTTCCATAAGAAAAACAACTGGGAAGAAGGGCACAGCTCTATATTAATCCCTCTTGTGGAGAAAAGACGGAAACACAGGACTGACTTGACAGCACAACTCCAATGAACCACCGTTCATCAAGTCCAAGGGGAGAAACAAACAGAAGGATAGACGTTACTAGAACAAACACAGATAGCGGGGCTCATGAAGTTATCAATATTGCCAATATGTCTTGGTCGCATCCATCCACTAGATGCAAGAAAGCATTCATGAATATACTGAATATTAAAGGTCCAAGAAAACTGCACCGAGGGACCTCACGTCGAATTTCTGTCCAATCATGTATGGTGCCTCCATATTTTACCCTTTGTTTTATGTTTGGTGCGTAAAAAGTTAGTAGATCGCATGCCATATTCAACATACCGTAAGCTTGATATTTTTTTATGAGAAGATCGTGCGGGAGGCAATTAAAGCCTTGGAAAGTCCATTAGTATGACCACTACTGTTTCATGATTATCCAGGGCCCTTTTCCAATCGTTGACAATTTTTAGTAACAGGTTCTGACAGCTGTAGTTTTCACAAAAGGCACACAGAATATTTGAGGAAATACTACGGAAGAAGTGTGTCATCTGATCATTTAGTAGCCTCTCAAAGTCTTTTTGGACACAAGATAGCATGCTGACTGAGCGGTAGTTTGCCTTGTCTATATGATAAGTGGTAAATATATGCTGGTTTTTTTATTAGTGTGATAAAGGGGTACAGGGGCCTCTGCTCCAGCCAGATGTAAGTTTGGAGGATCGTTATCAGCTTCTTTAGTTTTTTCGTGACGTGTGTGTGTGTGTGTGTGTGTGTGTGTGTGTGTGTGTGTGTGTGTGTGTGTTTTCATTTTTTAAAATTTATGGTCCTCATGCTTGCCGGCCCTTCTTGCTTGGTACCAGGCTTGAAGTCAAATTGACCATTGTTTACTTACCGTTTCTGTCGTATGGTCTTTTAAGCTGGGGTATTCTGTGGAGTTTTGACAAGTCTGTAGCGTAACATCAGCGTTGGTATCAAACTGTTGACCGATATTGCAAAAAATAATATATTCGTGAAAACCCGCACAGATGCCACTTGCAATGTGAAGTAAATTTCTGTTATCAATAAGTATGATTGCATTCTGTTTTTTCCCCTTATATTTGTTGGTTAAGAAAGATCGAACAGTTTTCCAAAAGTGGGAATTTAGGTCCACATCTGGCTTGGAAGTAATTTTTGATCGGAGACTTATGTGGTGCAGCACTTTGAGTTTCTTTCCTTGAACTCGGCAAGCTTTCCAGGTTCCATTTTGCTTTTCAGTTCATTCATTCATTCACGAAGGGATATTTTTCACGTTAATAGCTTTTGTCAATTGACCATTCGCGAATGGTAACCAAGTTTGCCGCAAGCACCTTCATTTCATAGGTGTGACGGTGTGTGATTTCAGTTGACAGCTTATCATAGAGCCATATGAAGAGCATAGAACTATCCAAGATACCAGCAACATGGAATGGTGCCGCATTTAGGTCTAGAATAAATGCTTCGTCGTTGAAGTTTTTGTAGCTCTGATGTTACGAAGCCACCTTTTGAATATCAACAGAACTCAACAAAGAATGACAACAATTATATACCATTAACAATAACAATATATTAACAATCAAAATATGTACAAAGTAGGTAAACTGATTTTCACTGGTATTTCAACAGTCAAACAGTTTTAGATAAATCCTAATCCCTGGTGAGGTTATCCACTGGTACTGTCCCACAGTTCCAAGTCCTATGACAGGTGCCAAATGGTGTGGTACAAATTCCACAGAGGTACGGTTTGGGTGCAATGTGGTACTGAAAGATGTGGTGCTGATCCAATCCCACAGAGGTGGTTTGGTTGCAATGTGGTACAATATACTAGTCCACTCACAGACAATGTCCCCACTGCACCGGTACAAAGTGCAAATGGGTAGCACCAAATATACAAGTCCACTCAAGACACTGTCCACACTGCACAGGTACAATGTAAACAATGGCTCACAGTCCCATTGGCTTGATGACAACACACAGCTTCTATCAGATCCTTCAGAATTCTCTCTCTTTTCTCCTCTTCTCCTCTGGTGTTCTTTTGTGTCAGTTAGAAAATATCTGGTTTATATGGACACAGAGAAACATCACCACTGTTCCAGTGTGTTCCAATCAGTCACACATCACATTGAGAACTGTCTGGGCTACCGCATTTGCATATAGGTCAGCATTCTAGCCGATTCTATCTGTTTACAAATTACATGTGAGTCAGTGGCTGTGCAGTGACCCTGCACAGTATTTATTGAATTCAGTGACCCTGCACACACTGAATGAATACAGTGACCTGTCCAAATGAAAACAAACAGCCATACACATTTTCATAACATCTCCCCTCCCTAAAGAAAGAAAAAAAAAAGACATATGTGGAAAATTTAACCTGCAATACACAGTGATTTTCAAGAAAATTCTACCCTTGTTACAAAGTATCATTAACATTGACATGGATTCATTATGTCATATCTTCAACTGTCTCACTGTAATAAACACACACATGGCCAGGTATGTCACTTCTGATTGGCAAAGTTCACTTTTGGTTAAGTTCATTGTCAGACCTGAGGAAGTCAATCTTTCAAAGAATGCTCTAGTTCTTTCAAGATGTTCAGCCCAGGTTTTGAGAAAATACAGGTTTCATCAATGTAGGTTACACATCCTTAGAAACCAGCTGTCACCATGCTCATTAACTGGGGGAAGGTCGCGGGCGCTTTTTTCATTCCAAATGGCATCACTTTACATTGAAAAAGGCCATGAGGTGTTACAACAGCTGCTATTTATTTAGGTTCTTCTGTGAGTGGCACCTGCCAATAACCTTTAATCAAGTCGTATTTGCTGACAAAACACGTATTTCATATCTTATCTATACAATCATCCACTCTAGGGATTGGATAGGAGTCTGATTTAGTCACAGAATTCACCTTTCTATAATCAATGCAAAGTCGCATTGAACCATCAGGTTTTGGAACCAATACAATAGGACTACTCAAGCTACTTTGGCTTGGTTCTATAATACAACTCTCCAGCATGTAATTTATTTCTTCTCAAACTGCAGTCAATCTCAGAGGATTCCTCCGATAAGGTTGTTGCTTTATTGGATCAGCATCACCTACATCTACATCATGACACAATATTGAGGTACAACCAGGCTGGTCTGAGAATAAATGTTCAAACTCATGAATAAGTTTTCTAGATCAGCTTACTGTGCAGGCTTCAAATAACTGATCTTGCAGTCAAGATTTTGTAATATGTTTGAGTTCTGCATTTTTACGCTGGAAATAGAACTCAAGTCTTCATTTGAGAATGGATCATTCTCGTCATCCCCATCATCATTTCCTTCATTCTTCAAAGTAATGGCACTGACAGTTCCTACTGGTGCTCCTTTTTCATGGTATTCTTTTAACATGTTGATGTGACACAGCCGTTTAGCTTTCCTCCTATCTGGTGTAGATATTATATAATGTACATCATTCAACTTTCTTTCAACCAGATAAAGACCACTGAATTTTGCCTGAATTGAATGCCCTTGCATAGACAAAAGAACCGACACCTTGTCTCTTGGTTTAAAATTTCTTTCCCTTGCTTTCTTGTCATACCATATTTTCATCTTACCATGTGCATTCATCAGATTTGAGTGTGCCACCTCACAAGCTTTTTTCAACTTTTCCTTGAATTTGGATACATACTCCATGATAGGTTTATCTTGTGTTTCCACCGACCATTTTTTTATAAGCTTTAGTGGACCTCTCACAGTATGTCCATATATCAGTTCAAATGGACTGAACCCCAGTGCCTCATTTGGTGTATCTCTGCTGGCATATAACAACATATGTATACCTGTATCCCATTCATTTTCATTTTCAAAACAATAGGTTCTCATCATATTCTTCAGTGTTTGATGATACCTTTCTAGAGCCCCTTGTATTTCTTGGTGGTAGGCTGAGGATTTAATCTGTTTAATGCCTAACTGGTGGGCAACCTCCAGAAACACTGCCGACATGAAATTTGAACTGAAGTCACTTTGTATGTGTATGGGCAGACCTAGTGAAAATTTTCTTTAAAACATCAATTATCGCAGGAGTTTTGATGTTTTTTAATGGGATTGCCTCAGGATACATAGTGGCTAAATCCATGATACTAAGGAGAAACTTATTTCCCGCTTTTGTTTTCGGAAGTTGTCGCACACAATCTATAATAACCCTGCTAAATGGTTCTCTAAGAACTGGTGTACTAATCAAAGGAGCAGGTTTTATTTTCTGATTTTCTGACCACTTGACATGTTAGACATGTCTTGCAAAATTCTGCCACATCCCGATGTAATCTGGGCCAAAAGAAGTGTTGTAATATTCAAGCTTGAGTCTTCTTAATGCCCAAGTGGCCTGCCATAGGCACATCATGAGCTGTCTTTAAAATTTCTGCCCTATATGATGGAGGAACCACTATTTGATGAATGATTACCCATTCTTCATCAGTGGAATCATCTGGAGGTCTCCATTTCCTCATCAACACTCCTGACTTAATATAATAACAGACCAGGTCTTTTTGTGCCTCTTCTTCAGTTTAAGCTGTATTTGCCAATTTTTTTATAACTGAGGGTCAGCCTTTTGTTCCCTAAACAGCCTATCTTGATTCAAATGAGGCATTTGACTCAGATGATCGTTTTGGTTTACCTGATCAGAGAGGTTACCATCATGGCTTACCTCTGGACTCAAATTACCTTCATGGCTTACTTGGTCCTCTAGGTCACCAGCAAAGAATGTCTCTGCCAGCCCTAGACATTCATCATCCTTGTCACTGGCATCTTGTTTAGAAGTTTCAAGAGCCATTGACCTTGTCACAACACAGGTGTGAAAAATGCCTGGAAAATTCTGCTCAAGATGCTCTGTGTTGTCTCTCATGACTTGCTCATCCATTAAATATGGTACCGGTTTACCCTTCACATTATCCCCTGCTATATCATTCCCTAGAAGGAAGGTCACACCTTCTATCGGGAGACTAGGTACAATACCTACAATCACTGGTCAAATTTTGAAATCAGACACCACGTAAACTTTGTGAAGTGGGACTGTTTTGTAATTTCCCTCAACACCCTGAAGTAATACAGTGGCTTTTTGATAAGTTTCATCCGACAAAGGAAGCACATCTTCCAATAGTAAAGACTGAGCAGCACCAGTGTCCCTTATGATCACAACTGCCTTCTGGTCAGCAACCTTTTCTTTCTGTGACACCAGGACTTCTTATTTGGAACTTCCATAGCCATCCAATATGGACTCAGCTACCCCAACAGGTGGGTTTTCAAATTTAGCATGGAGATTATCAGAACGTCCATGAGACGTTTTTAGAGGTGGGCGCCCCTTAATGCTGGCTAAACCAACTGGTTTCCCAGGATTATTTGTCTTTCTCTGGAGTAAAAAACACTCAGATTTGACATGACCCCTTTTATGGCAGTAACTGCATGTGGGTTTACTAAAGAACTTCTGCCCTGTTTTCTGATTAGCAGGTTTATCAGACTGAGGAGAATTATTGGGCTTTTGTTCTTCTGATTTTTGATGGGGGGAGAGGTTTCCCGTTCCCTCTGGTTTCTTTCAAAATTTAAATCTGAACTGACCCTGTTTGGGTTTCGAAAGAAGCTTTTATGTGTCAACTCGTAGTCATCAGCTAAAACTGCAGCTTCATGTAAGTTATCTGCCTTCCATTCATCTGGGTAGGTCTTAATCTCTTTCTCAATGCCACCATTAAAATCTACCAAAATAAGTTCCCTTAAAAACGTCAAGATCATTTTCTATTTTCCTGGAGGCACACCATCTGTCAAACAGATTCTCTTTCTTTCTAGCAAATTTGATATAACTTTCACCTGGTTCCTTTCGGCTGTCCCTGAATTTTTGTCTGTAAACCTCAAGTACTAACTCATATGTTTTCAGAACAGCATCTTTCAACACATCATGCTCAGAACTTTGTTCTATGGAGAGTGATGAAAAGAAACTTCTTGTGTATTTCCAATAAACACACTTTGTAAAAGAAGAATCCACACCCTTCTAGGCCATTTTTAAGTTTCAGTGATTTTCTCGAAAGACAGAAAGAATTTAGACACTTATTTTCTTCAAACTTTGGCACTAAACATGCATTCTTGGCTACATCAAAAGATCCTGACTGTGCTAAATAGTCTGATCTAGAATGCCTAAGTTCAATCTCTCTTAGCTTTAACTCGTGTTCTCTAGCATCTCTTGCTTCCTGTGCTTCTCTTTCATCAGCTTCTCTTGCTTGCTGTCTTGCAGCCTGTGCTAGTTTTAGCTCATGCTCCCTTGCTTCTTTTGCTGCTGTGCTAATTTTTGCTCATGCTCTCTTGCTTCTCTTTCACTCTCAAGCTTTAATTTAGCTAATTCCATCTAAATTGCCAAACTTTTATCCTGTGATCCCTCACCCTCAAGGAATCCTTCTTAAACCCAATGTGAAATTATCATTTGTTTCAAAGGTATTTTCTTGATACCTGATGGCACTTCTAAATTTAAGTATTTGGCCACATTTCAAGGTCGTCCTTTACCAATTTATCAAAATATTTGACTGTTACATCCTCATGAGCCAGAAACACACTTGGATCTATTGGCATGTTGTCCTATTGTCTGTGTATTGAGTAACAACTATGTCTATAAAAACCCGCTATCCTTTGTTGAGTTCAAACTGTAAGATTCAGTATTGAGAAAAATTCCGGACTTTTTCAATTCGATTCAACTGTTATGTTCTTATTGCCCAAAAAAATTCAATATTTTGTCTTGAATTTGATCCTGTTGGTCTCGGATTTGTTCCTGGACGAGCCCCCACAATTTGTTACGAAGCCTCCTTTTGAATATCAACAGAACTCAGCAAAGAATGACACCAATTATATAACTTTAACGATAACAATATATTAACAATCAAAATCTGTACAAAGTAGGTAAATTGGATTTCACTGGTATTTCAACAGTCAAACAGTTTTAGATAAATCCTAATCCCTGGTGAGGTTATCCACTGGTACTGTCCCACAGTTCCAAGTCCTATGACAGGTGCCAAATGGTGTGGTACAAATCCCACAGAGGTACAGTTTGGGTGCAATGTGGTACTGAAAGATGTGGTGCTGATCCAATCCCACAGAGGTACGGTTTGGTTCCAATGTGGTATAATGTACTAGTCCGCTCACAGACAATGTCCCCACTGCACAGGTACAAAGTGTAAATCGGTAGCACCAAATATACTCAACAAAGAATGACAACAATTATATAACTTTAACAATAGCAATATATTAACAATCAAAATATGTACAAAGTGTAATTCGGTAGCACCAAGTATGCAAGTCCACTCAAGACACTGTCCACACTTAATAGGTACAACGTTAACAATAGCCTACAGTCCCAATGGCTTGATGACAACAAACAGCTTCTGTCAGATCCTTCAGACTTCTCTTTTATCCTCTTCTTGTCTGCTTTTCTCTTGTGTCAGTTAGGAAATATCTGGTTTATATGGACACAGAGAAATATCACCACTGTTCCAGTGTTTTCCAATTAGTCATACATCATATTGAGACCTGTCTGGGTCACTTTATATGCATGTAGGTCAGTATGCTAGCTGATTCCACCTGTTTACAAATTACATGTGAGTCAGTGGCTGTGCAGTGACCCTGCACAGTATTTATTGAATTCAGTGACCCTGTACACACTGAATGAATACAGTGACCGGTCCAAAATGAAGACAAACAGCCATACACATTTTCATAACATCCGGTCATACATGTCCGCTTTCAGTGGTTTGATAACAGGGTTCTTTAGCACATCATAAAATATAAGTCGAGAATGCCGGTGTCAATGCACGAAGTGGTGATAGATTTTGTTAGATTTTTGAAAGATTTGTTTCGCTTGGTAATGCCAGTATTATGAATGACATATTACAGATAGATTAAAACCACCAAAACTAGTAACTTCTGGTGACCTATCACAGGTAAAATATAGCACTGGACAATGCAGATTTTAGATCACATGACCATTTTATTCGCCAACTGTGTTACAGTCCAGCGATAGCTGTTTGTGAATAACCGCATGCGTCCTGTGCAGTTGAGAAATTGTACTTACACTTTCCTTTTTCGGTACTTTACAACTGAGCTAGCAATTCCAAATTTGAACAATGGAAAGATAATACATCAAACTAATCAATGCCACAAAACTCCAAAAATGAACTGAAAAGGACCACTTTGGGTTTCCTATTGCATTGAGAGGATTTCTGCCAAAGGTTCACAGAGAGGAGTTAATCTAAAGCAATGGCTTAAACTTCAGATCCAGTAAATCTAACTTTAGTCACTTGTGGCATGAGAGAGACATTTGAGAGGCCAAATTATTTCAATGTTAATTCAATGTATTACATTTGTGCATAATGTAAAGAGAAAAAATTGTTCCCTTCCTGCTACAAGTCTGAGTCAATATGTTTAATAATATATATGGGCAGCAGTCAATCAGACGAACATCCATGTAAAATTGGCTTGCTCATTTGGACCTGAGTCGGAAAGTGTGTGGCATTTCTTTCTTACGTGTTCTCGGTATACCACTGCTCGTGACATTTCTACAAACCATCCTTACTGCTTTGGATCCCATTTGCTTCAATGTTATTTTGTTTCGTAGCAGTGAGATGGACTTGGACAATATATCATATATTTTTCAGCTGCACAAGGGTTCTTTGAGAAGAGCAAACGTTTTGGTCCTGAAACTACGACATAGTATTTTCAGCGATTGCTGTTTGCGTGAACCCTCTATCAATACCAGGAAGCTGTTGTGTCCATTTGCTTCTTGTTCTTTCTAGGCTGCGCCACTCTTCAACCTTTTGTGTTGGGAAGCGGAGCAGCTCCTGCATATCGTCTCGTTACCCCTGTGCATACGTCGTTTCCTGGCAAGAGGGAAAAATTTAGAGAAACGCCCTAATTTTGCTAATTGCTTTCCATTGAATAGAATATGTTTAACCCAATCTGCGAATTATCAACAGTGATGGAGGAAAAGTTGATTGTAAGTTATGAAGGAATGGTTATGTTTGGTGTTATTTTAATTTTAAAAGTTTACTTTGGAGGTCAATAATTAAAAAAAAATCAATTATAATTGCAGTTACTTACAATTTCAACAAAATGAGAACCCCTCTCTTTGAAGGAAAAATGGTTTCATACTTATTTGTTTAAAGTAGCATTTCATAAATACTGTCAAGCTTTGTTTGCAGATATGGAGAAAACTTTGAGGGGGTATATATTTGTGATGTTATGTACAAAGCGGAGACACAAAGGCGAACTTCGTACCAATATGTCATCTGCACGTCAAATAAGCTGCGTCATCATGCGGTTCAAGTCATTGCTCAGAGTGACTCGATCCTAGAATTATCGAAAAACAATGTATTAGATTTATAGCAGTAGATAAATCTGGTTAATCTCTGCCCCGTGAAACTTTAACTGTCCAAATAGTTTTTTTTTTTTTTTGCCTAGAACTTTAACGGAGGAAGGCAAAGTGGCCATCAGTGAGCCCCCCCCCCCCCCCCCTCCATAAAAGAACAGATTGTTCGATTTACCGAAAACGTTTATCTGCAGGTAAAACAACCTGGAACATTCTGAAAAAGCTCCCAGCTTGCGTTTAACTGAAAAGCTTTTTATAAAATTATCTGCGCAAACCAGCTGTGTTTAAATGTTTACAATTCTATCTGAAATGACTTGCGAATCATTCGTGGAATTTGCATATGCTTTATTTACATCACATTTATCACAAATGCATGTTCCATTTTATAAACCTTCACACATAAAAGTGAAGATGTTATCATCAGTTTAGTTAATATATCAAGCGTACCCTTAAGCCAATACTAAATATCTCATTTCTGCATGACAGTCATGCTTCACATATAATACAAATCATTAGAGAAAATGTTTTTCATTACTAGTATTATCCTGTGCACACAACATATTACAGACTCCTGCTGTTCCCAGTATGTTTATGGGGCTCAAGTTGCTAAATTGGCCGTGCTTACAACAATGTCTCTCCCACTAATTTGCGATGCGACTAACATTATGATTTTGAAATACTGGAACGTTAGAGATTAAGATTAACATGAGAACCACGGTTTGATAGCCATTTGTTATAATTTTCATTCATCGTTTAGGATGAACGTAAATAGTATGAATACATGTGTCTGTAGGCATCACTTTTCATCTACAATCTGATCTCCTATTCTTGACTTAACGAATTGGGGACCAGTTTGCAGGTGGGTCCTTCCAAATCTGCTCATTCGCCAGAAATGTTAATGTACAAGTTATTGTACGTTAACGCTATCTGGCATTATCACTTATTTTCACGCATGGCAGTATTTTAGCTCAGCTGACGTCTCAGTCAACCTAAGCTTGAAGGATGTTTAATCATACGTTGGTTTTTTGTCCGTCCGTCGTCGTCCATTAATTACCCCTCTTTTCTCGGGTACTTCTTAAGTTGGTGACCCCTTACTGTTTAAAAAAGTTCCCTGCCAATATTTCAAGCTCATTATAATCAAGTAGTAGATAGGACTTTGGTCGTTACCTTTGAACACACCCATCATTTCATCTTTCGTACATGAGACAAAATCAACGTAACTTAACGTTTTCAATTAAAACGTTCATTCAAACTGACATTTTCGACTATTGAAGCGTTGGTCAGATCCCCTTCAAACTTGCACAGGAACACTTCTGTGGACCCATAGGTCCTAATTTGTTCCACAGGTGACACAGTTTTATTTTTTTTCAAATGAAAGTGTGTGTGCTTTCACTGTTTTTGAGTTCTTTTTCAGACAAAATTGTGATGTAATGGGTTGTAAATGTACGTTGTAGAAGAGTCAAACGAAGTTGGTCGCTCGGTGTATTGCGCTGAGTCCCTAATTGCCACTTATTTAAAAACCCGCTGGTACTTTCGGACCTGTATCCAGTATCGGAGCAACCCTCTCTATTAAGCTCCATTTTTGACTGAGCTGGATGAGGGTGGGGGGTATTGCATCGTGTGCTCTGTGCTGCTACCTAATTCACAGCCTGGGGGCGACTTCAGTATTTGATACAATATTCCTATTCTGGGGCCAACATCAGGTAATGCTCACTCTGGAAAAGGCCCATTGCATATTTTATTTTACATCACTTCGACCAGTTAACCTTCCCTTCACATTAATCAATCATATATATTGAATACTACCTCTTCAAAATATCTCATTGGGACTAACCGACAGACTTGGCTGCCATTTTGAAAATTGTGGATTCCGCAACCAATGGTTTGTAAATGAGAATAGTATAGGGACGATCTTGGGGCAGGCGGGGGGAGTTATATTTTATGAAACCAAAATATATTTTGCAAATGTTTCAGAGCATGAACAATGGTATGATATATGCTGTGGCAGCGATTCACTTTGATACCCAAATCAAATGTATTTTTGTGCCACATACTCTCCCGCAATCGATACATTGCACAATGTTCAAAATGGCGCTTACCACGCGCCGGCTCAAGGTATTGTGTCGCATTTGGATTTGTAACTAATGGTGATAACTGCTTGAGACACCACTGAGCGGCCAGATTGAAGTTAAGATAGTAAGTCGAGTTTTATAAGTACTTAAACCTCTGTTGGCGCTGGAAACTCAGAAAAGAGACACCTCAAACCCTCCGGAATATTACGATAACTATCACGGAACAACCGGACAATGCTGTTTCACCAAACAACTGTGGTTATGCAGCTATGCTGTTTCCCCGGCGAAAGTTAACGCTCGAGACAAGTTGAAATAAAATGCTGTGTTTGAGTTGACTTTACTGCAAAATAACGGCACATGATGGCCACTTTCTCAATAAATCCTTAAAGCCTGGATCGATCCATTTTTATTAGAGGAAGACGGTTTAAATATACTTTTTTGTTCTATTAAATTTAGGGTTGGACCTTTTTAGTAGGCTCTGTCAAGTTTACTGGAACCACACAATTTATTTTTGTTAGGTCTTAGGTAACTTTGACATTTGTTGAAACATGTTTGAAATGGATGTCTTTCCCCCTTTTACACATTACCTCCTTTAACGTGAGTTAGATTTGTTATTTGGGCAAAGCCGGAGACACTTGTAAAAAAAAAAAAAAGGAAAAAAAGGTACTTCTCGGTTAATGCATTCATTAGTATATATTACGTGCCTTAAACATTGGTTCATCATGCTACTGGGGAATGTGATCCATTATGTGTCTGTTGAAATGTTACGGTTTACCATGAGGATCCAACCATTATTTAGTTAGAACATGCCCCATCATCCCATGAAGGTATAATCTGGTAACCTCCATGATGATACCTAGAAACCCATGCTTAAAACATCTTGCAATAACTTCAGATTTTTCTGCGTCTCTGAGCCGTCTCCAAAACATGTCACACTTAGAGATGGCCAAAAGGATATACACGGACGGTGCCTTTATCCCAGCCTGCTCTGCTGTGACGCATTTAAAGGTCAAAGCACAAGATTTACTTTTCAAAGCACTTTAAATATTAATCATTGACAGAATATACAACCCTTAACAGTGGGGGTACCATCCTGGGATTGTCTGTGGCGCGTAAGACTTATACAATATCTATAAATAGTCATGAATTTGATATATCTTAGCTGTACCTAATCCAGTATTACGAAAACACCTTGTACCTGGTAGGTTCATCCTTGTAATATAAAGCGTGTTTTTCGTTCATTTGAGAGGAAAAGAAAGAAAAGATACGAAAGGAAATGAGAGAAAGAGAAAGGAAAGGAAAAGAAAAGAAAGGGAAGGGAAAGAAAGAGAAAAGAAAAGAAAAAGGAAAAAATAATCCGTCTTAGGATCTTTGAATAGTGGTCATGCAATGAACACAAAATATTTAATGGGACTTCTCTTCCATGCTCTGCGGTGGACTTTGATATCCTGATATCCGAGGGCGTAGTTTTATCGAGAGCGTAGTTTCATTGTTTGAATTCAAGAGTTTCAAGACAATTCCAAATATAGTTTGGGAGAAAAAAGAAACCAAACGAAAAAAAGGTAAATTACACAAACATCAGTTAAAAATTAGAAACAGTAATGGAGCTATACATTTGGGGTAAGGTGGAAGAGAATCCAAGGTAGGTTTTGGAAAAAAAGTCCAAAAAGCACAGGAGAAGAACAGATGACCTTAAGATAACCTGAGGTAACTGACATGACAGCCGAGCTAAAAATCACTGTGCCACCACCTGTTGAACAAATTATAGTCTAGTGGTAACCAGTTCCCATGCAATTTGTTGGCAATTTCCCAAGCGGTTTTTCAGGAGAATTTTTAAAGATTTTGTCATGAAATAAACAAAACAATGTAAAAACAATCCAAAAATTCACAGGATCGAAACAGATTAGGAAAGTTGGAAGAGATTTACCTATTGTAGAGCCCCACCAAGTTTGAAGAAAATCCAACCAATGGTTTTGGATAAGATGTCGACAATGTAATAATTGAGCAGACTGATAACGGATGGAGGGATGACCATCCTATCAGTTCATCTGAAATGACTGCCCGGTAGTGGTTTATTTACCGTAGTAGTTGTCAAACATGCCTACAAGTGTAGTGACACCACTCCGAGGACGAGTTCTGGCTGTCCTCACCGTCTCACCTTACGACGACTTGCGTGACATCAGCTTTAAATTTGAGCCCAAGGTGGGTCATCCAGTTTCCTGTCTCAGGCTTGTCTTTAGCCATGGCTGAGTTTAGTAGGTCTCTAGCTATATGTGTGGAGCGTAGCCCATTGCTTGTCGTGTACTTTTGGAAATTGTGAAGAGAGATTTATTATGTTTTTCACCTGTATTTTAATTCCACCCGGTAATGGTGGTTAATAAAGTATAATTTAAACATTTAATGCATAAACGCTTGTGAAACATCCATTTTACTGGTTTGTGTCGGTATCTTATAAAATTCCAAATCTTAATAATTAAGTATACGGGAAATAATATACTTTTCAATTTTTAACAAGAGTATATTAAATACAACATTGAGGCTCTATTTTTATAGCTTTCTTTGGTAGCTTTCCATGTGAATTTTAATGGTCCTCTTCAAGAATTACATAATTCAGACGTAAAAAAACTCATATAAACACGATATGAAATGAATGATATGCAACGTAACGTGTTTTAATTTTTCTGTTCCAATGGTTTGGGTTTCCTCTACACGTATGTTTTTTTTACATGGATGCCCCTAGTTAAGTGTTAGTAAAGATGATAACAAAAACTGGTCACTTTATCTCTCTCATTGCCACGTTATGGACTGAGTAAACAGCTTTCATCAGGAAGCTTTGGGGGCAAAAAGCGCCCAAGATGAAGCTGTCGACACGGACCATTATATACTCTGGAAATATAGGCATGCCGGCACTTGAGTGAATCTTCTGTTCGCCCCCTCCCCCCCAAAAAAGAATCTTGCATCCTAATCATAATTGAGAGCAGTTCATGGCATCGAAAGAGTTAGCAGATTTTTCATCTCAACAAGTTGTATTGCTGGACAATCAATTTGAAACAAAAAGTTACATATCGAGTCTCTCTGATATTAAGTGACGCTTCATTAGCTTTTAGCATTTATTTTGCCACAATCCTGTCAATTTTTACTACAAACCTTTCTCTCAATTTTGGTTAGTTCCGTAGTTGTAATGTATTACATAACGTTGTATCATTATCATCCTGAGATAGCACGCAAAAGATTTAATATTGCATAGGATATAACGTTAAATGAAATGCATAAATGTTGCCATACGATAGAACCTTGAGCCTGCGAACTTTAACTTAAGTTCAATTATTGTATAGTTCTATTAGGTATCCTGAATATTGTAAATATTTTTACAAGCCGACATAAACATGTACCTCCGGTTAAGTTTAATGAAATTCATTTTTTATCTTCAAATTTGATATTGTATTCTTTTCGACTAATTAGATAGCCCTTAAGGATTTCAGATATATATATATATATATATATATATATATATATTATTTATATGTATATATATACCAATACGGAAACTTATTAACACGTACAGCAACTGATTTGCAACTAGAGGACCTCTCCGCGTGGAGACTAGAAGCCATTGTAAACTGTTCATCTGAGACTGACTAAAAATTAAGCCTACTTTCTACGTTTGTTTTTGTTGTTGCAGACAGCTCGTTGCCAATCATTTCGCGGTAAGAGACTGGGCCTCCAGAGAATGGCAGGAATCAAGAACAAAAGGCGAGGTCAACTGTTCGGAATATTTCTGTTCTAAACCACATTTTATTTCTGGAAAGGGGACTAATTTTTAAAACAATAGGAGTAATCGACAAGTATTTTCTTTTACAGACGGCATTCAATTACATATGTAGTTTACAGATAAATGATGTTAGTATATGTGATTACTCTCAAAATAGTACTCTATAGCTCTTACGTTATGTTGGCAATTTTTTATGCACCGAACAAACTCAGACATGTTACAAGAAACAGGAGCAGTTAACATTTCTCATCTGGCAAGTTTTATACGTGTAATATTGTGTCATCATTTAAATCTGATATTAGGATTGAGATGTTACCACTCTCTACAGTAACCTTTATGTTGGGAATTAATAGTTATAAACCACACACTAAGATAATAGCCTTCAGCAGCAAACACATTGACAAAATACACATGGAATGGAAACATAATTAAAGATATTAAAGTGTATCTTCTAGAGTCATTAGTATTCAAGGTTACAATACATGTCATACTTAATTACGTTTTAAGTTAAACAAACAAATGTCCAACGTTTTGATCTACTATTGAAACATGCTGGATTAAGCAAAGACTATTTTACGTTATGTTACGAGGCACCAAGCACTCTCCATACTGAGCGGGCTTAGTACTCCTGTGAACACCTGTCTGTGCAACCAACACATCATTAATTATCAGACTCCAGAACCATTTCAACACCCCAGGACAATTCATATTTATGACTTTGTTTCCTTTACATCAATAGAAATATCCAGCACTTTTCACGGCTCTCTATTGGTCGGTTACTACCACTCATGTTTCAAGTCAATAGAAGCACCAAAATGGAAATTAGTTGAAAACAAAATAAAAGTCAGGCGCGTGGGCGGGATTTGAATTAGAGTGGGGGTCGGGTGAGTGGGTTCAAATGACATAAAGAATGGACCTGCAAGCAGCCCCCATCGAGATTGAGGAAGGACCTTTATTAACTAGGAAAAATGTAAACTATAAAGCCTTATATTGGAATGATTGAGCTTCATTATTTTTAACTACCCAACTTGTATCAACATTGATATTTCCATTTTAGTTATTTAAGCCTCCAAGGCGTTAGTCATGATCCCGTAATCTAATCATCCAAATTTGAAGACCACCGGTTGCAGCAGTTTTAATTTGTGCTATCTGGTCCCTTTCCTTCCTGTTTTACTATCAGATTAAACATGAAAGATGAAAGCCCATTTTGAAAGCATAACCATGTGAAACTCTGTGCAACAATATTCACCACATTTTATTTATGTCGGGGGGTGGGAGCTTATACTGTCCATTTACAATTGGCAGCGCCACGAATGACCTGAACCATTGAAGTCTCCTACCCCAAGTAGCCCAGTACAGCGTTCAATTATATATATATATATATATATATAAATATATATATATATATATATATATATATATATATATATATATATATATATATATATATATATATATATATATATATATATATATATATATATATAAATTCACCCAAAAATATTTTCTTTTTTCAACAAACACTTGTCCTAGTGGCCTACGCTTTGGGTCACCCTGTCCTAGATTTTGGGGGTTTCTGGTCATACTGTCACTTCTTGACTTTTCACTGTCACTCGAAAACTTACAATCCGATCCGGTCAAACAAACTATATATGGAAACCTTGATGCCCTTGCCACATTTTGTTTATTGAAACATATTGGTTCCTACTCGAAGGTCAAGGTCATATGGCGATTTTTCGAAAATTTTTGCGATTTATTTGAAATTTTGAAATTTGTACACGCGGAATCTTAAAAATCGTAAAGCCTGCTGCAGTCTTCTTGCACCTAGGAGTGTGATTTAAACTGAAGTTATGGTTATGCACCTGATATTCGGTAAGTGATCATGAACTACTTTTCTCCGATAGGGCAGCCATGTTGGAAAAATCCGTTTTTTTTCTTTCTTTTTTAACAAAACTCGAAAATTGATCACCTGATTGGAATGTTATTGAACTCTGTGGATAACTGGCGTCGGGGCACACAAAAACCTATGTAGGACCTACACTGTCAAGTTTGAAGGTCAAGGTCACATGGCAGTTCGAAAAAACCCACGTCTTTACGCAAAAAAAAAATGTACGCACTAAATGTCAGACGCGGCTGGGGTCTGCAAGTCGTCATTCTAACAGGATTACATTTGTGTACTGAAGTTTTGCACCTGATTTGTGATTAGTCACTTAGACCTATATTTTCACGGTCACGACCCAGTTCAATTTTTGTCAATATTTGGAAAGTTATAACTTGAGTTGCCAACGAACTTTGTAACACTTTTGGACAACCTTAAAAATCCTTCTAACATCCTTTAGGATGATGCATTCAATTTGTGACATTGATCTAAGTTTATGGTTACCATTGAAAACACGTCTTGGCCTTTATTTCAAAACGTTATAGAGAGATTTGAGCCGTCATATGTTTGTTGTATAGACGTAGCTATGCAAATTGACATTCAACCTTGAAAAGCTCAAGGTCATTTGGCAATCTGAAAATTTGTAGCCTGACCTAACTTGCACAGCTTACGTACTTTCTCGTCAAATTTTCACCACGTTGGGCTCATAATATCAGAATTTTAACAGCGCACGGTTTTGTTTACAAACTTTGACCTTTGGGACGTCAACGTCGTCTGCCATCTTGAAATATTCAACTGGCCATAACTTAGTCAATTTTCATCCGATTTTCATTTGGTTGGGCTCAATGCATAGGGATTACAATAACACACATTTATAATTAACATATGATATTTCTGCGATCAAAGTCATTGATCCACTAAAACCTTCATTTTGCCATAATTAGATCAAGTTTTATCCGATATTGTTCAAGGTCGGCCCAAAATGTGCGAATTGTATCGCCATATAATTTTATAGTTTACATGTGACCTGTATAGGTGAAAATGTCAAGGTCAGTTGACTCTTTAAAATTTCCATCGAGCCATGATGCGATCAATTGTAATCGTGTTCAATCGCAAATTGTAGCTATTGTAACACTGCGCAATCTTGTAATTAACATATGACCTCTTAAGGTCAAAAGTGAAGGTCATTTGGCCCTTGAAATATTCATGGAACCATGAAACAATCAAATTACATCCAATTTGGATAATGTTGGGGTCTTATTGTAGCTATTGTCACACTACACAGTGTTGCAATTTGCATATTTGTGATCTCTAAAGTTCAAAGGCCAAGGTCATGTAAAATATTAAAAGTTATTTACATATAGGTTTTATGTAGTATTTTCCAAAAGATATGTGCTGCAGCATAATTCATTACAGGCGATTCCTCCGCCAAATGTGCAGCTATTTTATAGTTTCAAAACATAAAAAAAACACTGCTCCTCCCTTAGAACTCAAGATCTATACATCGTGCTCTAAATGTGGCCTACAGATGAACTTCAATGATCTGGGTTAATTTCCACCATAATGCGACGCACACATCACAAATTATTCTTATTTTATTAGAAAAAAAATCCGTCGTGTGTCTCGAACTAGCAATGTCTAAACAAACGCGATATAATTGAAGAAATTGTGACATATCAATTTCATGAAAAGTCATTGTTTTGGAAAGGACCACACAAATAGTTAAACAGCCAGGTGTATCAGATATCAACCAATAGGCACATGCAACTAAAAGGTACATGTATACAGTTTTGAAAACAGTCTTGTAGTATTTGATTTTGACCGAAGATATTTGAGAAGTGGATAATTTGTAATTCTTGAAATTTTATTAGAAAAAATCCGTCGTGTGTCTCGAACTAGCAATGTCTAAACAAACGCGATATAATTGAAGAAATTGTGACATATCAATTTCCCGAAAAGTCATTGTTTTGGAAAGGACCACACAAAAAGTTAAACAGCCAGGTGTATCAGATATCAACCAATAGGCACATGCAACTAAAAGGTACATGTATACAGTTTTGAAAACAGTCTTGTAGTATTTGATTTTGACCGAAGATATTTGAGAAGTGGATAATTTGTAATTCTTGAAATCAAATTAACCGACACACTGGTTGCCTTCTTTCAGTAATATTGAGATGGACATAGCTGTGTTGAATTCGACGTAATAGTTATTTAGTGATCTTTATTCACTTAACTAGCCAAGCAACATTTTTTTTATTTCACAAATTTACGTTCAACGCCTGAGAGTTATTTTGAAAATTAAGCTTTGTATGTTCTTGTACTTTTAACGAGTTTGTTAGTTTTTTTCTTTCTGTTTTTTTTCCTTTTATTTATTTATTTATTTTTTTTTTTTTTTGGGGGGGGGTTATTTTATAGAATATTTGGAAACACCCTGTTATCAGGATTTGTAAATTTTGTTCATAATGACGTCAAATGCCCCCAAGCAGCGTTACCTAAGTCGTAGTATTGTAACGCTCGTGTTATAATCATCACATACGGTGAATGTCTGTGGAACGTAATACTCTACCATCGCGCTTGCATTCCTTTGCAGAAAAATTGATATGTATCAATGTGTAACGACAGAATCAGATATTTCAACGTCATTTTGCTAGGGTTGATTTGTGTCTGTGACCCGGTATCTTAACTAATAGCTTCACATACATGCCCTTGTAATTGATTTTGCCCGTTTACAGACCTAACAACGGTATTTTATAGCCCACTACAGGCAGTAAAACGCAATCTGGGGAACAAACCAAACTTGTTTTCTAATTCCAAGAACAACTCAACAACAGAAACCATATACTTCCCCGTCATAAATGTCAAACCATCTTTATGATTCATCTTACCTGGAAAAGGTGACCAAAATATCTACATTCTTCTTTGTGTACGAACGAGACTTTTCAGGTCTTCTTTGCTTGGTGCAAGTACATGAACGGGATTTGGTTCAAAGAGCGAAAAACGAGTGATATTGTACGACATAATAGGTGTGTGGTTTTCGCAGAGAAAAACCATGCAAATCTAAGATACAGCGATCAAAATTTCTTGCAAGTCCCGTTTTGGTAGCACATGCCAACGTCATTGCTGTAGTATTTGGAACTTAAAACTATGGCAATTCTCTTTAATTACCCAGCAACGCTGTCCTCTTGCATATATTGCATGGCCTACGTGATTGGTTGGCTTGGTTTCCAATACATCGATGTATAGCTTGGAGGCTGTACTATGGCCCCCTCACCCCAGGGGACGCCACCGACAGGCTGCAGACCTGACCCACCATACTGTTGGGTACATTCATATTGTCCATACTGCGCATATGGCTGCACGTTTGACGAGTATCCCATATTTGCGCCACGTTGTGCTGAGGTTTCGGCGCTGTTGTACGGTACGCCAGTTGCCGGGTTTATCTGAACGACGGAGCGGGGCGTTTGGTGTTGCTTTCTCCAAACCCTGCGTCCGTAGCACATCACTATCACTGAAATTATACAAACCACAGCGAATCCTGTCTCTCCATATATGTATCTCCAGGGGAAGTGGAAAAAAACCTGAAGTCAAACCAAGAGAAAAGTGCAGTGGCAGCTGGTGCATGATAAAAGTTCAACCCAACGTAGACTGGTTGTATTTTGCGCCTTAAATTGCGATCAGGCGGGAACAATTTATGGCTAATGTCGGATTATGATGATGCACCAACGCGCTCTGAATTTGCATTAAACAATTCACTACATTTTATTTTAGTTAAACCATTAGATCAATGATAAGTATCATACGGATGATTGCATGTGGTTGAAACTGTTAACAAGAACATATGTCAAAGTGATAATGTAACAATGATATGGCCCCATAGCAATCGGAAGCCAAATACTTGAGATTTGACTACAAGCTCATATCTCAACCATACTATATTCCACTAGCTTGTTTGCACCAGCTAAGGGTAAATATTCATCACTTCAGTCAATATTGGAAGTGCTTAGAAAGTAATTATAAGCAAATATACCCGTCCAATATACAGTTATATTACAGTTCTTTGGGGTTTGAAAATTCTTCTCAACTTATAGTGACCCAATAGTTGGACCTGAAAGACAGCCTTATGACTCGTCTGGAGTTCCAAAACAGGTGTTGTTTTCAAGGTTCAGAAATTGTCAACTTTTGCATGAACTTGCAAGGCGTTTGACAGAGGAGTGAAATGCAATTCCACAGGCCACAGTCAAGAAACTTGTGCGCAGCATCAGCAAGCGCACAGATGAGCTGATTGCCAACCACAGAGGACGTACACACTATTAGGCAAGTCCATCTTACAATGTTTATTGATGAATAAAGTGATACGCTTAATCATCCAAATACCATTCACATGCATACCATCGTGTGAGCAATGTGGTGCCATTTTTAGGACACTGACTCCCCTTATTAGGCTGCACAAATGTAAACAATTTCTGACCCTTGAAGTAAACACCTGTTTTGGAACTCCAGAGGAGACATAGGGCTGCCTTTCAGGCTCAACAATTTGGCCACTATATTGAGATGCTGCTGCACCGTGCCTTTGCAAATCTGGTGGTGTCTTGCCTGCACAACCTCGTGACCTGGCTTATCTCAATCAACACTTGTTGACAACCAATCAGCCACAGGTTATCTACAAATCCACTCTACCAAATCTATTGTTCCAAACGACGGCCAAACTGACGGCCAATAGTTTAAACGGGAACTGTGGATAGATCTCTGCAGTAATTTCCCGGTGGTGTAAGAGGCACTTGGCGCACAGCAACGGTAAAAAGTAAATTGCATAACATACCTTTCCTTCGACGGTACCGGTAGTAATTGAGTTTTAATCCCTTCTTTTGAACATTGTAATCGGTTTTAAAATGAATGGAGAGACTGCTACCAGAACTGTAGTATATTTTGTACCTCCAATCGAACCACACAACCTTGCCAGCAAATCTGATTAACTGTGTCCCTCTGAAAAAAGACACATTAGACACCAGGGGATGGATAATACAATGCACGTACTTACACTGAAAGGATCAATCGCCGTATTGCTCCCATTGCTAAAACATATACACAACCTGGCACAATAGGTGATGTGTTGGCAAAACATCAAAAACATGTTTCTCCGAAGGTTTCAGAGAAGATGTCAACTGTCCCTCATCATCAGGGATATTGCCTGAATTTTCCTGAAGTTTGCCCACTTCACCATGTGTGTACTTGCTGCTATATTATTTGTTAACCATTGTGTGTCCCTGGTGGTATTGACTACTTGCTCCTGAAATTACGTTTTGAATGTTGGGATCCCTAGGGATGCTGAATCATGCTCAGACCGATTTCTGGACAAAGCTTAAAATATCACATATCTTTACACGAAGGCCTATGATACTTTACATGGTTCATTTTGTGAAGCAATAGGACGATCTCCGCAATTATCCCAGCAACGAGAAAATCTTTCAGCAGCATTGACAGTGTTCTGATGATCATGGCTGGGCGCGACTTCAAGCTAGGTTCCATGGACATGTGTCATTGGTATAAAATGCTGGGAGCTTGTCTCTGATGCTGAATACAAGATGAACATTGTATGATTGGTGTACTAGAACGCAAACCTGTACAGAATGAAGCTATACGAAGGCAGCGTGTACGTATGTGAGAAAGTATAAAAATCACAGCGACGACGCATTTCCACAAATTAAAATGTGAATTGCCCAAGGAGGACATTAAGCTGCAATTCTATTCCATCACTTTCCGTTGAAGCACACAATAACCCCGTCCAAGTTGGTGCTTCTTCAAAAAAACGATAGACTTAGCCATCTAGATGTGATAACTATGGAACATGACCAATATACACTTCACGAAATATGTTTTGCATTTTCATCTGTCATTTTCCTCAAATCCATTCAGGGTGTCGATGCTTTATTTTCTCCCTCCCCCAAGTCTTTCAGATCATATCGAATCTGGAACAAATGCACGGATTAAATCAATGTTGGGGGAGGTCAAAATCTGTTTGCATGGACTTAATCAAAGAAAGCCAGCAACAGGTTTAATTATGTCTCTTAAGACGCAAAAAAGGTAATTGAATAATTGGGAAGCCCCTGACTATAACCAGCTACCAAACCAATCCAGAGAACACATGGGTGAAATGAGCTCGTGGCACATAGTCACAAATAATGGATTGTTAAACGTGAAAACCCCATATGACTTGGGTTTAAGTATGCAAAACTTAGAATGGTATGGTTGGAATCATTGGTGATTGGATTAAATTCAAGGTGTTTTACATTCCAGGGGAAATGAAGAATTACTCGATTAAATCTTGTTGGTGTTTACCCCCCCCCCTCCCCCAACTCACTAAACTAGTGTTAGCTCAGGCCAGAAAAATAAAACAGTGTAGGATTAAAAGCCACATAAGGTTATAATGACCTTGTTGCTTAAAAATATAATCACATGATGGCATACGGTGTAGTATCTCAAATACGCCAGAAAGTACACTGAACTTTTTCTGCAAATATTAATCATTTCATAATACTAGTTTTTACGTCTGTGTGGCTTTTATATAACCAACTTTTGAATGTGTTTGACTGCAAAGATACCCAGATGTCAGCTTCAGACAGTGGTTGTGACACTGTATACTTTTTATCAATTAGTTTCGAAATCAAGTCCACAAGTCAATGTCCTTTGTGGTTTCGGGATATGTGTGTATCAACGTACCGTTTCCTGTCCTTATTGGCACTGCCATATACGTGATATTGGGTTGATTTCCTCTACTGGAATTGGATATTTTAAGATTCAATACGACACCAGACTTTTGCTGTAGAAGGTCTTAATTGGACATTGTATCATGTTGCAGTTAAAGGAACTGTTTCCTACACAAGAAACAAAACTATGCAATCTTAAGGATCGGACTCAAGTACAAAAAGGATTAACCATCTTCGCCATAACATCAAAAACAACAGATCACTCACCCGTTTGGTTAGCAAATTTACATGTCAAATGCTAATATCGTTTTATTAAAATAACATCTATAGAGCATTGAGACTACGCTTATATTTTTCTAACCCCCCGAATTACATCATTCAATATTGCATCATACCATATAGCAGATATTCTTGCAGGACTTGTTCAGGAATGTGCTCACGATATATATATATATATATATATATATATATATATATATATATATAAAATACTATATTATATTATATTTATATACCCATAAATCTGCAAACCCCTTGTTGGAATCTCACTTAATTCACTCACAACATTCTCGTTGTAGTGGGAGCCCATGTTAGACGTAACAATCATAACAAATGATGAAGCCTAACGCTGATCAAAGGCATTAACACATAACATATAGTTCTTGAGAGAAACATTTTATTCAACATTTTGGCAGGGTGTTCTCACGTGTACATATGTTATTTTTTTGCTTAAAATCATGTTTATGTTGTTGTTCACCATTATATTCTTCCGGGGTCATGCCATGTTGACAAAAGTAGTACCGCATCAATGGATAAATAAGTGCGCAATGTGATTCGCCGTTGTAGTTCATGACCTTGCGTTCACGAGAGAATTACCAAAACATGATTCTTAAGTCCAATCCTATGGCAGCTGTGTTTGTTGGTATGTCAGTACGTGTCCCCACTTATACCAGTTCCACAGACTCCTGGTTGCCAGCAGCAACAACAATCACACGGCAGTCCCCCTTGTTATGCTCACACTTGTTTAGTACATTTAACTCATCTATCTGAATCCTCTGTCTCCATGTTCTTGCGTTCTGTTGCACTCCAGGTCACCTCAACTGATTCATTGAGGGGATACCATGTATTTCTATCGAAAACAAAGAAACAGTGACATTTTGAGAGTGTCAGTTTTGATGCCACACAGACCTAGACAAGAACACTGTATAATTGTAAAGACAACAACTACTTATATTTACACTTAGTGGAAATATATATACATATCAATAGGAAGAATACAATAAACAGTGCACGTGTTACAGGAAAGAGCATTTTGTTGGATACACAGCCTGCCACCTTTCTGGCAACCCAGTCCATGTTTTATGATGTACCAACATTGAGAGGGACGATCTGACATGGCAACAACAACAACAACAACAACAACAATAACAACAACTACAAGTACAACAACAAACATCTTTGTCAGTACGATAAATCTCTACTACACCCAGAGTGAGGGACATATTGACATGGTAGGAAACAGATAGGGAAAGGCAGAGAGGCCAGAGGACAAATAAACTAAAAGGTTTTGAGGCTGGGGGTAGAAATCTTCAAGTGCAAACACCACAGGATTAAAAAGCCATGGACGAATAAAGCTTAGAATAGGATGAAAAGTACTTAAGGCTATTGGTCCGGACAGCAGATAAGCTGGTAATTATTGCACAGTGGTATCAGCAGGAGGCGCTGCTGTCTGTAAGGCTGGTTCACTGTGCAATGGTTGGTATATCACACTAAAACCTGATGAATGTCTTTCTCATATAGTTTGCTAGATATTCGAAGCTGAAATAGATTGAAAATGCTGCAACAAGACCCGGGTTTATGACTACAACCAGTCAGCATCTGCCCACCACCTTGGCACAGGTTCAGGCTGCGGCTAACATTATGACCCAAAGTGTTGTTTGAATTCCCTTACAGGCATATAATTAATAACCAACATGGTCGAGCCAAAAAAAATTAAAGATGGGAGTTAAAGAGGGTCAGGAATTCTACAATTCATATGTGACTCGATTCATTGATCTTCCTACCTAGATTCTGGGTAGGAGATAAGATTATAAACAGATTACCCTCGAAAAAGGATACACGCTGAGATGGGCCAAAGAATATTTATTGTTAGTAAAATCCGATACACATCACCTTTGACCTATAAAATCAGCGATACGATACGAGCCGCAGCCAAATCAAATATATTCAATGTGGAAAAAAAATGTTTGTATACGAGGCAATAAAACACTCATCTCATGGCCAGGATACCTGGGTCTATTCAATTCCAAACAAAGACGTATAAGTTCGTTGAGTGGGAGAGAACGACCAATTTTGGGACATGATCTACAAAGCTCTGCTATGTAAAAAGCTACAAGGAAAGGGAAACTGACTGATCTATAAACCCATGAATTTCGCATATAAACCTTCATTTCAGCTAGCTCATGTGCAGCGTCTGAGCAGTCTCCGCTTGGAATGATCACAAAATATGATCATTGATGCAAAAATAATACATAAAGCAACAGAAAATAAAAAACAAACAAACAAACTGTCTGCATCTTTTCCCCAGAATCAGGGAGAGGGTTTAGGTTACTGATGCATCGCCAATTGGCGATGCATCGGTCGCACACTTGTTCTAGAATCTGCTTAATGCATACGAAACACCAGTAGGTCGCAAGGGTTGGTTGTGGGAGAAGTTCTAGACTCAGTCATCTTATACTTATATGGCATTATTTAAGATCTGTTGTGTGGCCTTTGTTTTGACCTTATTATGATAATTCCAAAACTTAGAGGTCATTTAAATTTATTTTTGTGTGTGGTACAACCATAGACATTTCGTGTTTTTTCCGTGGGTTGGTTTAAACATAATTTATTAACAAAAAAAAAAACAAAAAAAACAAAACAAAAAAAAAAAAAAAAAAAAAAAACAATGCCTCTTTGAGAGCCTTTTTTCCGTCGGTTATTTGATGCTTAACATTGTTGTCGTCAGATTCCGCATTAAATTAACAACTTGAGATAGCCTTCTTAATCAAGCAAAAGTTCACCTTTTTTCTTTTAAGAGCGTTACTACCTGATATTCATTCCTTGTGTATCAGCCATGGTCAGCGTGGTGTTCTTACCTGTGACTGTAAATATGCCGTGACCAGCAGCTGCAGACGTATTGCACGTCAGGACTCCCGAAGGCAGACACAACATGTAGGATCATACTGCAATGAGTTAACCATGTTCCCAGGTCAAAGTGAATGTAAACATGTATCTGTATTCGTGCAGTGGTTGAGCTGGTGACATGACCAACTGTCCAATTTTAATTGTCCATAGACTTGTTATGATTTGATTGGAAACCAGCTAAGGAGGCAGTTTTCATGTTTTGTAAAACCCTTTGCTCAACATGTTATTTTAAGAATTCTACCGATTGAATCAGATCTGGGCATTTTTATAAGCCTCCTTCGTTTTCATGCGACCCAGTATTAAATGAGCTGTGTTTTCACAAATCCAGCTGCATTTGCTTTCAACTCCTTATATTGCGTGAAATAACACGTGGCCAATGACCTATGAATTCAGCAAGAAAGAAAGAAAAAGGAAGAATGAATGAAAGAAAGAAAGAAAGAAAGAAAGAAAGAAAGAAAGAAAGAAAGAAAGAAAGAAAGAAAGAAAGAAAGAAAGAAAATGGATGGCAGTCATGAGAAAAAATTGTTGACCACAGACACGTAGGCTATAGAAGCCAAGGATGGAAGTAGGAACCCTTAGAGCTTTAATATGTTGCTTCCCCTATAAGCTATTTCGACTGACTAATCTTCATCTTGACAAGTTTTAAGGGTCCGCCACATTGGGGGAGGGGGCGTTTATGTTTTCGGCTTGTCAGTCCATCTGGATGTGCACATTCTCGTTACCGCGATATCTATAGAATGCCTCCATGTATTTTACTCATTTTTAGCAATATGTTTATCTTACCTGCCAAAGTGAACTGATTAGTTATTGCTGTCACCATAAACTAACTTGAGCAAATAGCAGACCCCTCAGTCAAAGCTCTGTGTTGAACGTATGTCTAGTTTATCTTACGCGACGGGGTAAGACCTGAACTTTAAACCATCTGGGAGTTGTAACGAATAAAAAATTGTGGCATCATTCAGGAACTCTGGTGCAGAAATGGAGCTTGCCTGAATGATGTTGTTGTTTTCAGATTTTTTCTTTGCAAATACCGTAAGCCTAAAGTATTTGACTCTTTGTATCGGTGGATTGATAATTTCTTGGATGCTATCAAATGTGTCTCATGATTATGAACATGAAAATCATACTTTTTTAACACAAGAAACCATATGTAGTTTTCTAGATCATTTTGCTGAACCAAGCTGCTATGAAATGTATCATAATGCGGGAACAGTTGTCCTCTACGTTTGTGGACAGGGTGACCACTACCGTAAAGATGTTAAAATGTCACTCATTATGTGTTTTCTATAGGTGTATCTATTCATATCAACATGAAGTATTATCTCATATAAAAAGTTAAAATGATTCATTTCTTTTTTAATGTTACACGACCTATCTGGTGGAAAATTAAGATACATTAAAAGGAAAGATTCTTTGGCATATGGCAGAGAATGTTTTCTAGCCTGTTGTGCACTCACTTCTTTGTAAGGATGGTCTTTACTACACAAACAACCCAAGTTAACTTAGCGTTCGATGCCGAAACCCCACCAGAAAAGAGCTTTAACTTTGTAAAACACGTGTGGTCGGAGATAATGGGTTTGTATTATGCGCAGCAAATCATGCGCACCTATAATTTGTAGCATAGAGCCGTCTTTCATGTTATTTTCTTGTTTCTATTATAAGACATGGTAAAGTAGCATGGTTACCAATTGGGATTTTGGTATGATCATAGAGTGGTCAGAATTAAACTACATGTAGATCCAGATTTTGTTTTTTGCATAAATTTTCAATCTGATAGATCTCCCACAGGGTTCTTAAAAACCATGTGCCTTGGTTGCATGCTGGCATATCTATCTATGATTCTGTTGTATTTCAATAGTATGCCTCGGTGCATATACATCAACATCACAGCAACCAAACGTTCTTGTTCCATGCTGTTTTTTTTTCACTACCTTGAGGATAAAATGAGCTCTCTCTGTACCTGCGCTTGTAGCACAAGTCAGAGGGAGGATATTCAGTATGCAGTAAATATGAGGAGAAAAACCCTGATATGTTCTGAGAAAAGTTTCTTGCAGTTTCTCAGCTTTGTCGTTGTTGGGGATGTCCCACTTCTGTCTTCATATAGCAATGTCCTGCTTAAAGCTGACACAGCTTGGAATCCCATCGTCTTGGCTTTAAAAAATAAAATATCATTTACACTTTGTGTGTAAGTTTTTCAAGGTATATGGCCAAAAGGTGCAAACCCTTTATAGCTTGTGTGAGAAAAGAGTAAATCACTACTAAAACCGCTCAATCATATTGTCCAGAATGTGATAAATATAGTGCTTCTCCAGTAGTCTTTGGGGGTGTTTGCTTGCACATTATTTGACAGCGTTTGCACTCCACATCTTCTGGAGATGCTGAGCGCTGTAGGACCAGCGATCTTTGCCATACACATGCCGTCAGAATACACATCTTCAGATTCCCTTTCTGCTTTGCTCCTAGCTGACAAAAGCTCCGCTACCCTGCTTTACTTTTTCATATATCACTAGAATGTCTTGTTTTGATCTTTGCAACAATTTACTAAGTCCCTTTGTGAAGCCAAAGAGGTATGTGAAGGCAAAAAGGTATTTGCAGACAACAAATGCAGCAATGAAGTTGGGGGAAGTTATGGTACTTGAAAGGTCATTTGCATCAATGACACTTTTTGCATCCCATGACTGTCGATCTGTGTCAATAGATTCCAGACAGTGACATATAGCTTCATAGAGCTGATGCAAGTTGTCCATTGTGGTGTGTCGTTCAACCCAACGTGTTTTACACATTACCTTGATCATTTGCACTGCTTTGGTTTGGGTTTTTGTATTCTGGACTAATGGTCTTAACCTCCTTTATGGATCTTTCAAGCCATCGTTGTCTCTTTGGGTAGTCAAAAATAACCCCACATTCTCCAGGCTTTCAATCATGCAGTAAATTTCTGGCAGTTTGCATGAAGTACTGAGGACAAGATTGAGGCTATGACTGCAACAGTGTAGGTAAACAGCATGTGGATTGTCCCTCGAGAAATGTGCACAGGAGCCACTGTTCTGTCCAGACATGTTTGGTGCACTATCATATGTCTGTGCATGGCATGCATTCCGATCCAGACCAATTCTTTGCAAAGAACCCTTCAAGGCATCATATATCAAGATCTACCCCTTCTGTTGATTTAACATTAAGATAATCAACTAGATTTTCCTTAGGTTTCCGATCTTTGGTGTATCTCAAAACTAGTCCCAGCTGCTCCCCATTGCTAACATCTGTCTGTATACCATACAGGCAAACAATTGGTTGCCCTTTGATTTCTTTGACAATGTGATCTGTGTTTTCATCTTTTATGCAATAGACCAATTCATTCTGGGCTGTTTTTGATATGTAGGTGACATTTTTAGGGGCAATTTGCACGTGACCTCTCACAACCTCATCTCCAGCATCAATTCTTATTTTAAGAGAGACTTGAAATTACCACAATTTGCATTTGGATCTTTAGTTGTTGTGTAATCCCTCTGTTCACAAAGGGCAATACCTTGCCGGCCACACCACTCTAAGCAGTTGATTTTAGGCCATGGAATTTTTCTATAGCCCGCCACTGTCTCCTGCATTTTGTTATTTATGCGGATATCTATTCTTCTGCTTAGTCTTCATAGTTTTCGATAGATGATTTTATTTTTTGCTGCAGATTGACGATGATAATCCAAACATCCATGGTTTTAAAGAGCTTCCTTGGCATTTTTCCGGTTGGAGTATGCTTCAGTGATAAGATATTTGGTTTTCAAATTGTTTAATGCTGATGTTGGAAACAACGCATATGCTTGGCAAAAAATCCTTCCTTAGCTTGTGAATAACATATAAAAGCAAATTTATCAAACCACTCTTCATTGCAAAACATTTCCTGACTCCTGATTTCGTTTTGCTGTGCTGCTGAAAATATGAAGCCTTTAGGTGGTCTCCGTTCCGTTATTAGGCTGTATATAATTTCGTCTGATGTTTGTGTATTATCAATATATTTACTGATGCAATGTGCAGTGGAGTGGTCCAATGGTTTTGGTAGGTTACACCATGGCTTTGGTGTGTCTGTATGTATTTTGGAGTGATGCAGTTTGTTGACTGAGATCTTTTATACCAGTGGCGTGACCACTGACTGAAATAAAATGTGTTTGCAAGTTGGTGTTTCTTGGGTTTGCAGGCAGCATTGGGTTCAGTATGGTCTTCATTCAGTGAATCATTTCTGTTTTTTTTTCTCGTAGCATAGTTTTCACTGCAACAACGTGATCTGGTTCCAATATAACGCCATTTTCATTATCAAAATATTTTGTTTTGTCCACATAATATATATTGCACATTTTGCACTGCAAGGGACCATAGGTTCTATTTCAACATCCAAAATTGATTTTAATGTTTCTGTCACATAAGGACATATGCATTTGATTTCTAAGCCAAGTGCATTGGATACAGCAAAGACGTTTATCATCCCTGCCCACTTCTTATCATTGGCTGTGTAATAAGCAAGTTTATACATAAGTTCCAACTTGTCATTCATACTAGCTTTTCAAATTTCCTCAGGCAAGCACACGACAAACACATCATCCACACTTAGAGATGCTGTGGAATCAGTCTTTGGCTGGGATGAAGCCACATTGTTAAACTACCGGTGATTCTCGAAACATTTGGGTCGCAGCATCAACTCCAAAGCTGAAGTGGCCCGTCACATAGGGCTAACAGATTTATTATATGAAAGTTAATATGTTGTCGTCAGGGTATTTCATTACAGTGTGATGAAAATACCTTGCGTAAAGTCGTGTGAGATTGAAAAATTAACAGCAAAACAATTTTCCTGATGAAATTCATCCCTTAATATTCCCACGTAGTGATTCACCCAAGTATCCATATTTACGTCCAGAACCGGTGGGCCCTTTCACACTTACCATCTTGTGATATTGTCCCAGCTTTCTAATGCTGATAAGTCTTATATTTTCACTCATTTACTATAATTATGTTTGACTGTGCAGCTGCAAATTGCAGATACAAGCATGACTCACCTTGTTCGAACAGTTGAAACTTGCATCCTCTCATTGTAAATGTCTATTTGTTTATGTCTGTGTCCTTTCTGTGTCCTATCTGTGTGTGTGTATGGGTCATAATATCTAATTCCAAAAGGGACATTCTAGATTAATGTTGGGGATTTTCGGAAAAATTAAATATCCAGGTGCTCTTCACAGTTAGGCACTCATTAATTAATATTTTGTAACCTACATTATATGATACCAAAATATTATATATATGTATATATACATACATACATACATATATACATACATATATATACAAATATATGTATATATATATATATATATATATATATATATATATATATATATATATATATATATATATATATATATATATATATATATATATATATCCTAGAAACATGAAAATGTCATTGAAACAAGCCTTTCATGCTGTAGCTTGTTCCCATGGTCCCTATATGCTGTATAACTTTCTTATGATGTATAGGCTATTGTATCATGAAGGAATAAATAGTTTATTCCTCCATGATTATATATAAATGTGTCTGCCTTTAGCACAACTCAATGAAATCTTTAGGCTGTATAATCCCTAATTGTAGAGAGTATCCACTTTAATATTATAGCACATTGAGGTCCCTAAAAATGGTCATGTTTCTCGTCAATTTATTTTCAAAATTTTGGATGGTGAGGGTGGATTTTATTTTTCATTATTTACACAGTTCAATTCCATGAAATATTATTTATTTTAGGCTTAACAAGATGTAACATTGTCAAACCCATATTTATTTGAAATGCTCCAAACATCACATGTACAGGTAATAACTGGACAGCCACTACAGAGATTTTTTTTTTGTAGTAAAGGTATGTTGCAGTGTGCACTGATTGTAATTGTATTCAGAGATATTTGAGTAAAACTTAACCTAGCAGGTGTAACTAGCTCCCTCCTTCCGGCACTCAGGACGAGGATGGCTCATGCTTCTGGCTGGGATTTCCCTTAGTCATGTGATTCCTAGGCAACTGGCTATCTGGTGATGCTGGCTGCTGCTATCACCTTGGCATCCCTGGAATGTGTGGTCCTTGGGAAGATCACTCCAGTCAGTCACGTGACCCTCTCTGTATCCTTGCCCTGGCTAGTCATCAACGTGCCTTCTAGCGGGAAGTACACTCACCACACAGCCCCCAGAACTTTGTCAACCACAATGAAGTTGTCACGGAATCAGGCCATGCCCCACATCGGGCACCAAATATGTAACCAGTGGACAATTTGAACATATCAGTCCTGGTTTTTTCTAGATTTGAGGGTGGCCCTGTCAGTGACAACACAACTTAGTGGTTTAAAAGTTTCAAAAATTTGCAGTTTTTATTCGTGAAAAAATGTGGTGGGCTGTGCTCTGGCCGTCCTTGCCTGTAAAAGTTGAAAAGTTAGGATTACTTTTCAGGTCTAAAAGCTTGGGGCTTGAGGTCCCTTTGTTTAACTTGGATTGTCTGGGGAACAGACCTTCTGTCTCCAAAGAGAATTCTGCAGCAAGTCCTCACATACACACAACTGTTCTTCTTTTATTTATATTAGTAGTTCTTACTTCCAGCACTGGGGCAGCACCAGCCCAGGCTTGCAACTTCGGGCGTGTCATAATGCTAAGCAAGCTACTGCAGCACATAGTTCACAGTGTGCTCAAGTTACAAGCTGACGTGGGCTGTCCACTCAAGTGGGGCGATACACATTCCCATGCAAAAACATAAATTTTCACCATCTAGAGGCATTCAATGAATATGCTTACAAGTTTTGTTCTAACAACAAGTGTTATAATTTGTTCTGTAATTACAGGCCTGTTTGCCTAAAAAAATCTAACTTTTACCTAGGCTTTACTAATAAAACATAATGGGCCACCTATAGTTTGGTTGGTCTCATTTAAACTACAACAAGTGAGTTACAAAACTGTAATAATTGCCCAGTTTTGTTCCACAAGATAACATACACTCTGTGTTACCACTTTGATCACAATTCAGAGCAATTGGTAATTTGTAGCGTAGTCCATGAGGCCCAGCAGTTTTAATAAAGAGCAACATAACATGCAAATCTGTAAAGTTTGCCAAAAATGCACTAATTGGCCAGTATAATCAAGACTAAAGTGCAACAAGCTGCTGTGTATTCCTCTCTCCTGTTCACTTTACTTCCACATCCATAGCCATTTTCTCACCATTCAATCTGTGTGCCTTACTCCTCCAGACAAAGGAAAATTTGCTGACCATGTACTCTTGGTCCTCTTTCACTTACAGAGACCATAAAAGTGGACAGAATTGTAATAGACATGCATAAAACGGTTAGCAAAGTCAAGGACTGACACTTATCTGTAAAGGTTGAAAGGTTGGGATCACGTTTCAGGTCCAATATCTTGGTGCTTGAGGTCCCTTGGTTTGACTTGGAATGTCTGGGGGACAACATTCTGTCTCCAAAGATAAGTTTGCATCAAGTGGGCACCAAAGGGAGATGCTGCCTTAAATATTAAGACAAATATGCTCATTTGCGTGAAGCTATCTGGGATTAAGTATATGCTAATATCCCAGAGGTTAGTTCCAATGTTTGTTACCAGATGGCTCTTGAGGCAGCAAACATGAGAGTATCTTCCTCGTAATGCCTGTATGTATTTTGTACCTGGCTTCAGTCAATATCAAAAAAAAAAAAAAAAAAAAAAAAAAAAAAAAAAAATATTGGGTACCTCTCTGTTGCAACTGCTGGCTACACCGACACAAAGATCAGGCATTGTACAGAGGCAGTTTCAATCCTCAGTTGCTTCTAGAGTTACATACCAGCTGAGGTGTATGTCTGGCATGATGCTTTGTAAAATAATGTCCATAGTTGGATCTACATCTATACCATCTTCACTACATGCATCTCCATGCGCATTGTTTACAAATATAAATATTCATCCCTGTATTCTGTATGTATTCTCTCTCAGCTCTCTGTGTCTTGAGCTTTTATGTAAGCTCCAAGCTGAATGTAATTCACCATCATCTCAAACTTTACTTCCAGGAAAGTCACAATTCACAGGTGGGCCCAGTCAAAATATTAACCCGGGCCAAAACTCCAGCAAGTGGGTCACAGGTTGCCGGTCACATGTAGGTCAATGCAACTACCAGCATCACAAGTTGAAGACACCATGCATACAGACTATTACAGTAATACCTCTTTGACCACGGACATGATTATGAGTTCAGAATATCTATAGATTAGTCCACAGTCAGCTTTCAAGCTTGCAAGGTTTTTTTGTTGTACACAAACTGCAGGTGACTAGTATTTGATTAAAACACATTTGCTGAAGGTATTTCTACAGTGATGATTGAATGGTTCAAATGATTGAGAGTTTACTGTAGTTGACCTTGCTGCCTAGGAGGTAAAAGGCGGGCCATTATAGACAGTAGTAGGTTGCATATTATGTGCGTCTCTATGCATATCATGCAATCAGGATCGGGTACCAGAGCAGCTGTTAATACTACCCACACCAGTCCCGAGTTTTATTGGTGTTTTGGGCGGCCAATCGGGCCCATGGCTATAAGGCACTCAACAGCTCTTTCTTTCTTTCTCTCTCTCTTTCCTTTTTTAATTGTATGGGGAAGGGGGGCTTTGCTGCCCCCCACCCCACGCTGGATCCACCAGTGCCACCGCTTGACGTGAAGTGTCCCAGTCGACAATACACACAGAAAGAAAGAAAGACCGTAAGAAAAAAAGCAAGAAAGAATAAAAGTAGCAAATAATAAATAAATCGATTAACGAAAACAAAACAGAAAAATGCAAGAATAACACTTATTATTTGGGTAGTCACACTTTTCTAGGCAGGAAAACGTGCAAGTTTTTTCTGAAAAAGATAACGCTGTGAAATGGCACAAATTCTTACTGCATCCTGAGTGACCGAACGGCCGCAACTAATTGCGGAGCGGACCAAGAAAACCAAGACCACAACCACTTCAAATTCGAACTTCAGGAAAATATGTGAAAAACTGCCGAAACCTAGGATTGAACCATAGAGCATGGACCTTCAATCTGTAGCTCTCTCCTTAAGCTATTTCAGCTGACTAAATCTAAGCAGACAATTTTGTTATAATTCTCACGCGACTGGAAATGACCCCACAAGATAAATATTGCACCATCCACGTTTAATATTGATGCACGTTATAAAAAATATTGTTCAGAAAAATATCTTTGGTTTCTAAGACGACACACTGGATGTCGCCAAACTTTCACTTTATTTCGGCAAATTTAATCATCAAATTTGCAATGGCGAATTAACAATTTCTTGAATAGTTTCATAAGGTCTGTCCCTCACACCCAAACAGATACTAGGAACAATATTTCGTTTTCAAGACCAGAAAAAATATTCGGCATTCAAAATATATTATTATACTGATAAAACCTCAAAGAAACTATGAATCTGTACAAGCTATCCACAGACTTCTGGAGATAGGAAGTTATTGTTGACGTATTAAAGACTAGTGCTTTGTCACTTCCATATGGCTGTATATATTTATATATACATCGAGTTTCATCCTGTGCAATTATTTGCTTGAAAGATGCCCACGATTTTGACATAAAGCTTTATTTATAACGCGATTATACTTTTTTAAATTGAAGTTTGACAAATTCACCGCTCTCTTCACAATATGCTCTGTCCGGATATCACTGTGGATAATTTCCGGTATTTTACTCCAACGAGCGAGACACCAAATATATCCTGAAACAAAAACACAGTGTATATGATAATACTGGCTGCTCTTTGGGTGATCAAGTGGTCGTAACTTGTCGTTGAGGCAAAAATCGAAACGATATAAATTAAAAAATATTACTGCATTACTGCGCATTTCCACTTGCAAGACTCATTTCAGGAAAAAAAGGGCTGAAATCAGTGATCAAACCAGGTGCGCATGTTTTATATCTTCATGCACATACACACGGACAGACGTACACAAACATTTCCCTTTATTTTCCACGTGTATTGCACTATGCATGTATGGTTGCATACAAATATATTTTAATGTAAATATATATATATATATATACATATATATATATATACATACATACATACATATATATATATATATATATATATATATATATATATATATATATATATATATATATATATATATATATATATATGTAGCTCTCGTATGTATATTCGCGGAGCAGGGCGCCGCAGCCATATTCAGACGTTATCGCGTGTTGGCGTGCTGCGTCTCGTTCAAACATTTTTTTTTTGATGACTGCAGATATTATTTGTTTTCTTTAAAAATATATATGAAGCTTCTTCTCTTAGTAAAAGACAGAAAATATTCTATTGTAGCGCCCAAGGAACAATGAAGAGAGTCTGATTTGCATATAACAGACAATAATATATAATGCAGATATACTAATTAAGGAGACATAATATTGCTTTTTATTCTTTTTTCGACAAGCAATGGCCATATAAACAAATTGCAGAAATAAAATTTAAGATCAGAAGTACCTGTATCTTATTGAAACCGAAATAAAATTCAAAACTTTATTATTATTATTATTATTATCATCATCATCATCATCATCATCATCATCATCATCATCATCATCATCATCATCATCATCATCATCATCATCATCATCATCATCATCATCATCATTATTAATGGATGAAATAGATTTTATATCCTGAATGCTAATTACTTAACACCACATATTATTGATGCTTTTTAAATATGCTTGCATAGTCATGAATATGTTGTGTGAATGGTTTTATTTCTGTTTTGAGTTAGTGCCATGGTGTTATTGCACACTGTTGGTTGTCTGTTCAGGTCATGGTTGTCCTTTGATATACCATTCACTACTTCTTATGTAGTGCCTGTTATAGTGTGGCTCCTAATGTGAACTTGCACTGGTATTGCACTTTGTTGCATGAGTGAATTTGTGCCTCAGTTGTTTGGTAGTTCTGCAGTTGCATACTTGTTGGTGGCTACTTGTGCCTCCTGTGCTGCAGCTGTTTGGTGACTCTGCAACGTCACACGTGCTTCCCTTATTGTGCTTCAGCGTGTGTTAATTTAAAAAGTAATGGGACTGAGACCCAGCACACAAATAAAATTCTTTGCCAAGCTGCAATGTTGCTCAGAGGAATGTAAAGCAGTTTGAAGGAATAGAAACTGTGCTTTTGGACATAGGAAATATACGCAGCCATCATGCTTCTGCATTCATTCCAGATCAGAAGGAGGGCAAGTCATACAACAGGGCTGTAAGGGCCCACAAGTTAATGATGCAAGCATTGTTCAGATTAAGCTTCAAAGCCATGGGGGAGTTCGAGCAAATGAATAATGTAGATTTTATTTCCACTACTGATGAGGTTTGTATGACTGAACTGATAGACAAGTGCAATAAACTATGTACAAAGGGATCTTCCAAAGAAATTAAGGATACAGTTCATCACCTTACGATAGTGTTGCAGAGAGGAAAAGGAGTCATCTCAATTTGGTTTCTGGAACCATATGTTCGTATGGTCATTTACTTGACTTTATACGTGCAGAAAGAGTTGTCCATTGGGAACTGCATTTAGTATTTGTTGCACAAATGTTATCATTTTACTCTGCAGCTAACAGAGTAAACTATGGACGTGGAGTTCTGTGTATCTTGCTGATATGAAAAGGCTTTCATCAACTGCACCATTTGTTTATGAACAAATTCAGGTAGGAAACCATCCTGTTAAAAGGGCAGCTCAGAAATTCAACCAAGTATGGAGTGACATGGCGTTGGGGCAGTGTCAATAAGGACAGTAAAACAAAAGGACGCATAGTTGGTATAAGTCTGTGCCCAGGTCCCCTTTGTAGGTGGTTCTTTACAGCTCATGAGAGAGCAGCTGTCAAAGCACCACCAAACATATGGCAGGCATGCAGACCAAATCGTCAAGCCAAAATAATTATCACTACAAGGAGCAGGGCTCAAAGCAAAAAACACGTGATGAAAGGGAGGTGCAAAATGTTGTCAATGTGATTGACCACAAAACGTTGAATCCCTTTGGTCCAGGTTTGTCAGCCTGACTATGCAACATATTGTCAGCTGCTTTAGCTCAAGAAAATGTCGAGACAGACCTAAATTCTGTGTTTGAGGGTGGGCAAAAATGCTATGTCAGTGTTCGTTGAGGCGAGATTAGCAAAGGTGAAACCTCTTTTATTGATCCAATCCACAAAGTAAGGGTCAAGACATTTGCTTCTATTAGTAGAAAACAAAAGGATACCACAACATCAGTTAAATTAGCTTCAATCAATGCTGACCAAAAATTGTTTTTTTTGTTTGTTTTAGATATGAATCTGAAAACGTGTTCACCTATGAATCAGGCGTGGTTCCTGATTCCTTAGGTGATGTTGATGGAACCTTAAGAAAAGCCACAAAGAGTTCTGTCTTAGCTGAATTAGAAAAAGAGGTCACAGTAGAAGCTGACTTTCCAGAATCAGGATCAACATCTTGGGTCACTGATTGAAATACATTTTTCAAATGATTTCATCCCCTTTGGTGTTCATCTTCAGACAACTTAGTGAATGATCATCAAGGTTGTCATAAAGTCTTTGAAAATGAGAAATGCTTCTGTGTTGATGTTATAATTGACAGATATTGCAACCCAGAATCTGTGATGATATTTAAACGTGCAAAAAGGCAAACTGCTGATGTTATTGAAATGAGTAATGGCGGTCCAAGCACCTAATTATCAAAAGACTAAAAACGCTTTCTGAGTGATTGTAAGAACAAGGCATTATTGACATCATTTTTTTGGGTGAAACATGGTGCACGGTTGCACCAATGGCTCTGGAACCAAATTAAGTCTTGGTTTTGGCAGGTGGATGTTCTAATGATATAGTTGTCAAGGCAACAAAAAGGACAGGGGTTACATGTGTAAACCACTTACTTGTTCAGAACCCAAGATGATGCAGACACACTGATGTTACTGCATGCTGCAGATGCAGCACAGAGTACTGGCAGCATTGTACTGTGGTCAGCACTGATGTTGCATTACTCTGTGTTCACTTTGCTAGGGATCTGAATGTGCCTTTCTGGTTTAAGGCAGGGCGAAAGATTCCCCATCCCTTCTTGTCAGCCAGGACAAGGTGTGTAACCACACTCAGGGCCAGTTGCGCAGGCAACACAGACAGACATACGTCTTGTTCATACCGGCACACACAAACACCACACAAGCCAATGTGTTCAGTACGATGGCAAGAGACCAAAAACCTGTATTTCACAATTATCCAGAAAGATATATCATTCTCAATGAATGTCAAAGTCATAGCATTGCAACCTTGCATTATTCAACATTGGCAATTTCTAACTTAAAAATTTATGAATGACCCAAACTCATAACAATTAAAACTATTTAATATGGGGTAGGTTCTCATCAGATTGGAGAATGATCAAAAGATCACGAAATCCTAAATTACAGTTGGATTATTTCATATCCACAATCTCACAAAAGAAACACCGACACAGTGCTGAACTGGCAATAAATGTACCCTTACCGGTGTCCACATTATGAAACATGCACTTTAAGATTGGCTAAATTATACCGATCACTTTACATAAGCATTGCACTTTACCATTTTGATGGTTGTAAATTAAAAAAACATAGGCCATTGGAAAATTTGTATCAGCCTGGTACCATTAAGAACTGATAACAGGCACTTAATCAATTGGCCATTATCCACTTGTTGATCCACAAGGGCCCTTCACTTCAAGTTCGTTACACAGTTTATTGCAGGCTGGTTACACAGTGTGGCATCGACATAATGGTATAATGGCCATCATGTTTACCACAATGAACCACCTGGCAGCAACACGAATTGAATGCATACAATTTTTCCAACTTTGTTGTAACTCTGCTTTAATAATTTTCAGTGTGTCATTTTATGTCTTTCCTTAAGGCATTTTAAAGCCAAAAACCTCATGGTTTTTACAAGGTGTTAAAGACAAAGCTGGGTATATTCCTGTTTACTCAATAGCTCAGGAAATCAGGACAAAAATGTGTCAGTTGCCCTCTAGTCTACATGCTTTGACTGGATGTGACTCTTTACATACTTTGGTATCTTTTCTGTTGGAAAAGTAAAGCCTCTAAAATGGGCTCAGCAGAATGTTGCTACCTACAGCTCTTCTAATTAAAGAACGTTGTATAATAGCAGAAGTTACACAGGAATTTCAAACTGCCAGTACCATCATGCTATGCAAAATGTATGACCAGAAATACAATGGGCATGGTGTTGAATGGGAAGAGTTGGTATAGATGTAGGCCCTAAACAACTGACTACAACACATTGTGCACTGTTTGAATGAGAAGCTCTGGGTGCATTTGTGTAAATGGAACCTACACAATGAAAAGGATAAACTTTAACGTTTCATTTGAAATGTTATTTTCCGATAACGGTGTCCCAAAGTAACTCATTATTGATATTGGTATTGTTATTGATCATCACCTGCGTCTTCAGCTAGTCTCACTCTCAGCCTCAGCTGACTACCACAGTGGCCCTCCATCTTATTAATAATTTATGCCTATTTTAGAGGAACAAGCCTGCCCACATATCATATTTAACTGAATGTCTTGATGTTAAAGTTGGTCATATTGATTTAATTTTCAGTGTGATTCATGGAGATAGCAAACGCTTATTGGTCTTTTTTGAGTATTGTATTAAAGATGCTATTTTAAATTTTAGCTGTTTATGAGTGAAGGATATTTGGGTGAGTGTCTCACATATATTTTATTTTGACCTCCGTGTTGCCAATAATGAAATTAATAATGGTCTTTTTGATCACAGTGTGCAATTAAATATGATGAAGAAACGAAAGTATTAAGTTGAATATTACTGATGAAATGAATGAATACCAAACTTACATTTGTCAGTGTGTAGAAAGGAGAACAAGCTGTTGAATGTGTTTGGAGAAGGAAATTCCAGGTAAAGGTGCATTGGTAAATGAAAATATACTTTAAGTGGTAAAATCGTTTTAAACCCACCACATTTCAAACACAGGCTTGTAAACTAAGAGCCAATTGCATTTTCCAACTAAAAGGCCGAACATCCTGGCAATCCCCCAGAGCTGGCACAACACATCACAACGGCAGTGTACCTTTACTCAAAGTGTTTGGAACGCTTTGCTCTAAGTGTGTGAAACATTTTCAAAATGCGAAAGAATGGCATTAAAATGCAAAGACAAGGGAAAACACTTTGGAATGGTTTGAAATGCAGTCGCAACAGGAGAGAAACGCCAGCAATGTCAAATACAGTTGAGTCGTATTTGATTTTTGTTGTTGTTGTCCTCGTTGTGTGACGCAGGTTTCACCCCTGTCTGCTGCCTTTCCCCTTTTTTGTCTCGTTGTGGGTTTACTCTGTACTTGTTCGACCTCGTTGACTGTGACCCAGCTGTTTCCCGCGCGTTCTGGCGCATATATAAAGGCGAAGAATCTTGTTGCGGCCCCCTGCTTGTCACCCGGCGTCGCTGTTCACTGGGAGTGGAAGAGTTCTGGTTACGTTACCCGCTTGCGGGCGCCTTGGGACTATGTTCCCCATATATTGTATATAATTAACGGACACATGGGAGCTAATAGTAAGTGCTTGTCCATTTCCCGTCGATTTACTTCCAATTTTTGACGAGTATTCAACTCGTTACTTTTGCCCACGTGAAATTTGATGGAGTTATATCTCGGTTTTTTATTCATGCGGTTCTTTTTTGTAGCTGCACTTGTTACAGGCACGTAGGGTGCGTGCATTTGGCCAATGCACAGTTCACTTCTGTAACTAATATGGGGTGGTTGTAACGCAGACACTGCAATAGTGTTCCTGTAAGTATATTAAGAAGTTTAACTTGATATTAAAATGTAAATGTTCATACTTAAATGAACTAACTAAATGTACGCATCGTTCAAAAAAGGCTACTCGTGAAAACGCGTTTTACTGGGTCATGCTTTTTGCCGTTAAAGTGCGCTTACATGTACGAGTTTATGAAATATATTGAGGTTTTTCAAACTTCATGTATTGTTTGGTAAAACTTTGGTGAATTACATGTGCGCGTTGTATGTTTATAGTAAGACTTGCCAGGACGCGTATATGTCACGCTGTGTCAAGTAAGATGCAAGCGTATATGCCACGCTGTGTCAAGTAAAAGCATTATTGTTATTTCATGTGATGGTTTCAAACTAGAATTGGAGGGTTTTCTTTTGTAATATACGGTTGTGCCGTTCATTTGCACATAAGTATCAATATTGCTGGTTTTGGAACTTGTGCACGACGTGTTGAAGGTGGCAAAATGCCGGGTAGGTATTCCGTAATATTGTAAGCATAGTTATTTGCTTTTCACGTCGTAGTTGAAAATGAGTGTTTGAGTATTTGTTATCATAAAGTACTTTGAAGTTTGACGGTAATTGGATCAACTTTGTGTGGTTTACAATTTTTGTTCACGGTTATTTGTGACAAAAGGGCCGCGCTTAATGTATACAATTTGGACTTTTCGTTTAAATGTAATCATATGAATTTATGTGTGATAAATGAATGTGCTTTGTATATGTGATATACTATGTTAAAGGTTCGATTTTGATATGGAGATACTTAATTTTATGAATGTAATTGCAGTTAATGCGATGAGCGATGTACGCTGAGCGGTAAATGGATAGACCTGGTGAGGTGTAAGCGACCAGCGTCATGTGAAGTGTACAAAAATCAACGTTATTAAAGGCAGCAGTTCTGTGTGTGCACTCGTAGTTGTTCCGAGTCATCAATTAGTCCCGTGTAGTTCACAGAAAGATTAAAGGAACACTACCGTCGTAAAATGGACTAACATAGAATTACAAATGGAAAAGCGCCGCAAGCTTGGAAGTAAGCGCACCGACTAATATGGACTAACTTCTGTATCTGCCGCCGAAGGAGCTGCATAGGACATTTTTTTTTTTGTTGATTTCATTCAAGGTCTGTGGTTTTTTCTTCATATATAATTGTTACAGAAATTGTATGAATTATACACATGTATTGTTCTTGTTGTCCGTGTGTGTGTTAACACACGTTACACACATCATGCCGACTTTGGCAGAGGCCAAAGCGGCACGTAAAGTGTCAAAAACAAAGGTAACCAGGTTGAGTAATAAGATTTCCCAGTTTCTCGCAGAGGACGAGAACCTGTCGGAAATTTCAACTTTGGTATCGCAGGTAAAGCTGGCATTCAGTGAATTTACATCTTCGCATGAGCAAGTAGTGAATCTTTACACGGATGAAAATGTAGATCATGATGCGTATTTTGAACAGGTACAAACTAGCTACATAAAAGTATTAAGTGGAGCCAAGAGCATAAAACCAGTGCCGGCTCATGAAGGTAAATCAGTTTTGGTTCCTGGTCCAGAGGTGTTTAACCTGTTGAGTTTGCCAAAAGTGGAACTAGAAGTGTTTAAAGGTGATCCGTTGCAATATCACACATTTATCAAGTCGTTTCAACTGAGTGTTGAGAAATGCTGCGCTGACCCAGACGCTAAGCTAACTCGGCTACTGCAATATACTGCTGGTGACGCTAAAGAAGCCATCCGTAGCTCAATTTTTCTTGGTGGTGAGAGTGGTTACAAAAATGCCTTAGACACATTACGAAATTTGTACGGGTCCCCACACAGGGTAACACAAGATGTTATAAGAGCACTGAGAAATTCCAAATCAGTCAAATCTGCATCTGACATGCGTACCTTGTCTCACGAGTTGCGTAATTCCTTTCAGATTCTGCAAAATACAGATGGTCTGGATGAGGTTGATTCACAAGTTGTGATTTTTGATATCGTAGCTCGTTTGCCAAACTTTGCACAAAAGCGGTGGTATAAGGAAGAACTAAAACACAAAAGAACATCAGGTACTTACCTAAAATTCAAGGAGTTAGTTGAATTCGTGGAAATGATTAGTGATGAAATGAATGACCCGCTTTGCGGGATTGCCGCCCGGTCTGATCGCTTTCAGCAAAGAAAGCAGGTCACATCCCATAATGCTCAAACACAATTAGGTGCACATGCAGATCAGAGTGCATGCAGTCACGGGTCAGTCCCTTTTAATGATAACGGTGTAGAGTCCACTTCCACCCATGTCCCGGGGACTAAGTTTGAAATTAATGGGTTCACACATGCACAACGTGCTTCACGTTCAACTCGCACACACCCTCCTTGTAAACTGTGTACTCAGCCACATTTCATTATGAGGTGTCCCCAGTTCAGAAGCATGAAAGTTCGTGACCGCATAGCTTTTGTGAAGGTACATCAATTATGTAACAATTGCCTGCGTGACAATCATCAAACTTCTGTATGCACAAGCAAGAGCCGATGCTTTGTTTGTGAAGGTAAGCATACAAGTTTTTTGCATACCGACCAAGCGTCTGCGAACTTCGCTACCGACGCTAATAATTGCCTGATGCCCATAGTCAGAGTACAGGTAAATGGAAACGTATGGGTTAATGCTGCTTTAGACACTTTCTCGTCGTCTTCATTTTGTACAGAAAAGCTTGCCAATCTGTTGCATTTGAAAGGAGCAAACCAGCATTACATGTTAAAGACGATGAGTGGTACAACTCCCATTGTTTCAAAACAGGTGTCTTTGAAGGTCACATCAGGTCATGAGTCCATGGTTTTGTCCGGGGTGAAAGTCATCCCCCATATTCCTGCCTCAACAGGTACAATAGACCCCAATGAGTTTCCTCATTTACAAGGAATTGATTTGTCCGCGGAGTTAAATTGTCAAGAAATTGACATTTTGATAGGACAGGACTTTTAAGACGCTTTAATCCCACTGGAAGTCCGTAGTGGCTTGCCTGGCCAACCCTATGCCATAAAATACAAGTTTGGATGGACTGTCAGTGGTAAGAGTCCCAAAACTGACGTCAGCAATGTCGTCATTTGCAATTTTGTGTCCGCTTGTCCTGTTGAAACAGAACCAAACAATGCAGCTCCAATTGCTGACATAAACAAATTGTGGGAATTGGAAAATAGGGCTTTTGATCGACCTGGTCTGTCTGTACTTGATAAGAAAGTTATTGACTTGTGGGATGATAGCTGTAAAAAGGTTGATGGTCACTATGAGCTTCCCATTTCTTGGAAGTGCCATGAGGAAGATCTCCCTAACAACATCTTCCTTGCTCAGAAACGCTTTGATAGTCTTGTTAAGCGTCCAGAACGGGAAAATCTATTTTCCAGGTATGACACCGAGAAAACTAAGTTGCTGGATTCCAAATACGCCGAAATTGTTCCCTAGGAAGCAACGCGGGACGCAAAACGCGTATCGTATCTTCCCCAGCATTGTGTTAAAAACCCAAACAAACCAGACAAACTGCGTGTTTTTGATTGTGCTGCCTCGTATGGTGGTCGTTCATTCAATGAGCGTTGTCTTCAAGGCCCAGATCTTGTCAACAAGTTATTGTTTGTACTTACATTACTCACTCTGCGGCAGTTTGCTGATCTTCCAACAGGTGGCTGCTCAGCTTCAGACGCTTTCAAGTGTCGCTGGAAATATGTTCAGCACTTAGCAAATATGTTCTGGAGCCGCTGGATAAAGGAGTACATTCCTAGTCTAAATGTCAGGTCTAAGTGGAGGGTTGAGTCGTGTAACATTAAAGTCGGAGAGTTGGTCTTGGTTCACGATTCTGGACTACCCTGTAATCTTTGGCCACTTGCTATTGTACAGCAGGTTTTCACAGGCGATGACTGTAAAGTTCGCTCCGTCTTAGTGAAGACACGTGTAACACAGTTACCTCTCCCAATAACCCAGCTTGTACGTCTAGAAGCCGATGTGTAAATCTTTATTCAATGATGCAAATTGGTGTATTATAGCATACAATCTGTTTTCAGAATTTTCATACAGGTATCATGCTCATTTTGCCAGGTTAAGATATACCAAATGTCGTACAAAGTTAATATAAGTAAATCTTGAGAGGGTCTCAAGTGCTTATCTCTTGTAATTCGATCAATACTGTTAAATAAGTAAATCTTGGGAGGGTCTCAAGTGCTTATTTTTCTTGGAATTACATAACAACAGAAAAAAAAAGTAAATCTTGAGAGGGTCTCAGGTGCTTGTATTCGCGTGCTATTTGAAGGTAAAACTGGTTATATGGCAGGTAATGAGTCAAACACAAACTTTAATAAAGCAAGGATAAACAATTTCATATATTAAACTGGCAGAGGTGGCCTCTTGATGGTGATAAGGCATCTTCATGGGCCTGTTGTTGTTGTTGTTGTTGTTGCCAGTTTGCTCATCAGTGCTCAATAGCATACATCTTTCATACATACATTCAGGATATCAATAGATATCCAGAGTGGGGGGAGTGTCAAATACAGTTGAGTCGTATTTGATTTTTGTTGTTGTTGTCCTCGTTGTGTGACGCAGGTTTCACCCCTGTCTGCTGCCTTTCCCCTTTTTTGTCTCGTTGTGGGTTTACTCTGTACTTGTTCGACCTCGTTGACTGTGACCCAGCTGTTTCCCGCGCGTTCTGGCGCATATATAAAGGCGAAGAATCTTGTTGCGGCCCCCTGCTTGTCACCCGGCGTCGCTGTTCACTGGGAGTGGAAGAGTTCTGGTTATGTTACCCGCTTGCGGGCGCCTTGGGACTATGTTCCCCATATATTGTATATAATTAACGGACACATGGGAGCTAATAGTAAGTGCTTGTCCATTTCCCGTCGATTTACTTCCAATTTTTGACGAGTATTCAACTCGTTACTTTTGCCCACGTGAAATTTGATGGAGTTATATCTCGGTTTTTTATTCATGCGGTTCTTTTTTGTAGCTGCACTTGTTACAGGCACGTAGGGTGCGTGCATTTGGCCAATGCACAGTTCACTTCTGTAACTAATATGGGGTGGTTGTAACGCAGACACTGCAATAGTGTTCCTGTAAGTATATTAAGAAGTTTAACTTGATATTAAAATGTAAATGTTCATACTTAAATGAACTAACTAAATGTACGCATCGTTCAAAAAAGGCTACTCGTGAAAACGCGTTTTACTGGGTCATGCTTTTTGCCGTTAAAGTGCGCTTACATGTACGAGTTTATGAAATATATTGAGGTTTTTCAAACTTCATGTATTGTTTGGTAAAACTTTGGTGAATTACATGTGCGCGTTGTATGTTTATAGTAAGACTTGCCAGGACGCGTATATGTCACGCTGTGTCAAGTAAGATGCAAGCGTATATGCCACGCTGTGTCAAGTAAAAGCATTATTGTTATTTTATGTGATGGTTTCAAACTAGAATTGGAGGGTTTTCTTTTGTAATATACGGTTGTGCCGTTCATTTGCACATAAGTATCAATATTGCTGGTTTTGGAACTTGTGCACGACGTGTTGAAGGTGGCAAAATGCCGGGTAGGTATTCCGTAATATTGTAAGCATAGTTATTTGCTTTTCACGTCGTAGTTGAAAATGAGTGTTTGAGTATTTGTTATCATAAAGTACTTTGAAGTTTGACGGTAATTGGATCAACTTTGTGTGGTTTACAATTTTTGTTCACGGTTATTTGTGACAAAAGGGCCGTGCTTAATGTATACAATTTGGACTTTTCGTTTAAATGTAATCATATGAATTTATGTGTGATAAATGAATGTGCTTTGTATATGTGATATACTATGTTAAAGGTTCGATTTTGATATGGAGATACTTAATGTTATGAATGTAATTGCAGTTAATGCGATGAGCGATGTACGCTGAGCGGTAAATGGATAGACCTGGTGAGGTGTAAGCGACCAGCGTCATGTGAAGTGTACAAAAATCAACGTTATTAAAGGCAGCAGTTCTGTGTGTGCACTCGTAGTTGTTCCGAGTCATCAATTAGTCCCGTGTAGTTCACACATTAAGGTGTTAACTTTGAGACGGGTGTAGCAGTGTGTTTAACTTTTAAAAGTGGCAGGCTTACCTTGCCTCTTTTTATCTTTGGCGCAAGTGATAGAATTTGGGTTTTAAGTAGTTAGGCCTATATGTTTTCGAAAAACAACAACTAAAGTTTTTGTAGCTAGTGAAGAATATTTCAAAGGTGAGAGGAATGGTTTAAGACAACCGGTTGCCTTTTTTGAGTGACTGCCTATCTCAACTCGGCCACTGTGGCCAACCTATCTACATGGCTTGTGAAATCAGAAGGAGAAATGAGAGAGTCAAATGAGGATAGTAGTCAGTTGCACACGCAATTGGCCTTGATGGCAGAATGTGAAACGCCAGGTGAGGCGCGAACCAGTGTCACTAGCGTCGCAGATCCTGCAAGTGGGAACGATGATTCGAATTCCATCTTGTGTGACAGTAACAGAGAATCAGAATATCATGTGTCCCGATCCGATTATGACGAGGACGCCAAAGAAACCCATGATTTTCAGCTCCCCTGTATATATAAGAGAAGCTTAACAGACGTAAGAAACTACATGGAACCAGGGTGAAAGGGAGACATCACAGACAGCAGTCAAACTCTGCAAGTACTGACAGTCTCCCGACAAATGCGTCCATGGCCCCAAAGCCTGCCAAATCGGATACTGCACCCCAGGCCCCAGCATTAAATAAGAAATTGGACAGGGGAGGTCCCTCTGCTGCCCCTCTGTCCAGTTGTAGGTAGGAAAAGTGTCAGATACATTTGCGATGTACAAAGGGGCATACATCTGATAACATTGAGAGGAATGTCACAGAAGCCATGAGAGTGAGGCATCCCAGCCAACTCGAAATTTATCAACTACCTAATCAGGCCAGCTACAAGTCATTCAAAGTGACTGTAGATCTACAGGATGTTGATTTTACTCTATGTAAGGACAACTGGCCAAGAGGCTTCACTGTAGACCACTTAGTTTCAAATGTCAACAATTTGTCGTCAAAGGGTATGACTGCTGAGTCATCCAGGTGAAAGTATCAGGCCTGCGCTGGTAACCGTAAATGAAGGCACTACCTTTGCTTCACACAGAATGCCGCTCAACAGCCACACACCCGCTGGGTATTGCAAGAAAAATACTGGTATGATGACTGAGAGGAACAAGAAGACTGGAGACATATACCACGTATCAACCAAGTGTGGAAGGAGAAAATCATTATAACTGGAGGCCAGGTCGCCCCAAATAGTACTGAAGACATTTCTCTTACATGTGAACATTTCAACTATCACGGTTTTAAACAACCAGCCACTTATGTTTTGAGCAGATTTAAGGATTCCGATGTTTTGGGCCTTAATGTAACGTGCAAAACCATGTAAACGTCAAATTATTGACACCAATATAAACGCGTGCCCAGGAATATCCACTGACACTAACTCTATATTTGCGAAGTTGGGCATGAGCGATATTGAGGCAGGCTATGCTGGTCACCCATTTGGGGGTGTGGCCCTTATTTAATGCAAACCGCAGGTTTAACCTGCCATGTACATATTGTCTTAAGCAATATGGTTATACCTGTGGCCTTCAGGAACAATAATAATACAACTGTTCAAGTTTTAGTGTGTGCAGACCTTTTCCCTTTACTCAAAAGGTAATCCTGAAGGGCACATGAAAACTTGGGATATCATACAATGTGTCCTAGACCAATGCCCTTTGGTTGCACCGGTAAAAGTTCAGTGATCACTTACCACTTCAATCGGAAGTGAAGCTTACCATACGAGGCAGTGAAATTGGCACTAACACATGTTATAATAATAGATCAGTAGAGGGATTCGGGATCTAACTTTGTTCTAGGTGGCATAAGCAGGAGCATACTGATAGTTATCATTTTATTCTTTCAGAATTTAAATCACTACCTCTGATAAATATAGATCCGACCGATTGGAATGATTGCAATTATGTGCTAGATCAGACAAAAGTTAGTGTGATACTATTAATACATCAATTCATGACTTGTGTAAAGAAGCTGGATGCCCATACCTCCGTGTTTTGAGAGATCAGAAAAGATTTTGGTTTAAATTATGGGTAGCAAATGGAGAACCGGGGACTGGTACAGTGCACGAGACACACAAATATGTTAAAAACAGTTTCAAAGGGTATTAAGGCAGTATTGACAAGGTCTTCATGAATATTGTATAGAGAAATTGAATGGTTTTTCGGGCAGAGAATGATGTCTTCTTTTTGGAATTAGCTGAAGCAATTTAAGGGAAAAGAAGGCTTCTTGTAAGAGAGAAGCAAATGATTTCCGAAGTTATTATGAAGGAGTTATGCAAGATTAAGGTATGATTACAAGTGACCAGGTGAAATTCTGGGAATTTGTAGAGTCAGAGTATCTTAAAGCTGCAACAAAATATTTGATGTCACAATAACATCTGATGAGATTAAACATTTGATTGTTCTCTTGCAATGGAGTGTTGCTGCAGGCCCAGATGATGTCTTTGCAGAACATCTAAAATAGAGGACCTCTCCATATCTATGCTCTCATTTAGCGTCTCTTTACACTATTATGCTTTAGTGGAGGAATTTGCCAAGAATATTTCAGTTGAGTGTATTGGTTCCTATACTTAAAAAGCCAACTTTAACCAAAATGATGTAAATTGATAAAATGATCCATAACCTTAAGTTCTACTCATGGAAAAATAATTGAATTATTCCTGAACCCGGATCATGATGTGTCTGACACCCAATTTGGCTTTCATCATGGCTTATTACATGATGTAATCTCACATTTTGACAGCAAAAAGTCGCCCTTATTTGTTGTGTCATTAGACGCGGAAGAGTGCTTTGATACAGTTTGGCACGATGGGCTGCTTTTCAAATTACATGATGTCTTGCCTGTACCACAGTGGACTTTTTGAAATACTTGATATCACCAACTTAAAGAAGTTGTCAGATGGAATGGCATGTTCACTGCCTCATTTGATATCACTCGGGGGACCAGGCAGGCTAGTGTGTTGTCCCCCACACTCTTAAATATTTTCATTAAGGATCTTTTGACAGCGCTACAACCCACTGAATGTATTGCTCACATTAGATCCCAACTGATCAGTTGTTTTGCATATGCTGATGATATAACATTTAAATGACATAAGCGCAGGCTACGCCCAGACCTGGAAATTCAATTTTGGCATCAAAACATCAAAATGCATGGCAACATCTAACACCATTTCATGATATGTCAGTGAAAATTGATGTGGATAATAGGATTAATATTGCCATGTTGAATTTTAGTTCAGCTGGTATGGCTTACCCAGGTATCAGTGCAGAGGTGAAAACTTATGAAAAGAGGTGAAAAATTATTGGCGTGTCCAGCCTCTCGTATGGCTTAAATAGCATTTGTTCAACCCAAAGTCAATTAAAACGTCTCATTTCTTTTCACGGAACCATCTTGAAATAAGTCGTAGGTTTTAATAAACATGAAAATATGTCCCATCATTTTTCATAACAGAGCCCTTTGAGTTTCGACCATGGTATATAATGTTCAACGTGGCACGATCTCATTACTGCGATGAATATATCTGGCCAGTTCTCCACATAGATATTGTGTTTGTCATTTATTAGCCAAGTACTGGGCATATGGTGTTAAAGGGCTCGTCCCTGGGACAATTATCACAATAGTTTATAACTATAATACCACTCCTATTTCCGCCTTCTTTGGTAGGCATGACTCTGCCTCATCAGAATGGCAAACCAGTCACCCTGCAGATGGGATTGACGACTCCCTTAAGTATGTTTACTTTTTCATGAAAATTTTCGGAAACCATGGAACTATAAACACACCACAGGCACCGAGAAGGGTTCCGGCTGGTGGGCTGCTCACTGGGCCGTACAACTCCGGCCTCACGGCACCAAGTGCTTCACCATGCAGACAGAGCCAAAGTGTGTGTCCAAAATAATAACTATTTATTCGTGTGTAGTATTTTACCTGATGAATTGTACCTCAGGACTAAATTAAATTTTTGTTTTTTGGTTATATGAATATGGCAGCTTTCTTATTTAGATTTGATGTACACATCTACCATTGTATGACATACCACATCTTACACATCCTGATGTAAATGTGTTTTAACTTTCCCCAATCCTGGGAGTTTAATAAAATTATAATTATTATTAATTACTATTATTAAATTCTTGAATCTGTGCCTGTTGCTGTACTCCGTTTGGTATTATTATTGGATTGAAACTAAAACAATTTTACTTACTGGGAAAAGGAGGCTTGTTGGCCACTCTGATAAAATGTGTCGACGAACATGCTGAAAGTGTTAACCTCACATATATTTAATAGTTATGAAGTTAACGAAAATAGCAGGCATCCTGAAAAGCCCTTAGTAAAATCTGAACTGACATACACTAGGCTTGTTAGACTTTTGTTTACCCTGCCATGCTAGCAATAAGCCAGTGTGGTCTGGAATGAATGCACACAAGCGAACAGAAATCCCATCGAAATTATTCCACTGGCTGCAACTTAGCTGGTAGGAGTACCATGAGTCGAACATGTCACAGTTAAAATACATGAATGAACAGGATGAGAAACCCTTCCAAAATGTAGAGGTAAACATTAATTAGTTTTTATGTTCAAAATAGTGATTGGAATTTCCCTTGAGCATCACCATGACTAAATTTCCCTGCCAGTTTGTGAAGGAGAAGGCATGCAATATAAAATCAAGACAGTCTGTCACGTGTCTCTTGTCCACAAAAATGCATGAAAACTCTTTCTTCTCATCTTTTATTCATTAAAGTGATTTTTTCCCAGCAACAAAAATTATGAAAATGATCGTGGTTTAAAAAAATTAACAAGAGGAAACTTGAAACGAACTATTTTACTTAGGGAATGGAAGATACCCATTAAAAATGCCAGAATGACAATCAATGGGCTGCAGCTAATTGAATTCAGATTTGTAGGGTGGATTTGATACGTTCTCCCAAAAGTGGTCCTGTGGACCTTGAGCTTAGGATTAATTTCTTTACCTTTTCCCAATGTACCAATGATTTCAAGGAAAGGAATACTATCCAAACTGGTGGTGTACCTTTAGCAGCAGCCTATTAAAAAAATATGTAGTATAACTGGTAAAAACAACATCAGTTATGAAATGTCTTGATATTTTATAGCTACATTCAATCAACTGAAAGATTCAAAGATCATTTATCCTCAGTGAACCGAAATGATTTTTGTTATAAAAATGAAGGGTTTATCCATGTCAACCATATTTTCACAAGAAGTCTTTATAAAGGCATAGCCAGTTGACCAGGTCTTTTTTAAAATTTTTTAAAACAAATTATGTTTGAACCAAGTTGGTGTTGATGTACCTAGGCATTATCGTAGTACAATTAGGCGATTAAATTTAGTAATTAGGTTCTTACTCCATAAAATCTTAGTTTAATGTCAACTCCGCTAATTGACAAGCCATGAGAATAAAAAAGTGGCTGGCCAGCCATGTTTCGTTGTATCTGTGGCGCAAATGATAAATTTTTGGTCATCAGTGGTGATATCTATATCTTTTGGGGAAAAATATAGTTTGTATTTAGTGAAGAATATTTCAAAGGTCGAGAGGACCAGTTTAAAACCACGAGTGGACTTTTATTGGTGACTGCAAGTGTCAAGTCTGGAGTGAAATTTATTTCTTGACAGTGATATTGGAAGATGTATTTTGATGTTTTATTAATTATTCAATGTCTGCCTTTTGCTTTATTTAACTTTGCCCTCGTTGTTGGGTTGAAATTTTATGAGTATTGGTAACGTTTTTCTGACCTATTAGCTCAGTGCAAGTAGTTATTTTGTATTGAATGTGTCTGGGTCTGCTGAGGACGTGCAGTTCACACAGCCCCAATGCGTGTTTCGTCTGATCATCAAACAAAATGTTGGGAGTTCTGCAGCAAGTTTAGCAATTTTCATGTCAGTCAAGGTTTAACTCCACACTTACGTCTTATTTAATCTTCCTAGGGGAAAATTCAAATCAACTTGTCCCATTACACATACGATATGCAGTCTTTTGTTAATTAAATTCCACTGACTTCAAGAACTTACATATTACACTGCAGCTTTCACTCTTGGCTGATTGCTCTTGTTGTCAAGTTTGAACATTGCTTCTTCATATTTATTCAATTTATTGAACACAAAAATTCCCATTTCTCTGTATTACTGAGCAATTGGTGGTAACTGATTGTTAAACAAGGTCGGCCACTGGAGAATATAGAAGGGAGCAGGTGATAAAACTGGTTTTTCTGGTAATAGCACTCAGGTCTGGATATTTTACCTGTGGCTCACTTGTGTTACAAAGGACTCACCATTATAAGTCAACTACTAGGTGATTTCTTTCTTTCAGGCGTTGCTTTGATATTAAGGTTTTTATCATGTGTGTTACTGAAGTAGATTACTGGTACTATCTCGGAGGTAGCAAAGGATTATCAATATATCAAGTTTAGTTACTTATCATCTGGCCTGAATGCGTACATCCTGCCAAATAGAGGCCATACATTAAAGCTCAAAATGAGTTGCAGATTTTCATGACTAATTACAATACATCTTCCAAATATTCAATATACTGGGCAATAAAATACTTCCACATGTGAATTTGGAAGCAGCTGCTTTATAGCACTTATGGTCAAGTCTGCATAATTTGCCCACTCAATATTTCCCCTTGGTGAATATTGACAAGCTATGGGTAGCAGATAATCTGAAAAGACTTTAGGTATATAAATGTATTGATGCAAAAACATTGACACTGCCAATATATATATATATATCCGTGTATGTGTGTTTGTTAGGAAGGAAACAAATGAAACTTTAGTGAAGGGAGGAAATAGAAAGAAGGACAGACGGAATGAGAGGGTGGAAGGAAAAACAAAGAAAGAGGGACCTCAGAAAGAACAAAAGAAAGAGAGAAAATTTTTTATATCGGGACAGCACAAAAAGTTTTTTATCAGCACTGCTTGTTCCCAGATCAGTCTGCAACGACACACATGCCTTCACCAGGCTATGGGAAAGCTACCAGAAAGGTAAAGAATGTAATGTGTACCTCATGTATCGTCGCATTTTTAACGTTATTGATTGGAAGTAAAAGAGACGGCTTCACAAGCCAGAAAAATGTTGGCAAAATTTAAAAGGCATTGAGTATCTTAAGCAAGCAGTAGACCATTCATCCATCTTAAGGTTTCCAAAATAATATGCAGGGCCTGCAATTATGGTGTCACACAGAGCTTTGCTTTTTTCATGGCGCGGCATAATGCCGTGTGTTTTTCAAAGGAACGCGGCTGTTCTTTGGGAATGTTTTGCTGCAAAATATGATATTTAGATTTCTAACATAAATATGAGGAAAAACATTTACTTTACGTGTTCATGTACCATTATGTTTTGAATTAATAATTCCTGAACTTTGAGAGCTACGTAATACATTTATCTAATCTTACGAGTCACAATGTCTCAAAAAGAGCCTTATTTTTTCGCATTTTCACTCGACCAGGCACACAAGACCATGTTGAAAGGCAAGGTCTTTGAATCGTGTTTTTATTCGATACAGTGTTCCAAATTTTAAATCCTCTGGTGATGGTGCACAACAGAAGCGTTACTTAGGCGGAGTTTAACAGCCGGCACACTGGCGACATATTCTTTTGCAGCGGACGCTAAAATATCGTAAAAATTTATGCTTTAGTAACCGCGCTTTGATCAGCCTAAACACCACTGGCTTCTCTCTTTACCAGAACATGGAAGATTCAGAAAAGAAAAGATACTGCTATATTCTCTCAAGCAGAGACGTAATTATTCCAAAGTCGTGTGTACATCATACTAAGGTTTCCAATTTTTTAAAATACAATTTAATTAGGCAGCTGACATGGTTCACTTTGCAAACATATGGGGCTCCTGCACCCACACATATATCTATACACACAGATATACATAGCTACATATACCCGTAAATACATAAATACATACATACATGCATGCATACATACATACATACATACATACATACATATACATACACACATACATACAAACATACACACACGTGCCTCTTGATTGCCTTTGCATTAAAAGACCATCAAAGCAATTTTTGTGACTTTATTGGCATAACAGTGTGACACATACATGTTCAAATCCAGCAAAAACTGTTTGTCCTGTCGCAAGGCAATGGCAAAAAGCATCCGTTATGTTGCGGTTACATCAATGGATACATCAGCGGCGGCACTGAAATTTTTATAAATAAATTACATTTCTTTCAAAAAACATCATGATTGTGACCTCAGTGCAAACAAACAAGAAGAAAACCAAACCAAACCAAAAACAAAATAAAATAAATAAATAAATAAATAAAAAATTAAATAATAAAAAAAAAAAAAAAAAAAAAAAAAAAAAAAAAAAAAAAAAAAAAAAAATTTGACTGTTTCACACAGAGATTTCCCGGCAGATACCGGAACTGACTTAGTGATCTAAACTAGCTAAAGCTGCCACGCAGCCAATGAATGTGTCGTATCAGTGTCACGCCATTCAAATTTAAAATATGAAATTAAACGTTTACAAGCGCAAATTAATGGAAATTATTTAATTTTTGTGTAAGTATTGAATCATATCATCCAGCATGAAAGTGGCTTTTAGATAGTTATAAATAAATAATATTGTACAATGTAATGGATGTTGTGGCAAAATGTGGCAACCTACATGATTTCCTGCACATATTGCATGTTCTCCTGCAATTTCTGGCCATATATCGATAATGCTTTCTCCAAAAACAAAAACGTCTCTTTAGATAGCAGCTCCTGCTTCTGTTAACGCACCGACCTACATAAGAGGTAAGAAAGCTCATTTGCACGAAAAGAAGGGAAACAGTTTATCAGAAGGGCAAAGTTACGCACGGGCTTCCATTTTGCAGTGGATACGCATTAAGTAAAAACAAAATATTGCATAATACTTTGAAGTACTCTGAATGAGACCAGACGAGCGGCGAGGACAGACAGCCCATCAGTGTTGTATACAATGACAAATTCATCAATTTAAAGGAGTCAGTAAACTTCCAAAAACAAAACCCTCACAAAATTTATTCGGAACTACATTAATACTTCCCTGCACAAATCATCCAAATGCACCCAAAGGCAAATTTGTGTCTGCTTAAGTAATACCCCAGAGTAATAACTGTCATTTCTACCGGTTGTATATATCCTGCCAACTGGTGCCAAGAAATGCAGTTGGCCGTCTCATTCTGATCAACAAAGGTTTACCAAAGACGTTTCGGCGTTATGTGTGGATCATATCAAAGCATGAGAAACAACGTGCCATATTGTTTGCCTGCTAAAGACACTACTTTTATTCTTGAAAGCTCTGGATTGCGGAACAAAAGGCCTGTTTTGCAGTGAACCAAATTACTGAATCTATCTCAAATATTCCACTGTTTCCAGATTCCTAAAAAAAATTATTCCTTTGAATAAACAATTTATATTGAAATGACTGTAACTAGCAAACAACGAATTGAAACTACTTTCCAATTGAATTGCAAACGACTTTTCGAACTGATGGAATATGTGTCTTAACCATTTTGTCAAAGTGCATCACTTCATATGCGTTCAAGGCTTGCTGGTGCAATACCAAAATCAAGGAAAAAAATAATGATCGACTCAATTGATAGGACTCTTTAAGGGGCATGCAAATTGTGCCATTGCTGCGTAGGTTTGATGCCAGTATAAAAAGGGCGATATCTGGTATTTCTACCTTGAAAAACTCAGATATTAACGTTTTTATCTAACACTCTTGAATGTCTTTTTTCTCTCTCTCCACACACACATTGCTGGTTTGAGACCCGGTAGTTCCTCGGTCACTATATATATATATATATATATATATATATATATATATATATATATATATATATATATATATATATATATATATATATATATATATATATATACATATATATATATATATATACATATATACATATACATATATATATATATATATATATATATATATATGTATGTATGTATGTATGTGTGTGTGTGTGTGTGTAAGTGGTTTTACCTCTGCCTCGACCATCGCCGCCTCGACCATCGCCGCCTCGACTACCTCCACTGCGTGTACAGTACAGTTTGCGAATAGCCAGGGCGTCACACCGCGACAATCCATTCCTTTGTCCCATCACAGACAAATAGCTCCGGTTTTTTGGTATGATAGTTCTGAGACCACTTCTAGCCGCAAAAGCCTGGAAGTTAAATATTAGTAAGAAAATTATGCATAACGTGAGTACAACGATAATGTCCTTGATGCTCAGGACACTTCTGGAGTGACTACAGCCTAGCCTGTGCGGAATTCCAAGTCTTTTGATTCTGAATTGGCACCAAAGTTAAAACCTCGAGGGATTGCATGTGCCATTGCAAGCTTGTAGGCTTATAACACCATTTCATCATTGAAACTAAAGTGTAAATAGTACCTAAGTCTGAAAGTACAGTGGGTTACCTCGTTCCACCATTTTGGGGACTAAAACTATTACAACGCCATCCTGAAGGTGCTGATACGGCATTCAGTGTGTTCTCCATAAGCAACTTTGAATTATGTATTTTTCTCAACATAAACGATGCATGGAATGACAAAACCGAATAAATTGTCCCAGACTGGATTTAAATTCTGAATATAGTGTCCCGCGGCGCTAACAAAGCATTTCATGTTGCAGCATCGCCCTGGATCCTCGTTCAGGCTAAACAAGAGCAACGACTTTCCAAGGTAGAAAATTATTTTGACGATCTATTTCGGAATTGATAAAGGCAAAGCGGCAACTGACACCACGCAACCTAAATTGGAGGAGCGAACACCCAGGTTTTTGTGCTATTTGAAAGATTGGGTGACATTATTTTTTTGGTATGGTCCCTTCAATTTATAGGTTACGGCCCGTACTATACTATACTATACTATATACATATATATATATATATATATATATATATATATATATTTTCCGTAAGTCATTAGTAAATTGGCACAATTTTATCAATAGAACCACACTCTTAATTGAGTTATGGCATTATGAATATTAATAAATTCTCAGGAATTGAGGCAATTTCCTGGGGTTTTAGGCAATATCCTGGAAATTTAGGCAGTTTCCTGGGAATATAAGCCGAGTTTCTGGGAACATAAGAACTGTCCTGGGAATGTAGCAAAGTCCCAGGAATATAATTATAAATTCCCAGGAATATAACTAAGTCCCAGGAATTGAAACCAAAGTTCCTGGCAACCTTACTCAGAGTCCCAGGAACTTTAAAATAACAGGTAACGTACGAGGAGTGCATGCGTACATGCAGTAAGCATAACTTTAATGTTTTTTCATATCAAATTCATTTCCCGCAAATTTTCCTTTGCTAGATTTTGCGCAAAATTAGAGTATCAGTGTAAGCTAAACCAACCTTATCGATCGCTGTCTTTAAAAAAAAAAAAACCTCCCCAAATTGTGACCTGTATTTAGTGCATGGATTATCATCAATACCCCCCCCCCCTCCCCTGACCATACTCATGGATTCTTTTGGAGTTCTGAAAGCTATACAGAGGAACCTTTGGGAGGCCTAGTCTGTACAGCCATCCTTGGACAGCCATGCATGACCAAAGTGATAACTGAAAATTTATATGAAAATGAAACAAAGGTCCCGCTTTACTGTCCTAGATTCTAGGCCTAGGTCTATACAGAGTGTATGTTCCCTCCCCTCTCTCGCCCCCCCCCCCCCCCCATCCACATCAAACTCTCGTCAAAATGCAGCCTCACAAAAGGCCAAGTGGGTCCATGGAACGGTTTACGAAAAATCTAAAAAAGCTAGGATCTCTACGATTATTAAAATGTGTGCATTCTCTGAAAAGTCTGCTTTTTGCTTAGCATAAGGAACCCAAATATGGGTTTACCCTCGCAACAGAGACGCAGGGAAGGGAGCTAAACATCCTTACACCAAATTTCAGAGTTCAAAGACTGGTAACTCATCACATATGAAGAAAGATTAGCAAGTGATGATAACAGCCTAACAACAATAGGCCTAATTTGTATTTTGTTCAAAACTTTATCATCGAATAAAGGATTTCTGATTCTGAATAGGAACATATCGAGTATAGATACATCAACTATATACCCTTGGTAGATCTATCAATTTATTAATTTCATATTAATAGGCTAAAACCTATCATAATAATAATAATAATAATAATAATAATAATAATAATAATAATAATAATAATAATAATAATAATAATAATAATAATAATAATAATAATTCCTGTCTGTTCCGCTATTATGTGGGTTTGTTTTATCCGTCAGTCATTTCATCTTATAAAGTTACAATGTCATCAATGGGTCATACGCTTAAATGTCAACAGCTTGGCTAAACTAGCCTGCAGAATGCCTGCCTACCACTTTTCTTATTTACTCCGCTGCTGTCAGTTCCAATGTTTACTCAAATTCTTTGGAAATTCATTCTGATTAAAAGTGCACTGGATCTTCAGATCAAACAATAACCTGATTGAGAAAACACTATCCGGTAGGCCTATTCGTGATTCATGACTCACGCAAAGGGCTGGCTGCATTGTTGATGCGGACAGCCAGGTGCTTTTATTTTGGGCCAATCAGAACAGATGTAGCAGCGTCGCTACGGCTACAGTCACTAGAGCCGACATGTTACCGTCCACTGATCAAATCCATGGACCATGCAAGATGAGCGAGGCAGAGAAAACTGCAACAGTTAGGCCAAGAAGGGCCGAGTCAGCCGCTGACAACGATCTCAGTAATAACTCGACCGATCAATTAAGATCAAAGCATAGACACCTATTAATTGGATTATGACACTTTTTATTCCAAACAAAGTTGTTTGAAACCCATAGACCTCCCTCCTCTCGAGTCTCTGTCCTCCATGGTTCGACCAAGGAGCCTATATTTTATTAACCTCATTGCTTAGACACGGTAATAACATTGAAACCATTCCAAATCACGAACTACCCCTGTAGGCAATAGTGAGACGTCATTTGGAAACAAGTGTCCTACATGTAGATGAGATGAGCAAAATAATGGTGAAATTATGACATTGCCCCAGGTTCTTTCCCGGGTACTTGAAAAGGGTTGGGGCGGGAGGTAATCCGTAAGGGGCTCTCCGTACTAGCGTACTGAGCATTTTTATTTGCTTTACGCACAAAATGGAATCCATTTTAATTTATGTACTTCTTAGCAACCATTATTTGTACATTTTCTCCTTTTCTGTACCTTGTACTAGGGCAAAATTGTTATTTGTACCAGCGACCAGACCTCCCCCCCCCCCTGTGAAAACGTGCAGTGATATTTCCAATGTAACCAATTTTGCAACTCATTGCTGACTCCTTTTTTTTCGGTTCTTTTTTTTCTTTTATTTTTTTTTAATCTTGTTTGCCAGGTCACTTGAACAATCACAATCAATCAGTTGAGCGGGATGTCAGTCACCATGGCAAGTTTAGTGGTTTTTAGAATACTAGCGTTTGAGAGAAACTCCAGACAAATATGGTTGGAGAGAGAGAGAGAGAGAGAGAGAGAGAGAGAGAGAGAGAGATAGAGAGATAGAGAGAGAGAGAGAGAAAGGGATTAGAAAACAAAAATTCTATGATTTAGTCATAGTGAACACGTTGAAGTTCTAGAACTGTAATTATGATCATGATTGGAAAAAAAATGTCATAGATGTAATGAAATGTAATGAAAGGGTGATGATAGATATCCTCACTCATTAAGTACATCTACGAACTCTAAAAGGGAGTTTGAATGGATATATTGCAAAGTTCCTTCTGGTATGCATAGAGGTAGTCATGAATGCAGGCTGCTGAGAGGCAGACAAGCATGTCATTAAGTGTGTGTGTGTGTTGGGGGGGGGGGGGTAAGGGTATTTCTTTACTAGCGCCGGCATACAAGGGTAATGTGTTTCCCATTCCAGTGAACTGGAGGCCCTCTTTTTCCTGTGTTTCAGATCATCATATATATTCATACTGGCCGTTATGCTGGTGTACTGTGACATCCCCCTCCCTCCTCCTTTTCCCTGGGTACAGTCTATCCAGTATATCTGAGCCCCACTTATGATCTTATACTACAAGTTGGGCCACTGCATAAACAGACAAAACTTGTTAATTCCATGGAGGTGTTAATGCAGTGTTGCCAACTCTTACGGAACTCCCGTAAGTTGTACGGAATATCAGGCTTCTACACAGTGAGCTTACGTCAAACGGATCAAGAACAAAACCTTACGGATTTTACAAAAGATGCTACGAGAAAAAAATATAATTTAGCATATGATTGAGATGATGGATATCACGTCTTACTTATATACAATAAGATCATATCAAGTAATTATTATTGATAATTTGTTAACTTTGCTGTCTGTAAAATTAAAAAAAAATATGAAGTAAAAATTTATTTCGTAATTTGGTATGGTTTTCAGATTCTACACAAGAAATGGCAAAGTTTTAACCTTTAAAAAACCCTGCAAAACTTAAAAAATAATGCACCAAATGGCTCCATTTCAGTTACATTTTAAAAAAATTCGCCTTTGACGGGATGGGGGCCCTGCCCCCCTCCCGCATCCCCCCCCCCCCTGCTCGGTCCTGCGCTCCCTCGCTGAATCTTACTGATTTACAACACTCTAGGGTTGGCAACGCTGTTAATGGTAAATTGGGTTTTTGTTTGTGGTGTTGTATTGTGTTGACAGAGGTAGTCAAAAGCTGCATCAACCTGGTAATGGGGGGTCAATGCAGCTAGTAGGAGATGGTAAAAAACTCCAAGACCACATATTTTTTCTGGTTTGATGTACATGCTGGACATGCATGATTTGCCCTAAAACAGACTCTTAAGACTGTTAACTTAGGGTGTTCCAATGAGCTGGCAACCAGCACATTTTACCTTCTGCTTCCAGGGCTGGTGCTAGCTACTCAGTCTTGTACTTTATACAAGATGACTTGTGATCATGGACATAAAAACGACCTCGTTTATATTATCTGTCCGTGATTTGATGCAGTGATTTGTATTGCTCATCTGGGTTACCTTTGGGGTGCTCACAACTTTGTAGCTAGTCCCGGGCACCTTAAAACATTTTGAACACCCTGCAAACCCCCTCCCAAGTTCAACTGGGACAAAGACTGTTCTAGTCCTGGTCTCAGAGATAAGTTCACATGCAATGTAAGACCACTGTTGTGTGACCACATTTGTGATTGCACAACAGTCTGCTATGTAGATTTACCTGCAATTTAAGACTACTTGGTAGATGTATATGTGACCACTTTTGGTTGCCTGATAGGGTGGTGTAAACATCAGGTACTATGTACTGTAATATTATTCAGCAGGCAACTTTTTGTATGGGTGCCTGCTTAGCTGACGCTGAGGTCATTTTTGTGGCTGGTGGCATGTAAGTGCCCCTTAGTTTTGAAGCTTTCATTATTTAAGTTTTACACATTCACCTAAATTGCACATATTAAAATCCTAGAACTTTGGTCTGTGGTTCATTGGATGTGGCTTTGCCACAAGCATATAATTTGAAGTTGGAATTACATTAATATGACATATGTAATAGTGGAGAAGGTATTCAACTTTTAAATTTATCATAATCCTAATTAGCATAATTTAAAATCTACATCTTTCATTTACTGTCCATAATTTTGGCAGCTGTCACTAACCTGCAGATGCACATTGGAATTCTGATTATATCTGCCATAGTTGGAAAGATATGGAGCTTTTATAATTTTAATTGCCCTGAATTTGCATAACTATACACATCATGACTATTCCAAAAGATCTACACAATTTCACCGATAGGTCAGTCACCATGCCAGTTTGGTGGTTTTCAGGTTAGTAGTGTCTGAGAAAAACTCCAGACATATTTGGTTGTAAAGCAACAAAGAGATAGAGAGAGAATGAGAGTGAGAGAGAGAAAGAAAGAAAGAAAGAAAGAAAGAAAGAAAGAAAGAAAGAAAGAAAGAAAGAAAGAAAGAAAGAAAGAAAGAAAGAAAGAAAGAAAGAAAGAAAGAAAGAAAGAAAGAAAGAAAGAAAGAAAGAAAGAAAGAAAGAAAGAAAGAAAGAAAGAAAGAAAGAAAGAAAGAAAGAAAGAAAGAAAGAAAGAAAGAAAGAAAGAAAGAAAGAAAGAAAGAAAGAAAGAAAGAAAGAAAGAAAGAAAGAAAGTGATTCCATGATTTAACCAAACTGAACATATTAGCTTCAGGAACTGTTATTATGGTCATAATTGAAAAAAAAAACTGTCATAAATGTAATGAAAAGGTGAAAATAGACAGATATCCTCACTCATTAAGTACATCTTTGAACTCTGAAAGGAAGTTTGAATGAATGTATTGCACAGTTCCCTCTTGCATGCATAGAGGTAGTCATGTGTGCTGACTGGTAAGAGGCAGAGCAGCATGTCATTAGGTGTGTGTGTGTGGGGGGGGGTAAGGGTATTTCCTTACTAGCACCATGCTAGCACACTGGGGTAATGTGTTTCCCATGCCAACTGGAGGCCCTCTTTTTCTGTATTTCTGATCATCATATATGTTTATACTGAATATGATGTTGGAATATTCCTATTTTCTGTACTTTGATATGTCAAAATTATTTCCTGTACTGGGACCCACCCCCTCCTCCCTTTTCCTCCATACAGTATCTCCAGTATATCTGAGTCCCACTTGTGATCTTTTACTACAAGCTGGGCCACTGCACAAACAGGCCGACCACTGTTAATTGCATGGAGGTGTAAATGGTAAATTGGGTCATTGGTTGTGTTGTTGTATTGTGTTGACACAGCTAGTCAAAAGCTGCCTCAGCCTGGTAATGAGGGGCCAATGCAGCTAGTGGGGAGGGGGGGTATACTATTCATAATCATAGACGTAATTGAAAACCATGTGGGATGAGAAGTGGCTTGAGTCATCAAAATAATCCTATGTAAATTACTATAGCACTTATGTTGTAACTGATACATCCTGGTCAGAGACCAAGATTTTCAACACTTTATTGACAAACAAAATCCAAGACTACATATTTTTCTGGTTTGAACTATGATTTACATGCTGCACATGCATGTATTGCCCTTAAGTAGACTCTTAAGACTGTTAACAGAGGGTGTTCAAAATAAGCTCGCACCCAGGACATTTTACCCTCTGCTTCCAGGGCCTGTGCTGGCTACTCAGTCTCATACTCTATAGAAGATGTGATGCAATGATTTATATTGCTCAACTGGGTTAACTTTGGGGTGCCCCCAACTTTGTGGCTAGTGCCGTGCACTTTAAAACATTTTGAGCAGCATGTAAACTCCCCCCCTCCCCATCCCAAGTTCAACTGGTATCAAGACTGTGCAAGCCCTGGTCTCAAGATACAATAGAACATGAAATTCAAGACCACTGTTGTGAGGGACCACCTGACTTGTATTGTAAGTACATTTCTGATAGCACAACAGTCTAACTTCTTTGTAGATTTACCTGGAAATTAAGACCACCTGTAAAATGTATATGTGACCACTTTAGGCTGGCAGAAGGGGTGGTCCCTAAAAAAAATTACAGTAAAACCTCTCTAACTGAACACCTCCGTATACCAAACACCTCTTTATACTGAACACCTTTTCTCGGTCCCAAATATATACTTCCAATGCACGCAAACCTCCCTATACTGAACACCTCACTACACTGAACACTTTTTTCTGGTCCCAAGGGTGTTGGGTATAGGGAGGTTTTACTGTACAGGGAAAAAGTATGTTGCACTCTACTACATGTACTGGGCTTCCCATAGGCCTACATTGTAATGTTACACATAGGATCATATCTTTAAAATATTTCAAAGCCCCTCATTGAGTAAGTCAAAGATTCAAACATTAACTTGAGTGGGACACAATTCTAAGTGGCATGTTTTGGTGTGGTATTTACTTGTAACTGGGTGACATAGTCTCACCTAGTGAAAGATAATTGTTCTACATCATAACCTGCAGACTTTTGCAGGGGACAGGTAGAACCCCAATTTGGATAGGTGAAACTTGACCGCTTTGTACCCTGTCAAACAGGTGAGAAAAAATAACCTCTACCCCTGTATAGTCAAAATAATACATATATATGTTAAAAATTCCAAATGATCATTATTTTGTCCAAAGTGAAACCATAAAATGCTGCATGAGTCTCATGTCAAAATGGCTGTATATGCATGCAGCTATGTTTTACTTATTGTCACAGCTTTGCCTGCCTCCTGAAGCTTACCTGTGTATAGTTATAATTAGCTCACTGGATATCAGTCTTTTTTTTTATCTGGCTGGTGGCCTGTGAGGGCATGAACGCCCCAGTCCACCAGTCAGAGGTCCTAGGTCTCCTAAGCAGACAACAGCTTAGCAAAGCACATCATTATAATTAGGCAAAGTGTAATAAATGACCAATTGCGTTTGCTTTTATTTTATTTCATTATTGTTTTTCAATAAAATATGCTTCAACCAATTATTTAAGGGAGATGATATTGAAAATGATCTAGGGCCTCCCTTCAGACCAGATATCAACAAGCAAAATTAACCACATTTTACACCATGGACCTATTCTTGTTAATGGGTCCACGTTTACATTCACCTATCTATCACTGGTCAATATGCTATTCCTCTCCTTATCCTACTTGCTACTGTGACCAGGTCCAGGGGCCATCAACAATACTTTTTTGCCCCATTCACCTGTTTATCGGCATATCTGATTATCTCATTTTCCCGTGGAACTTATTTTTTAAACTGACCAGAGCTTTTAATTTGGCAGCCTGTAGAGTAGGCATACATGCGCCCATGGGTGACACTTCAGAGCAGCTCCCTGCAAAGAGCAAAGTTGGTTAATTTAGTGATTACATCATACCAGAGTGAGTGGGTGGACACCAGCTGTTTTCAGCCATGGTCATTGTTGCCAGGGTCCTCTTTTCCATCAAGAGGGAGTGTTTTACAGTACATATTAATGCCATATAAATTGCCTATTTAGCAGACCTAGGGCTTTTGACTCATTGCATGACTGGGGCCCACTGACAGGCCACTGGCCACACAAATGGCCTGACATACAGCTAAGCAGGCAACCATACAAAAAGTTGTCTGCTGAATATTACAGTAAAAGACCACCCCTAATGCCAACCTAAAGTGGTCACATGCATCAGGTGGTCTTAAATTGCAGGTAAATTTGCAAACAAGTTAGACTGTTGTGCTATCAGAAATATGGTTACAAGTCAGGTGGTCCCTCACAATAGTGGTCTTAAATTGCAGGTCCTACTGTACCTCTGAGACCAGGACTTGCACAGTCTTGATCCATGTTGAACTAGGGAGGGGGTGGGGGGTACAGGGTGTTTATAATGTTTTAAAGTGCAAGACACTAGCCACAAAGTTGGGGGCACCCCAAAGTTGAGCCAAGTGAGTATTATAAATCACATTGCATTTTGTATTGGTCACAAAGCTGAGTAGTCAGCACTGGTCTGGAAGCAGAGGGTAAAATGTGATATGTACTGGCTTATTTTGAACAACTTGGCTTACCATTCTTATTAGTCTGTTTAAGAGAAATACATGCATATGCAGCATGTACATCAAACCAGAAAAATATGTGGTCTCAGATTTTGTTTGTCAATAAAATGTTGAAACTCTTGAAAACTTGAAATCTTGGTCTCTGACCAGGATGTATTTAATGTGTGCATTCTATTCACTTACAAGATAAGTGCTGGTAGTAATTTGCAGAGTTGATTTGATGACTCCATCCACACCTCATCCCACATGGTTTTCATTTTAGTCCATGATCATGCACAGTATACCATCTCCTACTAGCTGCATTGCCCCCCCCCCCCCAACCAGGTTGAGGGAGCTTTTGACTAGCTCTGTCAACACAATACAACAACACAACCAATGACCCAATTTACCATTTACACCTCCATGCAATTAACAGTGGTTGGCATGTTTATGCAGCGGCCCAACTTGTAGTAAAAGATCACAAGTGAAACTCAAATGTACTGGATAGCCTGTACCCAGGGAAAGGGAGTAGGGCTGGGGTGGGTGGGTGTCCCAGTACAATAGTACAGGAAATAATTTTGCCGTAACAGGGTACAGATTATAGGAATATTCCACATTATGGCCAGTATGAACATATATGATGATCTGAAACACAGAAAAAGAGTGCCTCCAGTTCGCTGGTATGGGAAACACATCACCCCAGTGTGCCAGCATGGTGCCAGTAAGGAAATAGCCATCCCCCCCCCCCCACACACACACTAAATGACATGCTGCTCTGCGTCTTTGCATCCTGCTTGCAAGACTACCTCTATGCATACAAGAAGAAACTTTGCAAAACATATATATCCATTCAAACTCCATAGATGTACTTAATGAGGGAGGATGTCTGCCTACCATCACTCTTTCAGTACATCTATGACATTTTTTTCAATCATGATTATAATTACAGTTCTAGAACTTAATATGTTCAATTTGACTTAATCATAGAATTCTTTCTTTCTTTCTCTCTCTTTCTTCCTTCCTTCCTTCTTTCCTTCTTTCTTTCTTTCTTTACCAGTGAATTTGTGAACACTTTTCTCTGGCACTATTACACATAGAAACTCCAAACTTGGCATGATTGTACCTCCATACCAGAAGTTAGGCCTTTTTATACAGGGAATGACGATGTTTAAAATTATGCAAATTAGGGGCATTTAAAATTTTAAATCTTGAATATTTTCCAAAGTACAATAGATGGTAATGTCATTCCAACTTTTACCAGGGGGTTATTGACCATTGAGCATCTAATAAATTGAAAAAAAAGTTGTACCAATTAAAATTATGCTAATTAGCAGCATTTGAAACTTTAAATCTTGAATAGCTTCAAAACTATTATAGATAGAGATGTGATTTGAACTTGTACTAGGGGGCTATTGACCATTGCACATGTAATGAATCTAAAACAAAAGATGTGGAAATTTTTTTTACGCTAAGTAGCAGTATTTGAAATTTCAAAACTTAAATATCTTCAAAACTATTTTAGACAGAGATGTCATTTCAACTTCTATCAGGGGGTTATCAACCATTGCATATGTAATGAATCTAAAACAAAAGTTGTAGCAATTTATATTTTGGTAATCAGCGGTACACGAAATTTTCAATCTTGAATATCTTCAACACTATAATAGAAAGAGATGTCATTCCAACTTCTACTATGGGGTTGTTGACCATTGCGCACCTAATGAATTAAAACAAAAGTTGTAGCAATTTAAATTATGCTAAGTAGCACCATTAGAAATTTTAAATCTTGAATAACTTCAAAGCTTTAATAGATGGAGATGCCATTCCAACTTCTACTTCTGAGTTATGGAATACTTGTACAGTGCCATACCAATATGCTTTGAAGACAACACACTGATTTGCTATGTAGCAAATCATCCTTTCTAGTTTCAATTTTGTATCTCAAGGCCTACTTGAAGGTCATACCATTTTTGGATGTGACTATTGAAATGCGTAATAATCGTTATAAAGAGATTTGGCATACAGATTTATTACAGATGATTTTAACCCAATGGGCTTTGAAATTACCATTATTTTTCCACGTGCATGCTGTTAAGGTTGTTTTGTCTCAAATCTATATGTTTTTTGTTTGTAAGTTTTTTCCTTTTTTCCTCATTTTTTCAACCTAGAGTGCCATGCGGTAATTTGTGTGTGATGTATATTTTGAATCTTTACACTAGACTATTTCCACAATCTTTCCTAATATAATATGCATTAGCAATTTTCTCTCAATTCCTGGGACTTGAATACCGTTCGTAGGAGCTGACCTCTATGTTCCAGGGACTTGAGTAATATATTCCAGGGATTTTAGTTATGTTCCCAGGAGCTTGCCATTATATTCCCAGGAACTTGCCACTATGTTCTTGGGACTTCTGTTAAATTCCCAGGACTGGCATTATATCTGCCTAGGAACTCGCTTATATTCTCAGGAAATTGCCTAAATTCCCAGGATATTGCCTAAAATCCCAGGAAATTGCGTAAATTCCAGAGAATTTATTAATATTCATAATGCTATAACTCAATTATGAGTAAAGTAGTGTTGATAAAATTGTGCCGCTTTACTCCTAGAACCTATCTCCACACACTGTGAACATTGGGGCTTCTACCACGAGTAGAACTGGAGATATGATGATGGGGCAAAGTTGTCCGAATGGAATGGACAATTTATTTTGGAATGACTTCTATATATATATAATATGTCTAAAAGATAAAAACAAAGCAACGAAGGAAAAAGGTAAATTTGCAAAACAATACATCGCGCAAAACGGCTAGGGACTGCCCTGAGAACAGGCATACTCTTCTATCTTCTATTGTTTATGGGTCTTTAATGACACATGTTGTTATTTATGATTCTTACTGAGACAGGTAAACTATCCTATTATTTATGGCTCATCACTAACACAGGTAAAATCTCCTACTATTTATGGCTCCTTACTTGCAGATTATAAACTCTCTTGTTATTTAAGGCTCCTTACTAAGACATGTTTACTTTCCAATTATTTACGGTTACTTACTGACACTGGTAAACTGACCTGTTAGTTATGGCTCCTCACAGACACAAGTTAAATGTGACCGTTCGCGCGAAAACCACGCTTTATCATGCCCACTATGTTAATGAGTTCCAGGCTATAGAAAAAACCTTTCCTTTTTAGACTTTTTTTCTCACATTTTCTCATTTATCTGGCATCTTGCCATTAATTTATTAAATTTTTCCACGCAGTGTACCTTAAATCCCCGATGCCATACAACAGAAACATTCTTGAGCTTATAGTTCCTTATATCTATGTATCTGTATGGATGACGACCTATTTTGCAAGGTCTAGGGCTCATATATCAAAACTCGCATCTGTGCATTCTGTTAAGTCTCTTGAATGGTAACTTTTGAACCCATTTAATATGCACAATATACATAACTACTGATTAAAAGTTACAGTTATTAAAACTGTACGGTATGTTTTTTCAGAATTTCTGCAGAAATTAGAAATCTCAAAATTTTACCCAACCCCCCTTTTACCTGTGATGGGTCACAAATATCATATTGTTTATGACTCCCTACTGAAAGAGGTGAACTCTGAGTACGGCTCTTTACTTACACAAAACTTGCTTCAGTGTAGTGCAATGAAACTTCATTTAATGTGCAGTTCGCTATAGTTTCATGTTTGCTTATGTCATTAATGCCACGAAAGCTTAAAAATAAAACAATGGTAAAGTATTTTAATATAGGTTTTACAGGAACTTTATCAAAAATGGTCAAATTAAGACCATAAAAATGCCTTAAATACAACAACTTTGGAAATGTAGACACGTGAAGGTAAGTACATTCACAGCAACAGATATTAGTTCACCAATCTGCCCATTTGCGAAAAAGCCAATCTTATCCAATTTCGTCCTCCGTATTTGGAATAGAATACCATGATAATTTTTAACTATTTGATGTCTGATACATCTGCAATCAGTGCATTGCGTTCATTGTGAGTTACACAACCAACGTGATTCAATCACAAAAGCGTCTTGTATGTATATCATATAGGCAGACAATATAAGTCTTTGTGATTTAACAGGCACAAGATTTAATTCTTGTTTATAATCAAACTTGCAGCCTTTGTGCTGTTAAATACAATTGCTTCTCACGCTTTTATAATGCATCACGGTTTGCATTCAGTTAAATTTGACCATCAGGGTATATTAAAGTCCTGACACGCCTAGCGTTTATTGAAACAATTCGATTTAGTCGAATTTAAAACGACGTTTCTATACTACATACGCGCCTTTATTTTCTTGCAAATGACGCACTGTAACGCAGTAATATGTGGGGGTAAATATTGAAATATCATCGATATGTTTACGGATGACTGGCATCAAGGGGAAAAGGATTTCTATCAAAGTAAACTAGATTGTAATAATTGGCTAGAATAGCAGGCTTCCGAATTCACATTTCGTTGTTTCGCCCGCTGCCAGAGAACACCGTTACGTCCATTTCACAGGATGGCTTTCCACAATATACACACGACTTAAACATTAAAAATCTTGAAGGCTGGAAATGCCCTTCTGACCCTCAATACGCAGTGCAGACAATGCAGGTACCGTGTTCCCCTATAGATCCATCAAATATATCATCATATTCTATTGAATAACAGGCTGAGATATGGACACATTGAAAATGCCTAAAATTCAATGGCAGAGCCAATACAACAAACACCCGAATTTGCACACGGACTGATCAGAGTATCATATCTTTAATCATGTAGAAAGTTTCATAAGGCGTATTATCTCCCGTATTTTCAAATATTACGCAAAACTGAACGTCGTGCATAGTTCTATAAACGGCTCTTACAAGTCTATAGTACGATTATGTATCTCTTGAAACCTCAGGAGAGAAACAGTACTAAGAAAATTACAAGATTTGTCATGACTATTTTTATAAAATACGGAAAGCTTGTTTAACATTGACTGGTACATGTCAGTCAAATCAACATGGTTGGTTCCTATTAAAATCTGTGTATGGTTCAACATATAATTTAATCCAAGTACCTAAAATATATCATTGTCGTTAAAAAGCTTTCTTAGAATGATCGAACATTTTTCAGTTGCATAATGTGTAACTGACTGTGAGATGGTGGCTTGGGTGTACGTATTTTGGCACCACAGAATTCTCCTTATAGAAAAAATGCTTGAACCATGCAGGGGAGGTAGCATTTGCCACACACAATTATAGCTACGCTGAATTACAATGACATTTTGATCCAAGGGAGGAGGGGAAGATTTGAAATGTGATATAATAGTGGAACTTCATTAAAGTTATATTGTAGAAAAAGCCTGAAACACTATCAGCCTTGGAAAGAAACTATGTTGAGAGAGAGAGAGAGAGAGAGAGAGAGAGAGAGAGAGAGAGAGAGAGAGAGAGAGAGAGAGAGAGAGAGAGAGAGAGAGAGAGAGAGAGAGAGAGAGAGAGAGAGAGAGAGAGAGAGAGAGAGAGAGAGAGAGAGAGAGAGAGAGAGAGAGAGAGAGAGAGATTTAACATGGAGTACGATAAACACGATGTCTAATATAGTTGGATACACCAGTGTAAGGTTCTTGCAAAGTAGAAAAGGAAAACTTATTCACGCTAGATCGAGTGCGCTACAAAAGATTGTCCTGAAAATGGAATAAGGTTTAGAATTTGGTGATCATTGTGCCTGGCATTGAGGTTTACAGGGGGATTTAAAATGAGCCACCTGACAACATTACGAAGCCTTTTTAGAGCCAATAATTGTCACTAAGCCACCACGACACGCCTTGAGGCAAAATCAAAATTTCCTTTTCGGAACCACCAGACTACTCCAAAAGAAATGTTAAAACAAATGGTATCATAAACCAACCACAATCCCAAAAATTTGCCCATGCATTATGCCCACATGCTATGCCAATAATAGCGTTTTCCTTTTGGCAGGAGTACATTAGGATCACTATTTAAAACATCCAAATATCGAAAACAAATTTACTGATATCTATTCGCTGGTAATTATAATTCATTTTCTGGAAATCTGTAGTTTTACGTCCAAGTAATATTGACATATACAGTTTTATTTTATACAAAATGGATACTATCAAATGACAGAGAAAACACATTTCCAGGTTCCAAACAGAAAATATATACCCCCTCTCCACATTTTACATGCAACATTTAAGCCACAAAATGAAGACGTGAAACTCAATGTAAATACCTGGTTTATTTTAATTAATTTTCTTTATAAATTTATTTTATTTATACTTATTTTTGTGTATGCAGAAGAGCATACTGAAACACAATGATGTATCCCATTCAGTCGAGATGCTGACCTGGGTTTAATGAGATGCGAGATTAGGGGTCAAATCAGCAGCCTCGTTTCGGTTCCATTGCTGGGCAGTGCTTATGTAAACAAAGACGCATGGGCACATCTTAGTCCCTGCTATTTGGGAGGGTTGAGGTGTTCGCGGATCACATGAAAGGGGTGTGATAAGTCATTTACCACTTACAGTAAAACCTTCCTATACCGAACACCCTTGGGACCTGAAAAAAGTGTTCAGTAAGGGGAGGTGTTCAGTATAGGGAAGTTTGCTAACATTGGAAGTATACATTCGGGACCAAGAAATGGTGTTCAGTATAGAGAGGTGTCCGGTATATGGAGGTGTTTGGTTAGAGAGGTTTTACTGTATATAACAGGCAGTGCATTTATTTGGTTACGATTAATGGTCATTTTACGAGCATCCTGTCACCCGATACCCCGCTGAAGACACAAGAGATGCCTGTTTGGAACACCCACCAACCAGATACTGCTCTGGCATTTTAATTTAAAACAGATCCATGACCCTTTCATGCTGTAACTTGACCAACAAGTGTTCATGCTTTTCAAGAGGGTATAAATTTGGGCTGGATTGGGTTAAATTTTCAAGATACAAGTGGTCCAATTTGAATAACAGAACAGTCCATTTTATCAGAAGTAATGGGGGTTTAGAACTACTGATAAAATAAAACCTTTTCTGTAATAACATAGATTAGGCTAAGTTTCATACTTACTGATATTTTACGTTGTGAAAAAAATATATTTGAGCATTCTAGGGCAAATTGTACAGTTTTGATCAAAATTCAAAGGGCCATACCCCCTAAATATGTCATTTTGGGGTTCCTTCGTTTTTGGCTGAAAGGTGGACACAGGGTTGTCACTATCCCACCACCCCCATTGGATTATGGATCTGTATGCTTTGGCAGTGCATTCTTGGTGCAAATTGCCGGGAATAGACCCCATGGTACAAAAGTGGAGCTTTGTAGAAAAAGTGGATTTTTTTGCAAAATGGCGGATTTTAGAGGTTGAAATTCAAAGTCAGGTCACAAGATTATTTCTTTCTAATTTGGACCTACATCTTACTGCTTGCATCAGGAAAGTATTTTTGCAGTAGATGGCAAAATATTTTGTCATCACATTGCTTGTACAAAATTTGATCAAATTACATGTACATGACTTCTGGATATTAGGGTCAGCAATGGCTGACAGATCAGAAATGAAATGGACATATTGGACTACCATGGCCCTATTATTAGACTGGAATAATACCATAATGTGGATTTAAATCTGTGGAAAGAGAACATATAAAGGTAAGAGATCATAACACATCTTTTGTACCACTTTTTACAAATTTCTTATTTGTATGTTATACCAGTTAATATCATGGCCGCCATGTTGGATTTTGTGTATTTTGGTGACGTCACAGCCTAAGGCTTAGCTTGAAACCGAGGCATGCTGGTAGCCAATCAATCTCATTCATGTCTCAGCATTTCGACTGATTGCAGATGCCTCATTGACCTAAAATTAAAACAAGTTAATTTACCTTGGATCCGTAGTGCATGATAGAACTCACGTCATATGGGATATTCAGCGTGTTCGCCTGCCCGCGGCTATATTTCTTGAAATTGTGTTTTTTGCCCCGCAGAATATTACGCCATATAATTCTTACATAGCGGTCTCTATCAGGCCGAGACTGCTCGTGAAGAAAGCCTAAAGCGTGCAGTATCTCGTGCACGATAATGCCCATCTGTAAATATAACGGTTTCATAATAAACCAAATTATCATTTTATTTCTAAGGCGAACTAGCACAGTATTATCTCAACAACACGCAAGAAGCTGGGGAAAACATGGGTATCGGTTGGTTCACCATGCAAAAGTGTCCTCTAATCTGCACATGCTCATTGCGGTTTGTCCTGTATTCGTGTTACAGGTCGCCAGATATAACTTTTCATCACTTACCACAGAAATATATGATGGTCAAGTTTGAAACTAAAAGGGTTGTGGGTTAGGCCAGCGGTTTCTTCTCTACAAGCTGTTTGCCATATGACTTTTAATCATCAATAGATTGTATAGCCAAATTGTTTAAGACATCTGATCCAAGAAGCTGGTAACAGACACGATTCTCACTACCAGTGTAACATAAATGATTGAACGGGTGAATGTAACTTTCTGAGCTATATGACCTAGCATATGGCCAGCTGTTCTTAAGTAACAATTTGGCTTGTTGTGCACGTGAATGTAAAAGTACCATAAAATATACCAGTAAATAATTGTGTTGCACGTAAACTAACGACTAAACATAAAATGGAAATTTTTTGTTCCTGACGCTCCAACTGATTTTCAATAATAATGATGATGATGATGATGATGATAATGATAATAATGATAATTACGAGATATTAGATTCTGTCAGGACATTTTTTAAAAAAATGAATGGCTGACATAGTAACGTTCTTGTTAAATTTTAGTCTTATGTTCAGGAAGTCTCTGCATTGTTTAAAAAAGCGTTCTACCGCCCCTGTAAGACGCAGAAAAACTCGGAAGTTTTACGACACATAATTGCTTACCGTGTTACAACCGGGCCCAAGGGTTATGGCATGTACGCCGCCCCGTAATAACATGCCCAAAGAAGAGCTGCAACTGAAAGAGGCAGAAATAAAAAAGGTTTAGTATATTCGTGAGCAATCACATACAATCCTGGGCGTAAAGAGATAATTGATCCCCGTCATCTTCATCATCATCTTTTACTCTTAATTACATTTTAAGCCATTTGTTAAGGAAGTGACCCCAGAATGTCCAGATTACAACGTCAATACCGCTCCTGCGGTGTTAGTCTTTAAATTACAGATAAAATATTAGAAGCCATGATTAGCAGCTTTGGAAATTTCCACGGATATCTCGCTAGGTTAGACAGCTATGTTTTATCAGATATTCTGTCGTAAACATAGTTGCCCGCAGTGAGTTTATTACGTACAGTAAGAAGAGTAAAAGATTCACACTGCCTTTTGTCATATTGCTACACCAAAATTCCCGCAATCGTCTCAGTGTCTTCACCCAAACGAAAAATTTAACCGTCAGCGTTTTTACATAGTATGGTGTGCTGCGCACGTATAATAGTGCTGTATCATACTCAGCGATATTAGGCAATAGGCCAACATCTGTGATGACTTTGCCGCTGAAAAGTATGGTCTCAACAACAAAATGGTACATATTTTGAAGTTCCCAATGTGTATCCTCCGACAACGTCTTATGCGAAAGGTTTAAAAGTCAATGCTTATCAAGAGTGGAGTCCAAGCCCCAATTCTCTCTCGACAGGAGAGAGAGAGAGAGAGAGAGAGAGAGAGAGAGAGAGAGAGAGAGAGAGAGAGAGAGAGAGAGAGAGAGAGAGAGAGAGAGAGAGAGAGAGAGAGAGAGAGAGAGAGAGAGAGAGAGAGAGAGAGAGAGAGAGAGAGAGAGAGAGAGAGAGAGAGAGAGATTTATAACCATATGACCATCTATACTCCATTGGAGACGCGCATACAGGTATGTGCATGCCTCTGTCTCCACTGAGTGGCTGCCTTACATCAAGAACGTTCTATAAGAAAGTGCTCTTTTGGTAAATCTGGACTGCCATATTACCGTGCAATATTATCAAATTATTCTCTCTATACCAAGACAAACTCTAAAACACAAGGAGTAGTTTGCAAAGTAGTGTGTGATGGATGAAGGAGGAATGTACAGGGAAACCTTTAGTTCCGGAGAGTTCACCGAAAACATGTGTTCATATTTGACGGGGGATGCACTTGTGGAACCTTTTAGTATACACACACGAAAAGAAACTGAACACTCCGCAAACAGGTTTGATGTTTTTAAAATCTGTGTATGAATTTTGTGCTTGGTTGTCGGCTGGTTGGGTATTCAAAGCAGATTTTCTGGGCTGAACGAAGGTCAAGGTCATGCAGGCCACGGGATTTACAACCCTCTATGGACGCGCTGCATCGTCGGGGCATAATAAATTGTTAAAGTGCAAACAAACTGAAGTTGATAACAACACCAACTGCAAACATTGGCCATGGGTTGGGTCCAAAATGGGCTGTTTGTTTTCGTATTAATTTTGGTATCAGCAACACGTCCACAGGACCCGATAGTCAAATGTCCACTATGAGCAAGCATCATCACTTTGAAAAGGATGTGGAAATGCCCGACGCTGGGCAAAGTTGTCCGCATTGGGCAGGTGTCCAAATGTCGGAAGCATCCAGAAGGGCACATATACTGTGGAGGTGAAACAAGCAGACAACCGAACAGAGGAAAGGCAAAAAATAGCGATGGCGCGTTCCGCTGGTGCGGAGCGCCATGACGCTAGGTTAAAAAAAGGGACAACCCAAATTCGGGAATCAATTTCACAACTTGGAAGATTCGTGTTATCATTTGTTCACACACACACACACACACACACACACACACACACAGTAGCGCCACAATATAATGTGATCAGAAGCAGAGTATTTTTGTTTCTTCAGCTTTCTTGATCTGGTGATCTGCGAAATTTAATGCATTCATAAATAGAAAAACTAAAATCTATAGATTTACATATCAATTAAAGACGTATTTCGTGCCAATGCGATACAGTCATCACAGTTACAAATTAACGACAAAGAAGAATAGCTGGACTAGTGTATTACTATTTGCGACACCATATTTTTCCTAACACGTGAGATCACAGGCGCTCGCAACGTTCAGTCAGTCAAGCTTCCGTGCTAATATACGCGGGGGGTTGGGGGAGGAGCAGAGGCACTGACGGAATCAAGTTTGGTAGGGTTTCACGATTTGTGGAAATGAACACAGGATAAAAACGCGAGTGGATCAAGGAATATGGTCTGATTGACCATTGAGAACAGTTGTCATACTGCTTATGTCACGGAGCGAACTCGATTCAGGATGAGATACCCGTTTGAATTTGTCGCTGGAATGTTGGACTTTTTGACCGGAATGGATTGTGTGGGACATTTTCGACAATTATAGGCCTGTTGCTGTGGACATACGAGGACTTCAATCGATTATCTGTGTGATATGCCTGTGGTAAAATTTTGAGATTGGCCCTGAACTTCCAAGGGAAGGGGGGTTGGGTGATCTCATTACGTCACTTGCCGCCTCGCACCGACTGTTGACCAATTAGAAGACAGCACTGCACAGTTGCAGAGAGAACCAGATTTTCAGACAGTTGGAAGTGAGGTACATCGCTTGTTTATACAACATTTATCCATTGTATTTGATATGTCTGACGCCCAAAGCTGGTATTTGTCGCATGATATAATCAGGATTAAGGTGAGAGCAAAATCACTTCAATTGGTTCCCAGACACGGGGAACAAGAGATGAAGTTGGCATCGGGACCCCGGACCTAGTCATCGTTCATCGTGCACTGGAAGGAGCACCGGTTGATGTGTGGCGGGACCGCCTATTGTACATAATTATAGTAATAATTGAATATTGGATCTCCTGAGGGAACCACATGTTTTATAGTATTACCGGTGAGCGGTTTCACGGCCATTAAATTGATTGAACGTTTACCGGCTTGAACTTGGGAAACACGTGTATTGTGGACTCGTGCATGTGGAAATTTCCATTCTTGCCGTATTGCATTCTATGTAAGTGTGACTGTGAGTGTGTTAACGTTTCAGGGCTTCTGTTAGTCGCGCTTGAAATAAAAATGTTTTCCGAGGGTTTCTGTTAGTTATTCTCCTGGAATCATTGTGTGCTTGTGTTGTGTGGAGGATCGAGTGCTGTATCATCGCATTGGAAACTTCTGAAGTAGAAACTTTACCCGCCATCGGTGAAAAAACAGCGACCGTCACGTGGAGACATCTGGCGGAGAAAATAAGAACTTGTAGTGGCGAATGCGCGTGCGCTGGGCGTGCGTGTGTTTAGTAAATAGTACAGAAAAACATGATCCATATTCATTAATTCCAAACCCAACAATGACAGCAAAGAGATTCCAGACTTGCCAAAGCATCAACATATCTTTTCTAATACCAATGTGAAGAAACAAATTTCACTCCTGACTTGAGACAGGCAGTCACCCATAAAAGACAACTGATGTTGTGGTTGGGATCGCGTAAGTAATGAATCTGTGCAGTAGAAAGAAACATCGAGATGTGTTGGCGATCCAGGATTAAATGAACAGACGAAACAGACGTACATATTGACATCTGCATACATATTGGTTGGCAAATAAAATCTGATAAATCAGTGCAACTGTTCTTATTTATAACCTGCATTTGAATAAGATCCGTGCTGCAAAAGGTACAGGCAATCACAATTAAAGAGTACCATCTAAACAGGCCTGTGATTTAAATCTGTAAGCAAGAACTGCAATATCTGAACTTAAATTTGTTTTGCAAATATATTTTGCGTACCTGTGTTGGTGAGAAGTGATATCTCTTGCCAGTGATATTAAGTAAACTTGCTTAACGAATAGTGTGTTTTGTGTCCATATTTGATTTAAACTATCCTATTTGAGTTCTGTTTAACGTGTAAAGTATTAAATAATTCTATAAGTGCAATTTCGGCCATCTTTCGCGTAATCAGATTTGGCGGTGACTTATGTTTCAACCAGTACCCCCCACTCCACTCTAAGGTGTGATTCGTCGAGAAGACTGTCACTTTGGAGTTAACAAATTGATTAGATTGCTCGGTATTATAATTAGTTGCGTTTTTGGTGTCGTGCGATCGAGTAGATGGTTCTAGTGATTCTATGCAACATTCTTCAAACTATACCTGTCTCTTTAATCTTTGTTGGTGTCGTCTGCTCGTGCTACACGATTGTTGGTTATTATTGATTGCGAAGTTGTCAAAGGCAATAAGTTGTGGAAATTTCATTTAATTTTGTGAGTCGGTTGTCCGTCCTGTGTTCCTCCGTAGACTGTGATATAATCTACAAATATTTTGTAAACGTGCGGTTTTGCATATAGTCCGAAACAAAGTGGCTGCCAAAAAGAGTGCTACGCGAAATAGGACCATTTATGAACCTAACGCAGAAGATTGGAGGGAGCCAGAGTTTACGCACGATAAAAGCAGGGACAATGAGATGGCAGGACCTAGCTGGGGCGAACAGCCTGCTGGGGATGAGGGACCAGATGGGTGGGCCCAAGGTACTTCCATCAGTAGATTGCTCAATGAACTTAGACAAGAGATGCATGATTTTTCTAAGAACACGTGCGTATGACGAATTTAGACAAGAGATGCGTGATTCTAAGAGCGCGCATGAAGAATTTAGACAAGAGATGCGTGATTTTACTAAGGGCCAGCTGTTGAACTATGACAAAACCCTGCAAGCTCATTTGCGAGACGTACGGGACTGGGTATTTGACCTTGATGAAGTTACGCAAGACCAGGGGCAGGCCCAAGCTACCAGTTCCCACCGCGTATTTGGCAGGGAACAGGACCGTGCAGTGCTAACGATGACTTCAGGGGCCAATGTAGAAAAAGGGGACTCAGGTGCACCCTCCCTCACAGCTCATAGGTATGGGGTTCTGCCTAATACTGAGTACGGCCCCTGGGTGGGGGGTCTTGAGGAATTCGTTTTACCTTCATCCGCTGAACATGTAGGGTCCCCAGAGACAGCCCTGCCACATTTCGGGGAAATCAATCCCAGAGGCATAACTAAGACTGTAGGTCAGATTGGCTGCAGAGGTCAGTCGGATGAGGTGGTGGGAACCTCAAAACAGAATCAAGGGCCGGGTTTGGGTCCTGTGGGACAGTCTGACACTGTCATAAAATCATATCAGACCCCAGCCAAGGGTTTTGGTTGCTTGGGACGGCCAGGACCCCAAAGGGAAGGGGACAGTAACAGAGCCCCCCGAGATGAGGGTGGTTCTCAAAGAAAAAAGAGTAGGGCTCATGGCAGCACAGAGGGACTATTGGGTGGGCCTGCTGGTAGGAAAGTAGCCCCCAGCAGGGTAATTTAACGGAAGTCAATGCACCTGAGGTTCAGACTGATAGGGCTCAGGTTAGGGTAAATGTAGGACCTTACATGCAGGAGAACGGCATGTCACGTCAAGTGCCAGTCAGCATAGGACAGTCATTGCCCACCAGCATGGGTATAGGTCAGGCCGCCCCCAGGATTTTTGGTATAGGTGTGGGACAACCAGTGTCTACCAGTATGGGTGTAGGTCAGGTTGCCCCCGGGACCCTCGGTATAGGTATGGGGCAATTGTTGTGCACTAATAGGGGTGCACCGGCCTATTTCTTAGGGGGGACAAGTCTTGCACCTATGTATACAGGTATGACCCAGATACCAGGTGGGTATGATGGGGTTGCCTTTGGGGGCAATGGTCATCAAGTAGTATGCCCCCCTCCTGAAGTGAGTAGACCCCCCCGGCAGGCCCACCCCCACTCGATGTGGGTAGACGCAGGCCCCCTAGAGGTAGAGATGGCCATGGGGAGTGGGTGCCAGCCAATCATGGTAAGGATGGGCCCCCCAGGTATTACACTGAACACCAAGGGCTACCCCCACTCGATGTGGGTAGACGCAAGCCCTCTAGGTGCAGAAATGGCTATGGGGAGGAGGTGCTGGCCTATCAGGGTGCGGGGGAAGCCCCCAAGGGATGACAATGGCCACCGCAGGCCACCTCTGCTGGGTGTGGGTGGATGTGAGCCGCCTAGAGGCAGGAATGGTTATGAAAGGTGCACATTTGCCGATCGTGATAGGGATGAGCCAAATCGAGATACAGATGATCAGGAAGGGCTGCCCCCAGTCGACTGGGAAGCCGTTGAGCCCCTTAGAGGTGGGGGTGATCACCAGAGACGTGCTCAAGATGGGACTGAGGGTGGACAAGCTAGATAGACTGTATGAATGCCTCGAAGGAGTAGCAATGCGGTATCTGTGCTCTTTACCGGCAACCACGACAACTAACTATGCTGATGTTCAACAAGTGCTAGTGGACCAATTTGGCGTAAGGGACCCCCTGAGTGTTTTAAGGAAAAAGCTGCATGACCTAAAGCAGGGGAAGCAGGTGCTCGAGAAATTTGCGGAAGAGATTCTATGGTTGGTGCCCCTGACGTACAATACAATTGCGCCGGCAGACCGAGAAGAGTCTGCGGTGGATGCGTTTTTAAAAGGATACAGAGACAAGGAGGTCGTATGTTTAGTCATGGCCCAGAATCCTAGCACTCTAGCGGAAGCTGAGGATCTGGTTAGGGCTAGAGAATGTCAATATATGTACATCCATGGGACTACCCGCGAGTCTTCCCTTGCGAGGCCACGTGTCAGAAGGGTGGCATGGGCAGGTGACTATGTGCCCGCTGCAGATGAGGTTGGAGAGTATGACTGCCAGCAGATCGGTTGGAACGGCCTTCTCAACAAGCAGTGTGTGGTCACCGAGGACGGCCAGCTGGTTGCTGCAATGAAAGAAATGACCAAGGGCTTGGAAAGCATGTCGAGAGAGATGACTAAGGGTATGGATGGCATGACGAAAAGTATGGATAGCGTGACTAAATTAGACAGTGTCATTACCATATCCAAACCGTAGTCCTAACGAAACAAATCCAAGTCAATTCTGACCAAAGGCAATGTTCCTTGGTATGTATAGCTGAAACATATAAATTTATAGTTCGTATTTACCCAAAAGAGACCAAAACGTAAGTGCAAAGGTCCATAGGGGAAAAAAAAAACCACAAAAAAAACCTTATCTAGTTTTCACATGACAGAATGCAAAAAGTTTTGTTTAAAATTATAGGCCTATTTCAATAAATTGGCTTGAACAGTTGCATCATTCATGCACATACAGGACCATACAATTTATGAAAAGGGACCAAAATTTGCAGCACATCAGAGAATTTTTAAGCGGAGGTTCTTAACTTGTTGAAAATGTCCATAAAATTCAGTATTTAAAAAGGTACTACTTGCAACCACCATCTCAACAATGATCATCGTCCATATAAGTCCACAAAGCGACACCAACACCAACATCAATCCACCAGAAAACCCTCTAGGCCTAAAATGACAATCAAAAGGAATCTAAACAACATGATTATATAATTTGATGTGTTTTAGGCATGTAGTTAAAGACATGATGTTGTTTGAAAGGAGATAAACTAAGAGTATTTCAAAAAGAAAAGTGTTTGAATTTCCAAATATAGTAAGTACATTGGTTCAAATATTAAACCTCTGCCAGAAGCAAGTGACATTAGGCCTCAAATCATTAAAACGTAGTCAAAAATGCATTACAATAGTCAAAATTTGTAAGGATAGCAGTCACATTTCAAGTTGGTTTCCAGAAGTATTTTTGAAAGAACATTTAAATGTTCAAGAAAGCATATAATCCCACAAATCATCTAATAAGTCAATTATTAGGGTAATAATTTAGAATTCCAAAAATGTAGTATGCCATTGTAAGTCATCTGTAAGTCAGCCAAGCATAATGTACATCTAACTTGTGGTTCTATAAAGTTCAAAAGGTCAAATTGTAAAACAGTTCTAATTATTGTAAAATTCTACTACCTTTATCAGAGAAAGAATTCGGTTTTATGAAAGGTATGGATGGCATGTCCAGAGAAGTGACAGGGCTGGGAGCTCGGGTGTCCAAGGAGTTTAGTTCTTTAACTCACAGATTCAATGAGGCATTCAAGCTAAAACCCTCCCATGCGGAGACACCTCAGGGCGCAAGTAACATTCCCGAAAGAGACAACAGAGGACAGAGTTCCCCCATGGTAGAGAGCCCAGGCAGGGGCCGTCCATTTAGACCAGGAAGTCCATACAGAGGAAATACAAGTGGCGCTAGGTTGCCACCCCCCCCCCCCATGAAGACAGGGAGACCATCGAGGAATGGTGAATGGTGTTTTAAGTGTAACGAACTTGGACACTACAAAAATGAGGGCCCACAGATGCGTTCCCGCAGTCCTAGCCCCGTTTCCGTGTCGGGAAAGTAGTAGGGGCTGAGTCAGCAGGCCGAGGCTCAGCCCATGAAAGGTGGATATCACCTCATGTAAATAGGCCTCCAGATGAAGAGAAAAATCCAAATGTTACAATGGGGAATTCCCCGGTCGCTGAGAACAAGCCAGCCAGCCATGAAGGTTTTAAGGTGGGTCGAGCATCCTCTGGGCTGGAAGAATGGGATCCAGGGGGGAATGGGTCGCATGAAAACATAGAAACCGAGGTTTGCATTTGGGAAGTTAGAGGAGTAGGAGTCACCCTTATGGTTAACATTGAAGTAGGGGGTTGCTCACAGCTGGCAGTGGTTGACACTGGTGCACAGGTACTGTATTGTCTGAGGCAATGGCAGGGCGGATGGGAATTCCCGCAGGAATCCTGGCGGATCTACCAAAGGCTAAACTTCGAGGTTTCGGCAAAGATGGCTATGTTGAAGGGAAGAGAGGAATCTGGGTGAGGTTTCGAGTGGGAAGTCGAGAGATCAGGTGGCCAGTGTTCATTGCACCCGCCAGGGATGACGTACTACTCGGGCTCGATTATCTCATGGCTATCGACGCCACTGTTAAGGCTAGAGGCGGATTATGGGTGGATGGTGAACTGATACCTATTCAGTTTAGGCTTAGCACTCCCCAGGGGGCTCAAACCAGAGTCTTTTTGGAGGAGGGGGTTAATCTCAAACCGAAGACCGATAGATTGGTATGGGGTAAGGTAGAAGTCCCAGATCCTAATTCCTACGCTATCTTAGAGCCAGTCAGCATACACGAAGATGTTTTAGTCGGCAGTGTCTTAGTGTGTAAAGGGAAAAGGCTTCCATTGACACTTATTAAAATGTCTTGTTATGAGGTGTCGCTGTCTTCGGGTGTTTGTGTAGGGTGGCTGGCCGAGGCTGAGGTCTTGGAGGATTAGCGTGCCCAACATGAGACAGAGTCTCAAGGGGGAGTTGACTGCACCCCACCACAGCAAGATTCGTGTGTCCAATAGCCACATGAGACAGAGTCTCAGGGGGGAGTTGGTTGCACCCCATCAGAGGAAGGTTTGTGTGTCCAGGAGCCACATGAGATGGAGTCTCGGGGGGAGTTAGTTGCGCCCCACCTCAGGTGTCGCGTTGTAAAGTTATGGTCCCAGACACAACAACTGAAAAACAGGACACACAGAGGACTGCAAATAATGCCGACGGTGAGCCTGAGGAGTCTGGCAACACAAGTTGCACAGTTCCAGCCCATCTTGAGGAACTGTATTTAAAGGAAGTAGTGAAGGACTTTCTGCAACGGAAACCGGAGAACTTCGAGGCTTGCTGTGGGAGTATCAAGACATTTTTGCTACCAATGACTCAGACTTAGGCTGGTTTAGAGGGGTCAAACACCGGGTGGAGACGGGATTGCCGTGCCCCGTGAGAGACTCGCCAAGGTGGACGCCTCTTGGTTTTCAGTCTGAAGAGGAAGCCCATTTGAATAAAATGTTAGAATCAGGGGTTGTTTCCCCATCCAGCGGAGAGTGGGCTTCACCTGTTGTTCTGTGAGGAAGCACGACGGAGAAGTCCAGTGATGCATTGATTACTGGAAGCTAAATGACCTTACCATTATAGACAGTTACCCGCTGCCAAAAATAGACGAATGCCTCGACACTTTGAGTGGTTCCTGTTGGTTTTCGGCCCTCGACTTGAACAGCGGCTACTATCAAATCGAGGTCAACGAGCGCGATAAGGAAAAGACCGCATTTACAACTCGACACGGTTTGTTCCATTATAATCGAATGCCTTTTGGGTTCTGTAATGCGCTGTCAACTTTTCAATGAGCGATAGATCTAGTGCTTTGAGGGCTACAGTGGAAGACACTGCTCGTGAATATTGATGATGTAATTGTGACCAGTACGTCTTTTTTGGAGCACCTGACCCCCTTACGCGAAGTTTTTGAGCACTTCCGGACCAACAAGTTGAAACTTAAAGCCAAAGAAATGTCAGCTTTTTCGTGATTCTTTTGTGTTTTTGGGGCACCTGGTGAGTCAGAAGGGGATACAAACAAACCCTGTGTTAACGGAAGCTGTGGCAAGATGGCCCCCCCCCCAGCCACTGTTCGAGAACTGCAGTCCTTCCTGGGCCTGACCAACTACTAGAGAAGGTTTGTGCAAGACTATGCTGCGATTGCTGCGCCACTGACAGATTTGTTGGCCAAGGGTGTGCCGTTTGAGTGGGGTCTGGAGCAGGACCAGGCCTTTCGCATGTTGATGGAGAAGCTAATCTGCCCCCCCCCCCCATCCTGGCATACCCGAAACCGGACGAGACTTTCATACTGGACACGGATGCAAGCTCTGTGAGTCTGGGGGCCGTCTTGTCACAGGTGCAGGATGGTATCGAGAGACCAATAACCTACGCCAGCCTGTGACTCAACAGGTCCCAGCAAAACTTGTGTGAAGCGCCATGAACTACTGGCAGTGGTTAAATTCACCAGGCAGTTCAGACATTTTTTGCTTTGCAAGAAGTTTATTTTACACACTGACCACAGTAGTTTAACATGGCTGTTCAGGTTAAAGACCCCAGACGGACAGTTAGCCAGGTGGCTAGAGTCCATGAGCCAATGTGACTTTACTATACAACATAGGCCAGGCGTGCGGTATGCTAATGCTGATGGTCTTTCGAGGCTGGGGATGGACACTGATGTCTGTGACTGCTATGACGTAGGAAAAGATGTTGGGGGTTTGCCTTGCAAGGGCTGCCACCATTGTCATCGTGCTCATGAAGTGTGGTCCAGATTTGTGGACAAATGATGAGGAAGTGTTTCCACTGGCCGTGAGAAGCCTTGACAAAGTTGATGTGACCATAGAGACTGACCAGGAGGAGTCATCCAATTGGCTGAGGGCCAAAATCCCTGCCGACTTGCATGACCTGCAGATGGAGGACCCGGATTTAGCTCAGGTCTTCAGTTGGGTATCAGAGGGATGTGCCACAGCACGTGGGAACATCGGTGACCCCCCCCCCCCCCCACGAGGTCTTATGCCTGGTGCCCAGTATGTGAAGATTTCGTGCCGATGTTATGTCGGCATGCACAGGCACGTCACTTGCCATGGTTTGTTACCCCACAGGCTGCATGTCGGCCATGTGAAGCTACACCATCCCATTTGCAAGCCCATATTGGGAAGAAATACCTCTGTGACACTCAGATCAGCCTGTATGACTGGCGGGAACTGATGATGGCCTTTCGTGACAACATTGCCAGCCACCTTTGGGTCAGCCTGTCAGCCTTGCCGCAAGAGATTTATGAGAGGGGGTGGACTTTGACAGGGTCATATTTCGAAGCTGAGGACTTCCCTTGGTATGCTGACCAAGAGTTTTTGCCAGGAGACCTGAACGTGCCACGGGATCCTACAATGCCTGCCACCCTCCGAGACCTGCTTGGGTGGAAACAGATCTTATACATTTTAGCCCACAAAAAATGGACCCCAGGCGGAGGGTCATTGGACAGGACTTGGTGTTCTCTCTGTACCCAGAGGAGGGCCATGTGTACTTTCTCCTTTAAAAGTGTCACCAGTACCTACAGTTCACGCTTTTTAAGCGGCTTACATATATTGCAATAGTTACCGGGTTAGTTAATGCAGTTTAAGAGATGCTTCAGAGTACTGAGTCGTCGTTTTTACGAGTCACATAGTGCCGTATGGGGCATTACGTTTACATCCTTAAGTGGTGAATCTTAAGTCTTAGACCTGCTAGACAGCAGGCACACGAGTTAACCGATGTGAATATAGTTGATAGCAACCGCTCTTTAGTGGTGGCGCTACTCCTTTGAAGTGTCAATCTTATAGTTTCCGCTCTTTTAAGCGGTCATTACGTAAAGGTATATGCCAGGTAACACCCCGATTGTAGCATAGGCTTTGGAATATATCATATATCATTTTGTTTCAAATAACAGTTATATTTCCTCTAGAGGGTGTCATGAGAATGGCTTAGCTTGGCCTGATGGTGCAGCTTGCGCACACGCAAGGGCGGCAGGGGGGAGTGGTGTGGTAAAATTTTGAGTTTGGCCCTGAGCTTCCACAGGAAGGGGGGGTGATCTCATGACGTCACTTGCTGCCTCGCACCGACTGTTGACCAATAAGAAGACAGCACCACACAGTTGCAGAGAGAATCAGATTTTCAGACACTTGGAAGTGAGGTACATCACTTGTTTATTCAACATTTATCCATTGTATTTGATATTTCTGACGCCCAAAGCTGGGATTTGTCGCATGATATAATCAGGATTAAGGTGAGAGCAAAATCACTCCATGCCTGTAGAAAATAGTTTTGGAATAAACTGGTGAGTTACAGCTTGTTGGTGTGTTCAGAAAGGGAGAAATCATGCCAAATGTGAAGCGGGATGGTGGTCCAGATGTGAACTTCGTTTCAAACCTTTCTATGTAGGAGTGTGACGACGTTGTGGTTGTGAGGCCCATCTGCCACCATCTTTTTAGCACAAGCAATTGACTGCACAAATGAATACACAATATTTTATCGCAGATATGGCCCTATGAGGGTCATTGAATGCATAGATGTTCCAGGTCCCACCTCTTTACCCACTCTCCGCCCTCTCACCCCTGCGTATATTAGCACGGAAGCTTGACTGACTGAATGTAATGAGCACCTGTGCGTGAGATGAGTCAGATGTTGCTTACCTTGAACCGGAAACGAAGCGAACCCGGGGGCCCGCTCTGCGTGCTCTGAATCTGATACAGGTTTGTGTCTGTATATGCCGCATAGCAGCATAGATGGGCCTCTGATAGGCTTGGTTGTATCTGAAATCTGACATTCAAATTACACGAAATTAATGGATGCATACAAAGTTAAATGCTGGTTGGCCGGTGTGCCTAGGCTTTCTGTTGTTGGACTTGGAGGCCTATTTTATTGGTGTATGTGTTCTACAATCTTACAATGTGTGACAGCTTTGACATGGTTATATATGTTTTCTTTTTCTAACTTATGTTTTTATTTCTTGCTTGCATTATATTTCTTTTGAAATCTTGGTCATAATTGTTCATAGATATTTCCGTATGGTGAATGGTGTACTGAATAAGCCATTATATTGAAATAGACAGACAGACCGACAGACAGATAAGCAGACAGACCGGCAGACAGATAGATAGATAGATAGATAGATAGACAGACAGACAGACAGACAGACAGACAGGCAGACTGACAGACAGACAGACAGACAGATAGATATATAGAAAAAGATAGAACAATAACAAGACATATAATGTAGATGATTTGCCAGGTAAATAAACAGAGGACAGGCATAAAGATAGAAAGAAAAAAGCAGCAACCCCCCCCAAAAACAAGTAACCAGATAAAAAACACAAGGCCTGCAGCTGCATCTTTCAGTGTGAAGCAAGTAGACCTGCAGGAGAAGTAACATTAGCCTAGGACTTTGATCAGGCATGCAGGATGAGATGGTGTGCATTCCTTACAAGGTAGTGACTCAGGTAAAAGGTTTTGTTCATGTACATATTCTACATTTATATATTTAACCTTTTTTTTAAGTTTCAGGTATTTAATGGAAGTTTTTATTTCACCGTTTTTGGACAAAGTTCCTGTTCAACCTATTTTAAAGTATTATTTCATTATGTTTTATTATCACACTTTGTGGCATCAACGAAATATGCCAAAATGGAACTACAGAGAAATACAATGGGTTTACATTATGCTGTGAACATGGGAAACTATGAGTTATGGATCACAAAATGTTCAACGAGACATGAATGTAATCAGCAGGACTCACTTGAGCGAAGAATTTCTTGGAAAACAGTTATACTTTAAATTTGTGTGTGTGCTCATTTGTGAGATACTTCTGTATCAAACATAATATGGGGATACTCGAATGGTTTTTTAATTTACAAGATGCTCAGGAAATATTTGTCAAAATGAAGATAACTGGCATGACAATCAAGCAGAATCTGGCTAAGGGCCAACAGCGCTTGTCGTTGCATTCTTGTAATGTGAAAATCCACTTGTAGCAAGCCTTCAGTGCATCTCCAAGGAGCAGATTAGATCGCAGTCACAGTCACAAAATTAAAACAAATCTGCATTTCATGCCTACATGGCAATCCCGCTCTTCCACGCCAAAACTGTGTATTCAACTGAACACACAATCCAAGACACAACACTGTGTGTGGACAGATTTCGTGTGCATAAGGCTGTACAATCCCATGAAGATTGATGATTCTGAGTAAATATCATTGATATCCCATAATCAAATTCTAAATGTCCATGTCATTTTATCCACTACGAATGAAGGTGATATAAAAGCAGGAAATAGTCAAAGTCATGCGGAGTTTTTCCAGTGGAAAAGGGCAAATCAGCTTCAAAAACAAAGTGTTCGGACTTAAGGTTGTTAATTCATGGATTTGTTTTATTGCGTTCAGAGAGCAAGAAGAGTTTATGTCTGTTTTCAGTCTTTTTTCAATAAATGTATATATATAAATATATATATGTTTCAACCTTGAGCATTTCACCTAGGAGAATGCCAATACTGAAGTTCAATTCAGATGAAATCACAAAAGTCTTTCTTTCACCGAAAAGCGCATCGTGTCATAATTTCTGATGTCATCAAAACACAGTGCATAAATAAGGGAAGTTCTCAGAAGCACAATATTTTCCGATTAGGAACACATCGGAGTCATTTGACGATGTTTTTTGAGTCGTCAAAGATGCATGGTAATTGAACTCTTTCAATGCCAACTGCGACCAAAGTCGAACTAGCTAAGACCAACTGCTGTCAATTATATTAAGGATGCTAGATTCACATTCCTCGTGAAAAGACCTTTCACACAAGTAGCAACATGCCTATAGTTCCACAGAATGTAAGAGTTCCGGCCAACAGCTTTCCTATGTGCTCCCAAAGCACGCTGAGGAAGGCTGTTGACTCATTCAAAAACTAATCATTTAAAGTGCTCATTACTCGAAATGAAATGAAATAAAAAATACATTTGTTTTTGATAGCTGCTGGGTGGGTAGCAGAGACCATTTGACTTGGTGTCCGTACATGTCTTTATCGGAGTTATGTATATATATATATATATATATATATATATATATATATATATATATATATATATATATATATATATATATATATATATATGTATATATATTTAACACATATGGAAATGTAACTGTCACTGTGATCACTTACTTTTACTTTATTTGTTATCATGAACTATCCCTTAGAGTGAAATCAAAATGACTTTAATAATAATTGCTTTCAATACGTTATAATCTTTTACGAACAATAACAGAAATAGTCACTTGCATTTTTGCATATTTTGATGACGAAGCAAATCGGTAAGTCCTCGGAACATTTAGCACAAATCCCCAGAAGTGACCCAAAGTATGGTCGGGAATCTTCCAGAGTTTCAATGACATATAACGTAAGAGAAATCATGGACACTTACATCCGTATCTCAGAGGTTCATAGTACACAATTCCATTGGGCCACTTTTTCGCAAGTCTTAAATATTTTCGCTTTTGTTTTGATCCAGGGTTTTTGCCTTTCTCCTCATCTTTGATACGTGCTTGAATCTCTTTCTTTTGGGTCGCGGTCAGGTCAACATCCCCTTCGAATAAATCCTGTTTATTTTTTTCTTCTTGTGATACATGTGGACCCTAAAAAATATCATTCAGAATTAAAATACAAGAACTTAGGGCTTAGTAACAAAATTCCGAATTCATATATATATATATATATATATATATATATATATATATATATATATATATATATATATATATATATATATATATATATATATATATATATATATATATATATATATATGCATAAGAATCATGAAGCTCACTGGTATTCTGTTTTTTTCCGCTCCTTTTGCGCCTGTCCTGTTCAACTTATTGGCAAGTTCTGCTGATTCAGGAGCCGCAGTAGTTGGCTGGGCGAATGACGTCTTCGTCAAGACGGCACCAAGGCCAAGCAGGACGATGCCACAAAGAAGTTTCATGTCTGAAAAAGATTACTGTAGATGTCAGTAGCCTACCATTCGAACGTCAACTGTGGATCATAAGCAGGCAATTAAACAAACAAATATAACTAATCAACAGTTCTGCAATTTGGCGCCAATAAGATGCACATGATGCCTTATACAAAATTTAAAAAGTCATATAACCTTTCGTTAAAGAATCCAATGGATATAAGGTTTTTGTAAGGCCATTTTTATAAAAGACACTGACATTAAATAATAACAACAGACATATCTACCTAGTAAGGTCACTCAAATAACTTCCTTGGTACCAGCACTGGTGATGTTTCGGCAGGTAGTGGGACATTTTATGCCCCAAATTGTCACACCTGGAGTGCTACGGCACTTTCATTTCTCTTTGTCGCGATACATCTGTCACCTCGCACCAGCTCGCTGCACCTAAAATGAAATTTGTTTGCTCTGTATAAATTCAGGTCACATTGAACGTGAAAATTTAATGGATTTTAACGTTATTTTGACATGAAAAGTTTTTGCAATCCAATGCATGGCGGAGTCTAAAGACAACCTCCCCCATATCAGCTGTGACACCTTATCATTGCTCGCACTTATTTTCCTCTAAACAAATTGGAGCACCAAAGACACTACGGCAACCATAATATATCTAAAAGTGTAGTTATTCTCTACATTTGAACTATCACAAGTTGGTCATGCCCAGTTTGTTACACAAAGTCCATGTGTGCTGCTAGAAGTAGTGGAAAGAGGTATTATAAATAAATAAATAAACAAACAAACAAACAAACAAACAAACAAACAAGCAAGCAAGCAAGCAAGCAAGCAAGCAAGCAAGCAAACAAATAAATAAATAAATAAGTAATTTCAGCTACTTTAAAAATTGGGTAATGTGAACAATATAACAATACACTTAATATTACTACAAGGAAACATTGAACCAATTCTCTGTTTATAAGTTTCCTTAAAAAATATCTTCATAAGCCATAAATTGCGTGGTTTGCTAAATACGAGCTGCCATGCATTCCCTGTTACTATTTTTATGCCTCTTGCACCTCCTCCTAGGTCAAGTCTACGAACATATTTCGGGTTGCAATAAAAGTTCTAATATTTGAGGCATCACTTTGAAATATCCCTGTACATACTCTGTGTGTATGTATGAGTAATAATGATGAAGATGATGATGATGATGATGATGATGATGATGATGATGATGATGATGTTAATAATGATAACAATTTGTCATTACACTCTGTGTAAATCTATACTATGTCATCAATAATTTTACTATGATAGGTTTCAATTGTGCTAATATATGATAAGCTCTAGGGCAATCTGGAACATACAAATTGGCCTCTTGACCTGTTAGTATTCAAAATTACACACCCTAAAACGGTAACAATAGCTACTCCACTGCGGGTATATTTTCTAGCTGGTGTAAAGCATATGCTTATTATAGCACGTGGTTTTGGTAGTAAATGGTCGGTTTTATTGCCATATATTATGTAGGGAGACATTTTAGGTTCTCGTGAAGAGATAAAGTCCGAAAACAGTATTGGACATTGATCATGCTTTTTCATGGTTTTGTTGTTCATACAGAATTTTAATCTGCGGAGATAACTGGGCCGTGACACAAAGTTGTCTCTCTCGGATGGAGAACTTTCGTTATATACGTATGAAAGACAGCAAATCCAATCTTACTGAGGGTACATATAACTTTAATACAGAAAAAAGGCAAAGTCACTCGGCACAACTTCCATCCGTTTCACGTACATTTACATTTGGCCCCTGTCTAATGATGATGATGATGATAATAATAATCATATTATGATGATAATACTCATTATGACAATGACAATGATAATAACAATAATGATAATAATAATAAATCTGTGTTTACCGTCTAGTATTTGTACAATAAAAACATTGGTGAAATGGGAGACAGCGAAAAAAACTGACATGATGAGAGTGATAATGTACAATGAACATACAAATCAAATTGAATACAGCTAGTCTACATAACAGACCAGGATTTCGACGGGTGGCCTATGGTAGCAGACAGAGTGAAAACGGCTATCTACAGGATGGACAGAGTCATGTTTTTATAGTTTGTTTGAACCGATAAAGATCGGTAGCCGTTTGTTTGATGTGAGAATCCAAGAAGTTCCATAATCTGGGCCTTTGAAATCTCAAAGAATCACGACCACTTATCATAGTGTTGTAACGTTGTTTCCATTCCTCAAAATACTGTTACTTTTGTGCCGAACATATTCAGAAAATATGGGCATTGACCAGAAAAATTGTATACTTCTTTTGTGGATTTTCGTGGTCTACTCAGACGGACAGAAAGCTTATTGGCTTGCGATAAAAGTTCGGTGAAGGCAGATACAGGGGCATTGCAGACAATCTCCGTGCTCTCTGTTCACGCTGTTGTATCTTTTCTATTTTAGCAGTATCGACGGGACCGCAGGTGTCATGCCAGAGGGCAGTAGTTGAAGTTTAACAACATGAAAGTATTGAAATTCTGAATGGTAGAGAATCTTCTTCATACCGAAATTTGCCTAAATGCCTTTTCACAAATATATGAGACATGACTGAGGAATTTCAGATCATCCTCAACAAATACAATCAGCAATTTGACACATTTATCGAAGAAAAAGTAACACAGTCAATTTGAAAAAAAGTCCTTTCCTTCCTTCTGACGTATGCTTTGAACTTAATATCATGGCTTGGAACTGGTTAGGATCAGCCTGCTTGCCATTCTCATTAACGACTTAATTCCTAAATTTGCAAGATTTTCTGAACTTTTTTCAGTGAGAATGTTTCAAGGAAAACTATGGTCTTATCATCAGCATAGATGTGTTTGTCACATCGACCTTGCACTAAATGCAAGAAAGCATTTATGAATATAATGAACATTAAAGGTCCAAGAGAACTGCATTGAGTGACCTGACGTCAAGTTTCTGTCCAATCATGTATGGTGCCTCCGTACTTTACCCTTTGTTTCATGTTTGGTGCGTAAAAAGTGAGTAGACCGCATGCCATACCGTAGGCTTGATATTTTGTTATGAGAAGATTGTTCAGGAGGCAATTAAAGCCTTGGAAAGGTTCATTAATATGACCCCTACTGTTTCATGATTGTCCAGGGGCCTTTTCAAATCGTAAACAATTTTTAGTAACAGGTTCTGACAGCTGTGGTTTTCACAAAAGGCACACAGGATATTTGAGAAAATAATACGGAAGAAGTGTGTCATCTGATCAATTAGTGGTCCCTCAAAGTCTTTTTGGATACAAGATATAACACTGATTGAGCGGGACTTTGCCTTGTCTATATGATAAGTGATAAATATATGCTGTTTTCTTATTAGATAAAAACTTGCCTAAGTCGATCGACATATTCATAACAGTAGTGAGAAAGGGGCATGGGGACCTCTGTTCCAGCCAGATATAATTTTGGAGGGTCGTTATCAGGTTCTTTCTTTATTTTTTTCGAAGGCGTGTATGTTTCTGTTTTTTCCTTTTCCTTTTCTTTTTTTTAATAATTTATTATTTTCATGTTTACCAGGACGTCTTGCTCGGTAACAGGTTTGAAGTCAAATTTCACCCTCGTTTACTTCCCGTTTCTTTCGTATGGTCTTTTAACCTGGCGTATTCTCTTGAGTTTTGACAAGTTGTTACCTTAGCATTTGTATCAAAATATTGATCGATAGTGAAAAAAAATGTTCGTGCAATACTGTACAGATGCCACTTGCAGAGTGAATTAAATTTCTTTTATCAATAATTATGATTGCATTCTGTTTTTTCCCTTGAATTTGTCGGTTAAGAAAAGACCTAACAGTTGTCCAAAAGCGGACCAGCTGGGAAATTAAAGGTCCACACCTAGCTCGGAAGTAATTTTTGATAGGAGACTTATGTGGTCCGGCACGTCAAGTTTTTCGTTCGTTCAACTCGGCAAGCTTCCCAGGTTCCATTGTACCCTTTAGTTTCACGAAGGGACTTTTTTACGTTTATAGCTTTTCTCAATTGACCATTCGGAAATGGTGCCCGAATTTGCCGCATGCGCCTTCGTTTCACCGGTGTGTGATGGCCTATGATTTCAGTTGATAGCTAATCAGAACCATATGAAGAGCCCAGAACCATCGAAGATACCAGCGACATGAAATGGTGCAGCATTTAAGTTTAGAATAAATGCTTCGTCGTTGAAGTTTGTGTAGCTCCGATCATACATATCTTCTTTCAATGGTTTGAAAACACGGAACTTGGTGCTTTGGCAAAACATAAAATACAAGTCGCTTATGCCGCTGTCAATGCGGGCAGTGGTCATATATTTGGTTAGATTTTTTAAAAGATTCGTTTGGCTTTGTAATGCCAGGATTTCGAATGACAAATTACGGATAGATTAAAACCACTAAAAAAAGGTAACTTCCGATGTAGTCTCACAGGTAAAATAAAGCACTGGATAATGCAGGTTTTAGATCACGTGACTATTTGATTGGCCAGCTTTGTTTTAGTTTGGCGAACACTGTTTGTGAATAATCGCATGGGGCCTGTGCAGTTGAGAAATTGAACTTACATTTTCTTCTTTTTTTGGTACTTTACTACTAAGGTAGAAATTCCAAATTTTACCAATGCTTGGATAATATATCTAACTAATCAATGCCATAAAACTAAAAAAAATGAGCTGAAAAGAACTACTTTGGGTTTCCTATTGCCTTGAGAGGTTACCTCCCAAAGGCTCACTGAGGGGAGTTAATCTAAAGCAATTGCTTAAACTTCAAATTCAGTAAATCTAACTTCTGTCACTTGTGGCAAAATACAGATATTTGAGAGGCCATCTAATTTTACTGTTAATACAAGGTACTTAAATTTAAAAAAATGTTCTCTTCTCAGTACATATCTGAGTCAATATGTTTCATGATATTTAGACAAAGCTATCAACAGTGATGTTTTTCCAGTCACAGGCAAATCCTAACTGAATATGTTATCACAGGTGAAATGCAAAACTTCATGCACTTGCCAAACGAATGACAAAGATCTAACCTGATCTGACCCTGATGAATAAAATTGTAAATAGATAAACACCCGACTGCTATTTCAATAGTTTACCGAATGCACCAGGTATCGATGTTAACCCTCGTTTCTACCTAAGACAACGCTTAGGCTTGGAGGAACTGTCATATTTTAATAACAGAACGATGACATAAAAAAAATCCCTTCCACTTTGTGCAACGCAGTTTTGACCCCTCTGCAGATAAGAATCCAAAATTTAGCAATTTTGGCACAGTTCAAAGGGAAACTGTCTAACCCCCGTGCGTACCCAGTGAAATATTCCGAACTTTTAACTTTTAGCATAGGATACTTGTCTATCCTGCACTCCTGATTGCATGTGGGTAGGAGTCAATCAGACGAACATCTATGTAAAATTGCCTTGCTCATGTGGAGCTGCATCGGAAAGGGTGCGTCATTTCTTCCTTACCTGTTCTTAGTATACCATTGCTCGTGACGTTTATACAAACCACCGTTACTGCTTTTTGCTCCCTTTTGTTTGAATACTATGTTGCTTCGTAGCAGTGATTTTGAGCTGAACAATAAACCATCTAATTATTTGCAGGACAAGGATTTATTGAGAGGAGCAAATGTTTCTGACCTGCAACGACGACGTAGTATTTTCAGGGATTGCTGTTTGCGTGAGCCCCCTATCAATACCACGTAATTGGTGTCCACTTGGTTTTTGTTCTTTCTAGCCTGCGCCACTCATCAACTTTGTGTTGGGAAGCGGCGCAACTCCCGAGTATCGTCTCATTAGACCTATGCACTCTTCGTTTCCTCGCAAGAAGGATTAATTTAGAACAACACGTTCCTTGCCAATTGCTTTTTATTGGCTAGAATATGTTTAACCCAATCTACGAATTATCAACAGCGAAAGAGGGAAAGTTGATTGTAAGTTATGAAGGAATGGTTATGTCTGATGTTATTTTAATTCTAAAAGTTTACTTTCGGAGTTCAATAATTACAAAAACTGTAAATAATAATTGAAGTTACTTACATTTCAACAAAATGAGAACCACTCTCTTTGAAGGGAAAAAGGTTTCATGTTTATTAGTTTAAAGCATCATTTCATAAATACTGTGAAGCTTTTGCTTGCTAAACGTTATCTCCTTATCGTATCTGACCGTTTGAATAAAGCGCACATGACATTTAGTAGCAATAATAAAACCTCCATTATTTTACGTGAAAGTGCACATATGTAGAAAACTTTGAGTATCTATATTTGTGAGCCTATGTAAAAAGCGGAGACACAACGGCGAACTTTGCACCACTATATCATCAGCACGTCAAATAAGCTGCGTCAGCATGCGGTTTAAGTCATGGCTCAGAGTGACTCGATCCGAGAATTAGTGACAAACAATGCATTAGATTTAGAGTAGTAGATAAATATGGTTATATCTTCTCTACGTGAAACTGTTGAACTCTCCACATAGTTTTTTTTTTCTGCTGGAACTTTAACGGTGGAGGGCGAAGTGGCTATCGGTGCCGCCCCACACCATACAGGAACAGATTATTTGAATTAAGCAAAATGTTTATCTGCAGGTGAAACAACCTGGAACATTTCAAAAATGCTCCCCGCCTGCGTTTAACTGAAAAGCGTTTGATAAAATTATTTGCGGACGTCAGCTGTGTTTAAATGTTTACAATTCTATCTGAAATGACTTGTGCATTATTAGTGAAATTTGCATATGCTTAATTTACATCACATTTACCACACATGTATGTTCCATTGTATAAACCTCAACACATAAAAGTGAAGATGCTATCATCAGTTTATTCAATATACCAAACGTACCCTTAACATACTACTATATATGTCATTCCTGCATAGCAGTCATGCTTCACATATAATACAAATCATTAGAGAACATGTTTTTTACTACTAGTAATATCTTGTGTACGCAGCGTATTACAGACTCCTGCTGTTTCCAGTATATTTATTTCGCTTAAGTTGCTAAATTTGCCGTGCTCAAAAAAATGTGTCTCCCACCAGTTTGCGATGCGATTAACATATTGATTTTGAAATACTTGGACGTTAAAGATTAACATTAATATGAGAACCACGGTTGGATAGCCATTTGTTTTAATTTTCATTCAGCGTTTAGAATATAGGTAAATAATGTAAATATATGTGTCTGTGGGCATCACTTTTCATCTACAATCTGCTATCCTATTCTGGAAATAAGGAAATGGGGACCATTTTCCAGGTGGATCCTTCCAAATTTGTTCATTCGCCAGATAATGTTAATGTACAAGTAATTGCTCAACTCTTATTCTCTCTAGAAATTTTAATTATTTTTACGCTCAGCTGACATCTCAGTCAACTCAGCTTAAAAGATATTTAATCATACGCTGTTTGTCTGCCCGTCCGTCGTCGTCCATTGATTACCCCTCTTTTCTCGGATGCTTCTTAAGTTGGTGACCCCTTAGTCTTGAAAAAGTTCTCTGCTAATATTTCAAGTTCATTATGATCAAGTAGTAGAGAGGACTTGGGTCGTTCCCTTTGAACACAGCCGTCATTGCATCTTTGGTACACGAGACAAAATCAATGTAACTTAACGATTTCAATTGAAACGTTCATTCAAATTGACATATTCGACTTCTCTAAAACTGTTGGTCAGATCCTCTTCAAACTTGCACAGGAACACTTCTGTGGACCCATAGGTCCTAATTTGTTCCACAGGTGATTGTGATTTTTTTAAAGATAAAGTGTGTGTGCTTTCACTGTTTTTTAGTTCTTTTTCAGACCAGGTTTTGATGTAATGGGTTGTAAATTTACCTTGTGGAAGAGTCAAACAAAGTTGTTCGCTCGGTGTGTTGTTCTGAGTCCCTGATTACCATTTATATAAAAACCCGCCGGTACTTTGGGACCTACGTCCTCTATCAGGACAACCTTCTCTACTAAGCTCTATTTGACTGAGCCGGGGAAGGCGGGGGGGGGGGGGGGTCTTGCTTCGTGTGCCCTGTACTGCTACTTAATCCATAGCCTGGGGTCGACTTCAGTGTCTGATACAATATTACTGTTTTGGGGCCCACAGCTGCCTTCAACGGCGTTGTATTAACATTTTCAGGTAATGCTCACTCTGGAAATGGGCCTATTACATATTGTATTTTACATTCATTCGACCAGTTAACCTTCCCTTTACACTAATCAATCACATATTTTGGATACTACCTGTACAAAATATCTAATTGAGACTAACTAGCAGATTTGGCTGCCATTTTAAAAATTGTGGATTCCGCGCCCAATGGTTTGTAAATGAAGATAGTATAGAGACGATCTTGGGGCAGGTGGGGGGGGGGTGAGCTATATTATGAAACCAAAAGTATATATTTTGCAATGTTTCAGAGCATCAATAATGATATGATATATGCTGTGACTGCGATTCACTTTGATACCCAAATTAAATGTGTTTTTGTGCGACGTACTCTCCCGCAATCAATACATTGCGCAATGTTCAAACTGGCACTTACCATGTGCTGGCTCAAGGTATCGTGTCGCATTTGGATTTGTCACTAACGATGATAGCTGCTTCAGACACAACGGAACGGGCAAATTAAAGCTAAGATAGTAAGTCAAGTTTTAAAGGTACTTCAACCTCTGTTGGCCTTGGTTACTCAGAGAAAGTACACCCGGAACCTTGCGAAATATTACGATAACTATCAGGGAACAACTGGGCTATGCTGTTTCACCGAACAACTATGGTGATGCAGCTATGCTGTCTCCCGGCCCAATTTAACCCTCCAGACAGGTTGAAATAAAATGCTGTGTTTGAGTTGACTTTACCGCAAAATAACGGCACAAAATCTTTCAGTCTGGGTCGATCAATTTTTATTAGGGAAGGGCGGCTTGAAGGTACCTTTTTCCATGAAATTTAGGGTTGGGCCTTTTTAGTAACGTCTGTCAGGTTTACCATTTTAAATTTTGTTAGACTTTAGGTAACATTGACATTTAAACATGTTTAAAATGGGTATTCTTTACCTTTTTACACATTACTTCCTTTAATGTCAGTTTGATCTGTTACCTGGGCACAGCCGGAGGCACTTGTAATAAATAAATAATAATAATAAAAAAAAAAGGTAATTGTCGGTTAATGCAATCATTGTTATATATTACGTGCTTTAAGCATTGGTCCAGCATGCTACTGATGAATGTGATCTAATATTTTGTTGTTGCTGTTGTTGAAATGTTACGGTTTACCACGAGGTTCTAATATGGTTATTTAGTTAGAACAAGCCCGATCATACCATGAAGATATAATCTGGTGGCCTCCATGATGACACCTAGAAACCCATGATATAAACATATTTGATGTATATTCGCTGTACCTATTCCAGTATTACGAAAACACCTTGTACCCTAGAAGGGTCATGCTTGTTATATGAGGCGCGTTTTTTATTCGTTTAAGTGAAAAAAAAAAGGAAACGAAAAGAAATGAGAGAAAGAGAAAAGAAAAGAAAAGAAAAGAAAAGAAAAGAAAAGAAAAGAAAAGAAAAGAAAAGAAAAGAAAAGAAAAGAAAAGAAAAGAAAAGAAAAGAAAAGAAAAGAAAAGAAAAGAAAAGAAAAGAAAAGAAAAGAAAAGAAAAACAAAGTTTAATCCGTCTTGGGATCCTTGAATAGTGGTCTTGCAATGAACACAAAATATCAAATGAGAACTTCGCTATGCTCTGCAGTAGACTTTGATATCCGAGCACGCAGTTTTATCGAGAACGTAGTTCATTGTTTGCATTCAAGAGTTTCAAGACAATTCTAAATACAGTTTGGGAGAAAAAAGAAACAAAAAGAAAAAAAAAGTAAAATGCACGAACATCAGTTGAAAATTAGAAACAATAATGAAGCTCTACATTTGGGGTAACGTGTAAGAGAATCCAAGATAGGTTTGGGAGAAAAAGTCCACAAAAGCACAGGTGAAGAACGAATGACAGACATTAAGATAAACTGAGCTAACTGACATGGCAGCCGAGCTAAAAATCGCTGTGCCACCACCTGTTGATCAAATTATAGTCTAGTGGTAACCAGTTCCGATGCAATTTGATGGCAATTTCCGAAGCGGTTTTTTAGAAGACTTTTTACAGATTTTGTCATGAAATAAACAAAACAATTTAAAAAACAATCCAAAAATGACTGGATTGTAACAAGTTAGAAAAATGGGAAGAGATTTACCCAATGTACATCCTCACCAAGTTTGAAGAAAACCCAACCATTGGCTTTGGATATGATGTCGACAATGTAAAAATTGAGCGGACTAATAACGGACGGAGCGATGACCATCCTATCAGTTCAGCTAATTGACGGGCCACCTTAGCTAGAAATGACTGCCCTGTAGTGGTTTATTCACCAATAGTTTTCATAGGTGCAGAAAGGATCAATATAGATTGTGTGATCTGGATCCATGTTGTGTATATGTGAAGAAATACGTGAAGGAAAAGATTTTTTTCAGAATTCTATTTCCTTTCCATTGATTTTGACATATTTGGGGTTTTTATTGATTTTGGGTGTTACCACCATGCGTCTTCAAGCAAGCCAGAGCCCTCTTTGGCATGCTGCTGGTGAGCTCGGCTATCTCTACTTTGGGAATGTGATTCCGCTCGTCTGTGGGCCCCGATGCCAGTTGACCTAGGGTGGCCGCAGTTTCATCGTACTTGCCCTGACAATGGCCAAGCACATCTCATAAATGTTCAATGAGGGACAGGTCAGAGATCAGGCTGGTCATGTCAACATTTGGATGTTACGCTGCCGGGGATATTGCATGCTGCCTCGAGCAGTATGTGGTCACGCATCGTCTTGCTGGAACAGGGGCCTAGGATGTTGCTAAAACCATTTGGTGACTGCTATCAGAATCTCATCCACGAAGGGCTGGCCTGTGAGAGTACATTTATCCTGATAAGCTCTGCTCTTTCGGCCGCCGTGATTGCCACCTCCTGCACAGCGGTCATTACCCACCGTCAGACGTCTAACCTGTATTCTCCCATCGTGGAAATCGAGGCAAAATCGTGACTCGTTCGACCACATAACAATATTCCACTGGTCTGAGGCCCAGTTGACATGTTCTGACACCACTATATATTTTTATTTGATTGTATATGTAAAAGATTTTTACTGGAGGCATGGCGCTTTAGGATGGAATCCTCCAATTCCTGACTGTTCTGTATATGTATACAAGATTTAAATTCTTCTTGCACACTATGTATATATGTATATATGGACGCACCGTGGGTTTGCCCCGGACCACTGGTGCCCCCGATGTAAAGGGGTAGTTTTTCCGCAATAAATTATTATTATTATTATTATTATCCATGGGGCTTTGTGTGAAAGGCCGAGAGGGATGCGGATGGCGGGACAGCACGATCTCAGTTTGGCCGACACCAGTCTCCTGCTGATTGTATGCTGTGATGTTGCAATGTTGCAGGCCTGGCTCCACGTCTCACGAAACTTTTCTGCTGAAAGGAACCTGTGGCTCTTCACTTGCTCCACCAGGTAACGGTCGTCCATCTCATCTAAAAGTATTCGTTTTTCACGTCCACCTTTTTCTTGCATCTTTTTGTTTCTTGAAAACAGTCCCACCACCTCTGTACCGCTGATTTGGAGCACCCCATTCTCTTGTTGTCCGGTTCATGTTACATAACAGTCCATGTGACACTTTTATTTTCTGCACAAACTCAATATTTGGAGCGGCCCAGCTTAAACAAATGGATTGGCTTATTTATGTGTGTGTGTGTGTGTGTGTGTTTTGTTTGTTTGTTTGTTTTTTTTTTTTGGAGGGGGAGTAGGTATACATTAACTACAAATTTCGTCGTTAAACTTTTACCAAATTCGTTGAAAAGATAATCTACCGAGAAAACTTTTCCGCCTATTGAGGATCTTTTCATCAGCCACAATTGTCTTCTACCGTACAATTTGACAATGAAGATTTTGCTGAGAAAATAGCATGTTTTTAATCTATGTGCGAAATCAGGAAAGCGACTGTAGAAACCCACTCAATTTGCATCATTTTGTTTAAATATACATGTATATTGAACATATACAAATTGTATTTGGGAAATTACCATTATCTTGAAGTAAGAAGGCTATGTATGATATAAAAAAAAAAACGTAAAAAATTGCCACCAGTCCATTTCTTTTTCATGGACTTTGCCAGTTTGGTTTGATACAAAATCTAATTTTTGTTGATTTACGTGAGACGGGGGGGTGGGGGTGGGGTGGTGGTGGTGGTGTCACGATCAAGGTTATTTTGCCATACTAGTAGCGACGAAGACAAATACACAGTTTAGACATAGCTCCCCTCAAATTTGTCACTTAAAACTTTCAGAGCGCTAGTACCTCTAAGACATTATACAAGGACATTATACAAGGTAACAGTTTCCACGAAGTAGTACCAACATTAAATACTGAGGATAATGTAAATATTCCTTAACTTAGCAACTTTGACTGATGTTGACCTCTTCCCCTCTCCTGGTAATGGACACACACACACACACACACACACACACACACACACACACACACACATATATATATATATATTTATGTATATATACACACACATATATATATGTATATATACACACATATATATATATATATATATATATGTATATATATATTTATATACATAAATATGTATATGTTCAATTCCTACTGTTGTTTTTACGGAGCCTTCAGAGGGGCATAGAAGGACTAAAATTTCAGTTCATTCTCGAAATAATATTCGATGTCTTCCAATATTGCTATAGTGGGAACGACATAAAATTTAGGAACGACCCAAATCATCCCATAAAACCCTCATAGGATTTTAACGGAAAATCAGGTTGTTAATGAAAGAGAAGAGAGTACTTTCACCGGAACGAAAAAATATGCACTGGAACCAAACTTGTTGCATGAGAACCAAATAATTATATAAACAGGATCAACACTGTCACATCCTCTGTGCCGCTCTGAACCAAAAATATAGCCCAATCAAATTGCTCTATGTCCCATAGTCACGTCAGTAGCTATCTGTGTCTGCTTTACACATTAATTAATCAATATCGTCTCGTTCGATACAACATTTTGAAATTGCAAGGCTTCAACAACCAAACGAATTTACAAATGGTCATCAGCGGCACCCCCTGAAGCATGCTTAGGAGCTTTAAGTGTTACTTTGTTGCCACACAATATATTTCGTTCAGAGGTAATGAATACTTCGTCACATGCAATCTATTTAGTTCCCTGCTAACATTACTGGTACCTGATAAAGCAAGCTACTTTTTGCTGTTATGTCTCTTCAGTGCGTCGCAAAATCACGAAAGGGACGTGACAAAAAGTATGCTTATATGCTTCTTTCATTCCCTCCGAATTTATTATTTTTTTTACCGCAAAATGATTATTTACGTGAATAAAATATGTCTCGACGGACCAGATTATTTCTTTTTTCATTTATTTATTTATTTCATTTATGCATTATTTTGTCTTCGTGTCCCATTGGGGGATCGATGTTACAAATACAGTAATACAAAACCTACATTTACCTGATCAAAACTTAAATTCGATTTGTAAAGACCAAAGGTAGGGGAAGGAGGGAAGTTTGAACCAATTGTGCGTGAATTGTTTTTTCAAAAATTATTTGCTGATCTCGGCCACACGGATTGCGGGAGTAAGCGTCCTAAGCAAAGTGATCGTACATACCAAAATTGACAAATATTCTATCATGTGTACTATAGAGTCACATGGCCAACATGTGCCGGATTTTCAGCTTTACGTCCCCAGTAGCTTTGAACATTTAGAGAGAAATGATCTAATGTGACCAGAACAAGTCGATTAGCGTTAGCGCCCCAAGGCACCGTATGAAATAAAAGATAAGATAAGAAAAAATAAATAAGATAAGCTGAAGTGTTTTCAGTTTGGCGATAAACCATTTCTGTCTCTTATAAGCGTATCTCTCTGAAATATTCCTTCGAAAAGGCGAGTCCATTTCAACTGCTCTAAAAAAAGCTGCATTTTTTCAACCTTCGTGTAGTCGTAGTTGTTGTCAAATATGCCTACAAGTGAATTGACACCACTCTGAGGACCGGTTTTGGCTGTTCTCACCGTCTCACACTACGACGACTTGCGTGACGTCAGCTTGAAGTCTGAGCCCAAGGTGGATCATCCCCTCTCCTGACTCAGGCTTGTCTTTAGCCAGGGCTGAGTTCAGTAAATCTCCAGCCATGGGGGAGCAACTGAATAAGATTATGAAATTATTCTGTGGGAACTCTGCAGACTCAATTCCCGGTGTTTAGTTTGCATGTTAGTATCTGTGGTGCGCAGCCCATTACTTGTCATGTGCTATAAGAAATTGTGAAGCGTGTTTCATTATGTTTTTCACCTGTATTTTAATCTCACCCGGTAATGGTGGTTAAAGTATAATTGAAATATTTAATGTATAAACGCTTAAAGATGAATTTGACTGGTTTGTATGGGTATCTAATAAAATTCCAAATTTTCATAGTTTAGTATACGGGAAATAATATACTTTTCAATTTTTAACAAGAGCCTCAATGTTGCATTTAATTTACGCTTAGCTATGTTAATAGCTTTCTTAGGAGTGAAGTTTGTTTCTACACGTTGGTGTTGGAAGATGAACGTTGATGCTTTGGTAACTCTTGAATATCTTTGCTGCAATTGTTGGGTTTGAAATTTGTGAATGTGGGTCATGTTTTTCTGTACTATTTGGTAGATTTTCATGTGATTTTTAATGTTTCTCTACAAGAATTACATAATTCAGACGTAGACAAATCATGTAAACACGATATTAAATGATTGACGTGCAACATAACGTGTTTTAATTTTTCTGTTCCTATGGTTTGGGTTTTCCTCTACACGTATGTTATTACATGAATGCCGCTGGTTAAGTGTTAGTCAATGATGATAGCCAAAATCGTCCAGTTTAACTCTTTCATTGCCACGTTATGGCCTGAATAAACAGTTTTCATCAGCAAGCTTTGGGTGCCCAAAGCGCCCCAGGTAAAGCTGTTGATACGGCCCAGTATAGACTATGTAGTTTGAGGTCACTTGAGTGAATCATCTTTTAACAAAAAATAGGAATCTAGCACCAGAATCAAAATTGAGAGCAGTTCATGGCATTAAAAGGGTTAACAGATTTTTCATCGCAACAAGTTATATTGTTGGACAATCAATCTGCTATTGTAGGGTACAAGGTTACATATTGAGTCTCTCTGATATTTAGTGACGCTTCATTACATTTTGCGCATCCATTTATTTTGCCACAATCCTGTCAATTTTTACTACAAATCTTTCTCTCAATTTTGGTTGGTTCCGTAGTTGTAATGTATTACATAACGTTGTATCATCAGCATCCTGAGGAAGCACGCTAAAGATTTAACATTTTATAGGATATGACGTTAAATGAAATGCTTAAATGTTGGCATACAATATAGCCTTGAGCCTGCGACCTTCAACTTTAGTTCAATCGTAGTAATAGTTCTATGAGCTATCCTAAATATTATATATATTTTACAAGCTGATATATACATGTATCTATGGTTAAGATTAATGAAGTTGATTTTGTATCTTCAAATTTAATATATATTTTTTCGACTTGTTAGATAGCTTTTTTAGGGTTTCAGATATATATATATATATATATATATATAAATATTTACATATCTGAAATCCTTAAAAGGCTATCTAACAAGTCGAAAAAACACATATCAAATTTAAGATACAAATCAACTTTTATCTCTCTCTCTCTATATATATATAAATATAAACATATATATATACATATATATATACATATCTCTCTATATATAAATATATACATATATATACATATATATACATATATATATATGTATATATATATTGTGAACTACACGGGACTAATTGATGACTCGGAACAACTACGAGTGCACACACAGAACTGCTGCCTTTAATAACGTTGATTTTTGTACACTTCACATGACGCTGGTCGCTTACACCTCACCAGGTCTTATCCATTTACCGCTCAGCGTACATCGCTCATCGCATTAACTGCAATTACATTCATAACATTAAGTATCTCCATATCAAAATCGAACCTTTAACATAGTATATCACATATACAAAGCACATTCATTTATCACACATAAATTCATATGATTACATTTAAACGAAAAGTCCAAATTGTATACATTAAGCGCGGCCCTTTTGTCACAAATAACCGTGAACAAAAATTGTAAACCACACAAAGTTGATCCAATTACCGTCAAACTTCAAAGTACTTTATGATAACAAATACTCAATCATTTTCAACTACGACGTGAAAAGCAAATTACTTATGCTTACAATATTACGGAATACCTACCCGGCATTTTGCCACCTTCAACACGTCGTGCACAAGTACCAAAACCAACAATATTCTTATGTGCAAATGAACGGCACAACCGTATATTACAAAAGAAAACCCTCCAATTCTAGTTTGAAACCATCATATAAAATTACAATAATGCTTTTACTTGACACAGCGTGGCATATACGCGTGCATCTTGACACAGCGTGACATATACGCGTGCATCTTACTTGACACAGCGTGACATATACGCGTCCTGGCAAGTCTTTCTATAAACATACAACGCGCACATGTATTTCACCAAAGTTTTACCAAACAATACATGAAGTTTGAAAAACCTCAATATATTTCATAAACTCGTACTTGTAAGCGCACTTTAACGGCAAAAAGCATGACCCAGTAAAACGCGTTTTCACGAGTTGCCTTTTTTGAACGATGCGTACATTTAGTTAGGAGTTCATTTAAGTAGGTACATTTACATTTCAATATCAAGTTAAACTTCTTAATATACTTACAGGAACACTATTGCAGTGTCTGCGTTACAACCACCCCATGTTAGTTACAGAAGTGAACTGTGCATTGGCCAAATGCACGCACCCTACGTGCCTGTAACAAGTGCAGCTACAAAAAAGAACCGCATGAATAAAAAACCCAGATATAACTCCATCAAATTTCACGCGGGCAAAAATAACGAGTTGAATACTCCTCACAAATTGGAAGTAAATCGACGGAAAATGGACAAGCACTTACTATTAGCTCCCATGTGTCCGTTAATTATATACAATATATGGGGAACATAGTCCCAAGGCGCCCGCAAGCGGGTAACGTAACCAGAACTCTTCCACTCCCAGTGAACAGCGACGCCGGGTGACAAGCAGGGGGCCGCAACAAGATTCTTCGCCTTTATATATGCGCCGGAACGCGCGGGAAACAGCTGGGTCACAGTCAACGAGGTCGGACAAGTACAGAGTAAACCCACAACGAGACAAAAAAGGGAAAAGGCAGCAGACAGGGGTGAAACCTGCGTCACACAACGAGGACAACAACAACAAAAATCAAATACGACTCAACTGTATTTGACACTCCCCCCACTCTGGATATCTATTGATATCCTGAATGTATGTATGAAAGATGTATGCTATTGAGCACTGATGAGCAAACTGGCAACAACAACAACAACAACAGGCCCATGAAGATGCCTTATCACCATCAAGAGGCCACCTTTGCCAGTTTAAATATGAAATTGTTTATCCTTGCTTTATTAAAGTTTGTGTTTGACTCATTACCTGCCATATAACCAGTTTTACCTTCAAATAGCACGCGAATACAAGCACCTGAGACCCTCTCAAGATTTTCACCTTTTTTTCTGTTGTAATGTAATTCCAAGAAAAATAAGCACTTGAGACCCTCCCAAGATTTACTTATTTAACAGTATTGATCGAATTACAAAAGATAAGCACTTGAGACCCTCTCAAGATTTACTTATATTAACTCTGTACGACATTTGGTAGGTTTTAACCTTGCAAAATGAGCATGATACCTGTATGAAAATTCTGAAAACAGATTGTATGCTATAATACATCAATTTGCATCATTCAATAAAGTTTTACACATCGGCTTCTAGACGTACAAGCTGGGTTATTGGGCGATGCCGATGTAACTGTGTTACACGTGTCTTCACTAAGACGGAGCGAACTTTACCGTCATCGCCTGTGAAAACCTGCTGTACAATAGGAAGTGGCCAAAGATTACAGGGTAGTCCAGAATCGTGAACCAAGACCAACTCTCCGACTTTAATGTTACACGACTCAACCCTCCATTTAGACCTGACATTTAGACTAGGAATGCATTCTTTTATCCAGCGGCTCCAGAACATATTTGCTAAGTGCTGAACATATTTCCAGCGACACCTGAAAGCGTCTGAAACTGAGCAGCCACCTGGTGGAAGATCAGCAAACTGTCGCAGAATGAGTAATGTAAGTACAAACAATAACTGGTTGACAAGATCTGGGCCTTGAAGACAACGCTCATTGAATGAACGACCACCATACGAGGCAGCACAATCAAAAACACGCAGTTTGTCTGGTTTGTTTGGGTTTTTAACACAATGCTGGGGAAGATAAGATACGCGTTTTGCGTCCCGCGTTGCTTCATCGGGAACAATTTCGGCGTAGTTGGGATCCAGCAACTTAGTTGTCTCAGTGTCATACCTGGAAAATAAATTTTCCCGTTCTGGACGCTTAACAGGACTATCAAAGTGTTTCTGAGCAAGGGAGATGTTGCTAGGGAGATCTTCCTCAGGGCACTTCCAAGGAATGGGAAGCTCATAGTGACCATCAACCTCTTTACAGCTATCATCCCACAGGTCAATAACTTTCTTATCAAGTACAGACAGACCAGGTCGATCAAAACCCCCATTTTCCAATTCCCACAATTTGTTTATGTCAGCAATTGGAGCTGCATCGTTTGGTTCTGTTTCAACAGGACAAGCGGACACAAAATTGCAAATGACATTGCTGACGTCAGTTTTGGGACTCTTACCGCTGACAGTCCATCCAAACTTGTATTTTATGGCATAGGGTTGGCCAGGCAAGCCACTACGGACTTCCAGTGGGATTAAAGCGTCTGAAAAGTCCTGTCCTATCAAAATGTCAATTTCTTGACAATTTAACCCAGCGGACAAATCAATTCCTTGTAAATGAGAATACTCATTGAGGTCTATTGTACCTGTTGAGGCAGGAATATGGGGGATGACTTTCACCCCGGACAAAACCATGGACTCATGACCTGATGTGACCTTCAAAGACACCTGTTTTGAAACAATGGGAGTTGTACCACTCATCGTCTTTAACATGTAATGCTGGTTTGCTCCTTTCAAATGCAACAGATTGGCAAGCTTTTCTGTACAAAATGAAGACGACGAGAAAGTGTCTAAAGCAGCATTAACCCATACGTTTCCATTTACCTGTACTCTGACTATGGGCATCAGGCAATTATTAGCGTCGGTAGCGAAGTTCGCAGACGCTTGGTCGGTATGCAAAAAACTTGTATGCTTACCTTCACAAACAAAGCATCGGCTCTTGCTTGTGCATACAGAAGTTTGATGATTGTCACGCAGGCAATTGTTACATAATTGATGTACCTTCACAAAAGCTATGCGGTCACGAACTTTCATGCTTCTGAACTGGGGACACCTCATAATGAAATGTGGCTGAGTACACAGTTTACAAGGAGGGTGTGTGCGAGTTGAACGTGAAGCACGTTGTGCATGTGTGAACCCATTAATTTCAAACTTAGTCCCCGGGACATGGGTGGAAGTGGACTCTACACCATTATCATGAAAAGGGACTGACCCGTGACTGCATGCACTCTGATCTGCATGTGCACCTAATTGTGTTTGAGCATTATGGGATGTGACCTGCTTTCTTTGCTGAAAGCGATCAGACCGGGCGGCATTCCCGCAAAGCGGGTCATTCATTTCATCACTGATCATTTCCACGAATTCAACTAAGTCCTTGAATTTTAGGTAAGTACCTGATGTTCTTTTGTGTTTTAGTTCTTCCTTATACCACCGATTTTGTGCAAAGTTTGGCAAACGAGTGACGATATCAAAAATCACAACCTGTGAATCAACCTCGCCCAGACCATCTATATTTTGCAGAATCTGAAAGGAATTACGCAACTCGTGAGACAAGGTACGCATGTCAGGTGCAGATTTGACTGATTTGGAATTTCTCAGTGTTCTTATAACATCTTGTGTTACCCTGTGTGGGGACCCGTACAAATTTCGTAATGTGTCTAAGGCATTTTTGTAACCACTCTCACCACCAAGAAAATTTGAGCTACGGATGGCTTCTTTGGCGTCACCAGCAGTATACTGCAGCAGCCTAGTTAGCTTCGTGTCTGGGTCAGCGCAGCATTTCTCAACACTCAGTTGAAACGACTTGATAAATGTGTGATATTGCAACGGATCACCTTTAAACACTTCTAGCTCCACTTTTGGCAAACTCAACAGGTTAAACACCTCTGGACCAGGAACCAAAACTGATTTACCTTCATGAGCCGGCACTGGTTTTATGCTCTTGGCTCCAATCAATACTTTTATGTAGCTAGTTTGTACCTGTTCAAAATACGCATCATGATCTACATTTTCATCCGTGTCAAGATTCACTACTTGCTCATGCGAAGATGTAAATTCACTGAATGCCAGCTTTACCTGCGATACCAAAGTTGAAATTTCCGACAGGTTCTCGTCCTCTGCGAGAAACTGGGAAATCTTATTACTCAACCTGGTTACCTTTGTTTTTGACACTTTACGTGCCGCTTTGGCCTCTGCCAAAGTCGACATGGCGTGTGTAACGTGTGTTAACACACACACGGACAACAAGAACAATACACGTATATAATTCATACAATTTCCTGTAACAAATAATATGAAGAAAAAACCACAGACCTTGAATGAAATCAACAAAAAAAAAATGTCCTCTGCAGCTCCTTCGGCGGCAGATACAGAAGTTAGTCCATATTGGTCGGTGCGCTTACTTCCAAGCTTGCGGCGATTTTCCATTTGTAATTCTATGTTAGTCCATTTTACGACGGTAGTGTTCCTTTAATCTTTCTGTGAACTACACGGGACTAATTGATGACTCGGAACAACTACGAGTGCACACACAGAACTGCTGCCTTTAATAACGTTGATTTTTGTACACTTCACATGACGCTGGTCGCTTACACCTCACCAGGTCTTATCCATTTACCGCTCAGCGTACATCGCTCATCGCATTAACTGCAATTACATTCATAACATTAAGTATCTCCATATCAAAATCGAACCTTTAACATAGTATATCACATATACAAAGCACATTCATTTATCACACATAAATTCATATGATTACATTTAAACGAAAAGTCCAAATTGTATACATTAAGCGCGGCCCTTTTGTCACAAATAACCGTGAACAAAAATTGTAAACCACACAAAGTTGATCCAATTACCGTCAAACTTCAAAGTACTTTATGATAACAAATACTCAATCATTTTCAACTACGACGTGAAAAGCAAATTACTTATGCTTACAATATTACGGAATACCTACCCGGCATTTTGCCACCTTCAACACGTCGTGCACAAGTACCAAAACCAACAATATTCTTATGTGCAAATGAACGGCACAACCGTATATTACAAAAGAAAACCCTCCAATTCTAGTTTGAAACCATCATATAAAATTACAATAATGCTTTTACTTGACACAGCGTGGCATATACGCGTGCATCTTGACACAGCGTGACATATACGCGTGCATCTTACTTGACACAGCGTGACATATACGCGTCCTGGCAAGTCTTTCTATAAACATACAACGCGCACATGTATTTCACCAAAGTTTTACCAAACAATACATGAAGTTTGAAAAACCTCAATATATTTCATAAACTCGTACTTGTAAGCGCACTTTAACGGCAAAAAGCATGACCCAGTAAAACGCGTTTTCACGAGTTGCCTTTTTTGAACGATGCGTACATTTAGTTAGGAGTTCATTTAAGTAGGTACATTTACATTTCAATATCAAGTTAAACTTCTTAATATACTTACAGGAACACTATTGCAGTGTCTGCGTTACAACCACCCCATGTTAGTTACAGAAGTGAACTGTGCATTGGCCAAATGCACGCACCCTACGTGCCTGTAACAAGTGCAGCTACAAAAAAGAACCGCATGAATAAAAAACCCAGATATAACTCCATCAAATTTCACGCGGGCAAAAATAACGAGTTGAATACTCCTCACAAATTGGAAGTAAATCGACGGAAAATGGACAAGCACTTACTATTAGCTCCCATGTGTCCGTTAATTATATACAATATATGGGGAACATAGTCCCAAGGCGCCCGCAAGCGGGTAACGTAACCGGAACTCTTCCACTCCCAGTGAACAGCGACGCCGGGTGACAAGCAGGGGGCCGCAACAAGATTCTTCGCCTTTATATATGCGCCGGAACGCGCGGGAAACAGCTGGGTCACAGTCAACGAGGTCGGACAAGTACAGAGTAAACCCACAACGAGACAAAAAAGGGAAAAGGCAGCAGACAGGGGTGAAACCTGCGTCACACAACGAGGACAACAACAACAAAAATCAAATACGACTCAACTGTATTTGACATATATATATATATATATATATATATATATATATATATATATATATATATATATATATATATATATAAAAGGAAACTTATTAACACGTACAGCAACTGATTTGCAACTAGAGGACCTCTCTTTGTGGAGACTAGAAGCCACTGCAACTGTTCATCTGATAGTGACTAAACATTGTGCCTACTTTCTGCGTTTGCTTTTGGTGTTGCAGACAGTTCGTTGCCAATCATTTCGCGGCAAGAGACAGGGCCACCACAGAATGGCAGGAATCAAAAACAAAAGGCGTGGTCAACTGTTTGGAATATTTCTGTTCTAGAACACATTTTAGTTCGGGAAATGGGATTCATTTTCAAAATAATAGGAGTACTCGACTAGTATTCTCTTCTACAGACGGCATTTAATTTCATATGCAGTTTAAAGATAAATGCTATTAGTGTATGTGATTACTCTCAAAATAGTACTCTGTAGCTCTGAAGTGACGTCAATGTTTTTTATGCACCGAAGAAAGTCAGACTTGTTACAAGAAACAGGACCAGATCACATTTCTCATCTAGTTTTTTTGGCATGTTCTATTTCGTCATCATTTATATCTGATACTAGGATTGAAATTTTACCACTCTCTACACTAAACTTTATGTATGGAATTTATATGAGGTATGTACCAGACATTTAGATGATACCTTTAGCAGCAAACACGTTGACAAACTACACGTGAAACAGAAACATAAGAAGAGAAATTAACGTGTATCTTCCAGAGTCATTAGTATTCAAGGTTACAATACATGTCATACTTAACTTCGTTTTAAGTTTAAGAAACAAATGTCCAACGTTTTGAGCAACTATTGAAACATGAGGGATTAAGCAAAGACTATTTTACACTATGTAACGAGGTACCAAGCACTCTCCATACTAAGCGGCCACAATACTCATGTGAACACCTGTCTATGCCACCAACACATCATTGATTATCTGACGCAACAACCATTTCAACGCGCACGGACAATTCATATTCATGATTTTGTTTCCTATACATCAATAAAATTAATCACCACTTTCCCCAGTTCTCTTTTGGTCGGTTACTACCACTCATGTTACAAATCAATAGAAGCATCCAAACGTAAATGGGTTGAAACAAAATAAAAGTCAGGGGCGTAGGCAGGATTTGAATTGGAGTGGGGGTGGGGTTGGTGGGTTCAAATGACATAAAGAATGGACCCGCAGACGGGCCCCATCGAGATTGAGGAAAATTCTTTTTCAGTGGGAAAAATGAAAATGATAAAGCCTAATATTGGAATGGTTGAGCTTCATTACTTTTAACCATTGATTCTTGTATCAACATTAATAATTCAATTTTAGTAATTTAGGTCTCTAAGACGTTAGTTATGATCTATTAATCGAATCATTAAAACTTGAAGACCACCGGTTCCAGCAGTTTTAACTTGTGCTATCTGGTCCATTTGTCTCTTGCTTTACAACTAGATTGAAGATGGAAGACTAAAGCCCATTTTGAACGTAACCCTGTACTACTCTGTGCAATAATAATTACCACATTTTATTTTAGCCTGTCCCGATTGGTGGTGGTGGTGGTGGTTGGGGGGGGGGGGCTTATACTATCCATTTCTACAATTGGCAGCCCCACGAATGACCTAAACCATTGAAGTTCCCTACCCCAAGTAGCCCAGAACCACATCCAATTTTATATATAAAAAAAATCGCCCCAAAATATTTTCTATTTTCAACAGACACTTAGCCTAGTGACCTACTTTTTGGGTCACAATGTCCTAGATTTACGCAAAAAAAAGGAAAAAAATGTACGCACAAAATGCCAGACGCGGCTGCGGTTTGCAAGTCATCATTCTAGCAGGGATATACTTGTGGCCGGAATTTTTGTACCTGATTTGTGATTGGTCACCTTGACCTATATTTTCAAGGTCACGACTTTTGCCAGTTTACTTTTTGTCAATATTTTGAAAGTTGCCAATGAACTTTGAAACACCTTTGGCCAGCCTTAAAAATTCTTCTAACATCCTTATGAATGATGCATTCAATTTGTGACATTGACCTAATTTTAAGGTTATCATGATCTACATATGAAAAACACGTTTTGGCTTTTATCTCAAAAAGTTGTCAAGAGAATCGAGCCGTCATATGTTAGTTGCATAGACGTAGCTATGCAAATTTACATTCGACCTTGAAACGTCAAAGGTCAAGGTCATTTGGCAATCTGAAAATTTTCAACCTGACCTAACTTGCACAGCTCAAGTACTTTCTCGTCAAATTTTCATCACGTTGGGCTCAAACTATCGGAATTTTACCAGCGCACATTTCTATACAAACTTTGACCTTTTGGACGTCAACGGCGTCTATCATCTTAAAGTATTAAACTGGCCATAACTCAATTTTCATCCGATTTTGATCTGGTCGTCTCAATGCTTAGGGATAACAATAACACACACATTTATAAATTAACATATGACCTTTCAAGTGCAAGGTCATTGACCCTCTAAAACCTTCATTTTGCCATACTTTGATCACGTTTTATGCGATATTGTACAAATTCTGCTCAAATTGTGCGAAATATATCGCCGCATAATTTTGTCATTTACAATTTTTTGATTTACATATAACATCTTAAGGTCAAAGGTGAAGTTAATTTGGCCCTTGAAATTTTCATGGAACCATAACGCAATCAATTTACATCCAATTTGGATCATGTTGGGGTCTTATCGTAGATGTAGCGATGGTCTCGCTGCACTATTTTGTAAGTTACATATATGTAATCCCGAAAGTTCAATGGTCAAGGTCATTTGGCCCTTTAAAATATTCATTGAGTCATATGTCAATAAATTTTATCCGATTTGGACCATGTGGGGATCTAATTGTAGCTATGTTCTCACTTTATAATTTTGTAATTAACATGTGACATCTAAAGCTTTCATTTCGCCCATTTGAATTTTCACTCATACATAACTCGGTCATTTTTTTAAAATCCCATTGATATCATGTTGGGCTAAAATTGTAGCTATTGTCACGCTGCACAATTTTGTAATTTACATGTGACCTCAAAAGGTCAAAGGTCAAGATGCTATAAGGTGAAAGGGCTGACGTGGCAGCGTGCGTGGAGGGAGGCTTCCTCTCAGTGACTGCTTGCCATTAGAGAGGTCTAGTTTATATTTCTTTTTGTCAAAATATACTAAAAGATAAAGGATAGTAACAAAGAAAACCTGACTGCGTGATCATCATCATCATCATCATCATCATCATCATCATCATCATCATCATCATCATCATCATCATAAGTGAGACCTTATTGCAATACATTAGAGCCAAACTTTAAGACATACACTTAGTGCTAAGTTCTTCACAATTGTTAAATACAATATATAGGATAAATCATGTTTTTATAGTTAAAATTGATGGACATTAAGAATTTTCCAATGCCAGCTTTGTATTTTAATTGAAGAAATTGGGGTATTTGGCCAGAATGGCATATTACTATGCCTTTTGATGTACATTGTAGAGAAAAACCTTTCATCCAAATTTTGTTTTCCTTTTTTTCTAAGACTGATATTTTCTTAAGTAAAATCCTAAACGTTCTCAGATGTGAATAGCAGATATTTCAGGTCTTCATAGTTCCATAGTGATTAGGTATTTAAATTGCAGTCATTGAATTGTTAAAAACGAAGTGGTGTTACATTTATTTCCTCCATTTGTCAAATTGTAAATTGTGGACCTTTTGAAAATAATTATATTTGGATTTGAATATCCCTCAAATTGTCATATTGTCAACTCTACATGTTGCAAATCAATTCTGTGAGTGAAAACTTGACGGCGAAGAGAATTTATTCTCACATTGAACATCGACACTCTTCTGCTGGAAGGCGATCTAAAACAATTTACCAAAGAAAGACCTGTTTAACTAAATACCCAGATGCTAAACTTCTATGAAGCTACATATACACCACCTAAGAATTGGAGTAGCCTATGAAGGCTGATATTCTATCATAAAATTTTACTGATCAACATAACTGGAAGTCTATTTCATGCACTGAGGCCGATTTTGTTAAACTGTTTCATAGGGTCTAGCCACCAGCAAAATTTTGGATGGTTTTTTAAAATGATCACATACAAAGCTCCTTTTGTTTTATTTGGACAACATGAATCATGGTACTAATAAAGTATCTTTTCATGCTAGTAAGTAAAACTGTGTTTTGATTCACTTTCTTTCCTTCTTTCTCTTTTCTTTATCGGTCCATGTTGGACCTTTTGTTGAGGGGGGGAGGGGGTGGTGGTGGTGGTTCCAAACTCTTTGCCCCCTCCCTTGGCTACGACCTTACTTTTTCACAGGACTAGAGCCTGCGTGTTGAACGTATGCAAAGTTAATAGAAACAGGAATTATAAGGATTATTTGTGCCCGTTGAACACTGAGCACGCGCATAGAGTAAATATCCATCGTACAGAAAAAAGAATCAGACCAACAATGCACTTGCGTAAAGTCGGAAATAATGTAAAATATTAAGTTATCTATATATCTGTTTTACGTAGTACTTTCCAAAGGATGTGTGCTGCAGTACAATCTATTTCAGGCAATCCCTCCGCAAAATGTGCAGCCATTTTATAGTTTCAAATATCGAAGAACACTGTACCGCCCTGAAAACTCAAGATCTATAAATTGTGCCCTACAGATGAACTTCAATGATCTGGGTTCATTTCCACCATAACCCGACGACCACACACAAATTATTCTTATTTTATAAAAAGTAGATTCTGTTGTGTGTTTCAAACAAGCAATGTCCAAAAAACCGAAAGAAAATTCACGAATTTGTGACATTTCAATTTCACGAAGAGCCATTGTTTTGCACAGGACCACAAAAAGTTAAACAGCCAGGTGTATCAGGTGTCAACAAATAGGCACATGCAACTTAGAGGTACATGTATACAGTTTTGAGAACAGAGTCTTCGAGTATTTTTATTTTGACGGAAGGTATCTGAGAAGAGGATAATTTTTAATTCTTCAAATTAAACCGAGACACTGGTTTCCTTCTTTTAATATTGAGATGGGCATGATTGTGTTAAATTGGACGTAACATTTATTCAGTGATACTTATTTATTCCATTAGCCAAGCAACATATTTTTGTTTAATTTCACACATTAAAGTTCAACACCTGGGAGTTTTTTTGAAATTTAAACTTCTAATGTTCTTGTATTTTTACGATTTTTTCAGTTTTTTGTTTCTGTTTTTTTTTTACCTTTTTTGGGGGTGGGGGGTCGGTGATGCTGATTTATAGAATATTTGAAAACACTCTCTTATCAGGTATTGTAATTTTTGTTCATAATGACGTCAAATGCCCAAAAGCAGCCCTACTAACGTCATAGGTTTGTAAAGCTCGTATAATAATCATCACATGTGGTGAATGTCTGTGGAACTTAATACTGAACAATCACGTTTGCATTCATTGTAGGAAAATTAATATGTATCAAAGTGTAACGACAGAACCACATATTTCAACGTCATTTTGCCAGGTTGATTTGTGTCTTTGACCCCGTGTCTTAACACATTGCTTTACGTACATGCCTTTGTAATTGTTTTGACCGTTTACAGACCTAAAAATGGTATCTTCTATCCCAGTACAGCCAGAAAAGGCAATCTTGTGAACAAGCCAAACTTGTTTTAAATTCCAAGAACAAGTCAATAACTGAAACCATATCCCTCCCGTCATAAATATCAAACAATTTTTATGATTCATCTTGCCTGAAAAAGGTGTCCAAAATATCTAAATTCTTCTTTGTGTACGAACGTGACTTTTCAGCTCTTCTTTTGTTGGTGCAAGTACATCAAAAGGGCTTGGTTCAAAAAGCTAAAAACGCGAAATATTGTACAACAAAAAAGACTTGTGGTTTTCACACAGAAAACTCATTCAAATCGTATATACAACGATTAAAATGTCTTGCAAGTCCTTTTTTGGTAGCACCAGCCAACGTTATTGCAACTTAAAACTTTGGCAATTCTCTTTGATTATCCAGCAAGGCTGTCCTCTTGCATATAATGCATGGCCTACGTGATTGGTTGGATTAGTTTCCAAAACAGCGATGCACAGCTTGGAGGCTGTACTATGGCCCCATCACCCCAGGGGACGCCACCGGCAGGCTGCAGACCTGACCCACCATACTGTTAGGTTTATTTATATTGTCCATACTGCGCATATGGTTGCACGTTTGACGAGTATCCCATATTTGCGCCACCTTGTGACGAGCGTTTGGTGTTGCTTTCTCCAAATCCTGCATCTCTAGCACATCACTATCACTGAAATTATACCAACGACAGCGAATCCTATTCCTCCGTACATGTATCTCCAGTGAAAGTGGAAAAAATCTGAAATCAAATCAAGAGGAAAGTGCAACTGCCGCTGGTGTATGATAAAAGTTCAACCCCATGTAGACTGGTTGTATTTTGCATTTAAATTGCGACCAGGCGGGAACAATTTATGGCTAATGTTGGATTATGATGTTGCACCAAAGTACCCTGAATTTGCAATAAACAATTCACTACATTTTGCTTTAGATAAAACTTCAGATCAGTAATAAAAGCCATACATATGATTGCATGTGGTTTAAAATGTTAACAAGAAATATATTAAAGTGATAATGTAACAATGATATGGACCCATATCAATCGGAAGCCAAATTTTTTAGATTTGACAGCAAGCTCATATCTCAACCATACTATATTCCACTAGTTTATTTGTACCAGCTAAGGGTAAATATTCATCACTTCATTAAATATTGGAAGTGCTTAGACAGTAATTATAAGCAAATATACTCGTCCAAAATACAGTTATGCTACAGTTCTTTGGGGTTTGAAAATTCTTCTCAACTTAAAGAGACCAAATAGTTGGGCCTGAAAGACAGCCTTATGACTCGCCTGGAGTTCCAAAACAGGTGTTGTTTTCAAGGTTCAGAAATTGTCAACTTTTGTGTAGCTGTAATGAGGGGAGTCAGTGTTCCAAAAATTGCATAACATTCCGTGTGCATACTGGCCCCCTAAAGGATACCTTGGCAGGAAACAGTGTCGCGTGTCACCTGATCTTTTGGGGAGACAAACTCAGCAGGCTAGATGACACACTATTTTAAACCTGCAAAAACCAGAAATCTGTCAAAATGTCTAAATTGCCTATAGAGCAACGCGGGATTGCAACAGGCAACCTCCAGGTTGTTAGAAGACAGATTGAGGTTGCTGAAAGCATCATGCATGAAGTTGCAAGGCGTTTGACAGAGGAGTGGAATGCAATTCCACATGCCACAGTCACGAAACTTGTGTGCAGCATCAGCAAGCGCATAGATGAGCTGATTGCCAACCACAGAGGACGTTCACATTATTAGGCAAGTCCATCTTATAATGTTTATTGATGAATAAAGTTATACGCTGAATCATCCAAATACCATTCACATGCATACCATCGTGTGTGCAATGTGGTGCCATTTTGGGACACTGATTCCCCTCATTGGGGCTGCACAAATGTAAACAGTCTCTGATCCTTGAAGTAAACACCTGGGCCCGTATGCATAAAGGAGGTGTAACTTACCCATGGTATAACTTAAAACAGTTTTACTTACCCCTCATTTCATGGTGTAAGAAAATTGGTATGCATAAAAGCTGGTGTAGTTATAACGGGGTAACTAATCCATGGGGCAGTTACGCCACTGTTTAACTGAAGACCTTGATACAAGTTTTAACCCCCTTTCCTGACACTGGCTAGCTGACCTGTCCTATATGTAGGTGAGCACAGTGAGGACAGTCGTGTGACTGCTGTCCCCTTTTATTGACAGATTACATAACGTGACGAGGGGGGGCAAGGGGCTTCAGATTTATGTTTGTCAAAATGAAATTGAGTGTACATTCAGTGGTCAATAATGGAAATATTACTGATTTTATATTTGTGCATGATAATCAATAAACTTATATGCGTGTATCTAATGCTCAAAATATCTCTGAGTTATGGATAACATGATGATGTAAGTGATCACTGGAGTTTCAATAGAACATTAAAATTTCTATCTACCCCATATAACCCCCTTTTTCCAGGTCCAGTCATAACAACCATGGCTGCACAAGGCATGGACAGCAAAGCCAAAAAAAAAGGAGGAGGGGGATTTGGTAGCATGAGAAAAAAGAACTTTGTCTAGCTATGCCCCACTGTTATAAGTGCGCTATCCCTTTGTTAGCTGCATATTGTAAGAAGTATTCAAATAGACATATGCAATGTATATATTTTTAAACAAGTAATGGTCAGTAGATGGTGGAAAAGGCAAAAATTCTGATCCTGCAATTAATAGTCTCATAAACAAGAGTTCGTTTGATCAGAAAATACACTTCTGTGAATGACCTTTCATCAAATGAACATTTTGCATATGTTTGTGTGCGCACTTTTTACCCTCGGCAAACAAAGTGGTATTGTCATCAGCTGCGTCGTCCGCTCGTCCATCTTGTCGACGTTACTGCGATATCTAAAAACTATTGACCACAGCTTTCCCAAATTTTTGTCAGAGATGCATCTTATGATGGACCAGGTTCCAATCTAAAACTAACTTCCTCTTTGTATTTATAAACTTCTTGTGAAACTTTAAAGTATTTATCTATTAGGCTGTCTGAGTGGTGCACATGGGGACGACGTTATCATGATATCTCCAGAAGGATCCAACGCAGCTTCCCCAATTTTTTTTTTCACAGATAAACATCATAATGGACCACATTCCTATTGAAAACCAACTTTTTCGTCTTATTTTTATACTTGTTGTGAAGCTTTTCAAGTGGTTTTTTTGATGGCAGACTGGGTGACGCAGAGTACAGTGGTCTATGTCACCAGAACTTGCCCCAAGAACACATTCAAGAGTGCTCCTTCATTTCACAGACAATAATATGGATACTGTATGTAAATTATTCTTCTGCGAAGTCTAATAAAATGCATAATTGAGGAAAACATTGTGGGCACCGAGAGTAATACGTTCACAGAACTCTATTTTTACTTAATGGACCCGGAAAAGAGTTATTTGCACTGATTATACTCTGGTATAACAAGACCACCAGAAGCAAATTACAGCCTTATTAAGGCGGACCCTTCAGTCAATGTTTTGTATTAAAGATGTCTAGTTTTTCTTTGTGTTTGTTGAATGTATAGACTGCAGACTCTAGTGTTAAAAATGTTTTTCATTCTACAACAAAGATTCTAATATTATTGCTAAACATCTGAGGAAATGTCACACATTTCGCAATAATATTAGAAGCATTGTTAAAGAAGGAATTAGTATGCTAACTTTTAGAATATGTCAACATAGGCAAGGTCATTTTATGGTTCAAATATTTGAAATTCATTTTGCCAAGCAGTTTGCTTTGATCATTTATATGAGTGAAGACATTATATGTGTTTTATATGTTGCATGAACTTTATTTAACTTAGTCAGACCCGTCTGCTCGTCTGTCCGTCCTTGCGTAGGGCCTAGTCTGTACCATATTTCCTATACCTTTGGGCTCATACTAACCTAATTTTGCGTGTAGACACTTCCTTGCATAGCAGAGTGTCATGTGCTAAAAATTGGGTCACTGTGACCTATTTCTCGACCTTAAACCCCACAAGAAGTTTCAGCTTGTGCAAGCCATATTTCTTAACTATACTTAAAAGACATGTAACGCATAACTTAACAATCATATTGCATTTAGCCGGACAGAATGACTAGGTAGCGGGTAAATTTTAATCAACAATGATTGACCATTGGAGTGAATTTATTTGTTAACAAAATCTTGCCAGAAAACCGTCATCTTGCACATGTTTATAAAAGTAACTTTTCGCCTGCAATTTACGAAAAGCATTCAACTTATCTGAAACAAACATCACCTCTTTCAAACACAACTTTTAATGTATGTTTTATATGTATTTGTTTAAACCGTTGGAGAAAACAAAATACGCAGCCTGGGACTGCTTTAAAGGCAAAATATTTTATTGCAAAATTGTTCTTGCGCTGATCAAGGCACACATGAAGGCACAATCCTTGTACTTTCATTGAAAAATTGCTTTGAATGGAAATAGAATCAAACTAAGATTTTAACTTAGCCTGATTAAACAAGTGGAAGTCATTATAAATATCATCAAACTGTTAGAATACCTGACAAGTCACTAAATATTTAAATAAAGCAGACCAAGCTCTGGCTTACTTGGGGCAAGGGTGTAGAATAGGCCTGGTCAAGGCAAAATCATATGAGGGGTCAAAGGTTAAGGTCATAGTGACCCAATTTTTAGTGCATGACACAGGCCTATCCCGTGAAATATACAGCAGCGAAAGGGCCTTGGATTAGGTATTATGGAACAGGATTGATATATTCCCGCGTTTTGAAGTAAAACGGAAATTATTTTTCTGCATGTATTACGCAATAAAGTAGCCTACGTGATGGATAAGGGGTGAAGTAAGTAGAAGGGGTGCGGAGCATGGTCACGTGGTTAGGTTTTTTTTTGTACGGTCGCAATAAGATAAGATAAGATAAGAGAAGATAGCTTTATTTACCCAGGGTAATACATGATTAGCTGAACCTAGTTTCCATCATGGCCCTGCACTAAAAATAAATATACAATATGTGATATATACATAGTGGTAACGTACATGGAAATATTATAAAATATACACAACGGTTGTGATACTGGGATAACGGGGAGCATTAGGGTCGATACCCGGGGGGTGATAAGGTCAGGTGACTATAGATCTAACATGGTCCCAATATCTAGATTTGAAGAGAGGCAGTGAAGGTGCAAGCCGCACACTTTCGGGGAGAACATTCCACAAATGCGGGCCTGAGTGTGAGAAACTGTTTCGGTAAGCGGTGATTTTTGGTTTTGGTACATAAAGATGGCATTTTGATGTAGAACGGGTAGGTCGGCTGGTGACTTCACTGGTATATACTAACTTATCACGAATGAAGGCTGGGGCTAAGTGATTCAATGGTCTGTAAACTAGAACACATTTATGGAACTCTATGTTCTTGCTGAGGGAATTCCAACAAAGTTGTTTGAAAAGTGGCTCAGGTGGTGCACAATAGGGTGCACCAGCCACAATACGACTTGCTCTCTTTTGCATCCTGAGGACCTTTTTAAACGTGGCTTTATTGCAATTTCCCCAGACAATATCGCAGTAGTCAAAATTTGGTTTAACTATGGCATTGTACAACATGAGAACATATTCTGTTGGGATGAATGACTTGAGATATTTCAACAAACCAAGCTTCCGAGCTATCTTTTTACATAACTGATTTACATAAGGTTGGAAGCTTAGTGTTGAATCTAGGGCGACTCCCAGAAGCTTGATTTCACTCACTTGAGCAATGGCTTGTCCATTTATTTCTATTGTAAAATCATTTTTGTCTATTTTTGATAAGCGTTGAGCAGTGCCAAATATTATACGGTTGTATTTTTAATATTCAGTGTCAGTTTGTTTGCACAGAGCCAACCATAAAGGTTGGACAAATCAGTGTTCAATTTCAGAGCTAAGCTCCGAACGCAGTTGTCAGAAGTAGTAACACTCGTATCATCAGCATATAAGTGGGCACGTGAGTAAGACAAGACATCTGGCAAGTCGTTTATAAAAACCAGGAACAAAAGGGGGCCTATTATTGACCCCTGGGGGATACCTGTGGTAATTGGAAGAGGTTCTGATAAGGTACGGCCAATTGAGACACATTGCCTTCGGTTACAGAGGTGTGATTCAAACCACTACAGCGCCAAGCCTTTGACCCCATAAGCCCCGAGTTTAGCCAAGAGAAGCTCGTGGTATATGGTGTCAAATGCTTTCCGTAGGTCTATCATAATAGCACCAGTAAGTTTACCGTTATTCATATTTTCTAAAAGTTCATCATAGAGTTCAATAAGCGCTGTTGAGGTAGAATGCAGATACCTAAATCCAGATTAAAGTTCGGCTAGGAGATCCATTTCATTTAAAAAATTGTATAGACTGTCATGCCCAACTTTTTCTAGGACTTTGCTGATTACAGTTAAAACGGAAATAGGATGATAGTTGTTCCGGTCGTCTGAGGGGCCAGACTTGTGTATGGGAGTAACCTTGGTAAGTTTAAAATCGTCTGGGACAATCCCAGTCCTGAGAGACTGATTCAAGAACCATGTTATATATGGTAACGTTGCATCTAGGCCTGCTTTGAACAAATGCGGACTGATGCCATCAAGTCCAACAGCCTTCCCATTTGGTATTTGTTCAACAAGTTTTGTCCAACATAACTTTCAGTTAAAAATGGCAATTTGAAAGTGTCTGTGTCACATAGTCTCTCATTAATATAGAAATTCTCAGTATTTGCATTAAGCGACTGTCCAGGTATTCAGTCACTCTAGGTCGGACCTTCAATATATACACTCGCAACTTATTATTATCTTTAAGGAAGTTTCTGCAACAAGTTTTTTTTGAGGTGGAGTTGGGCATCTTACTTCTGAGGTTAACGTTAGATACGCCAAACACAGGTTCCCAGAGTTTTTAGGCCAAATAATATAATTCTTAAGGTTTCATCTCTGTTTTTTCCTGGGCGGCTACATTCACCAATGAAGGGTGACATTTATTGACGTTTGTTTTTCTATGCATTTGATTAAGACATACATGGTTTCCAAGTGTAGAAAGAGGAACTTGGTCTGCTATGCAGGCAATTAAATATTCAGTTTCAAGCAAACTGTCATTGTTTTTCATACCAGTAGTGGATACAGTGTGGATTTCTGTAATTACAGTATTTTCATGTGTAGATTTCCAGTTGAACAAACACATTTAATATTCAGATAGTGCTTACATTTGGCATGTTTGACTAATGTACACACAGTACAATTTTGTTTATTCATGGTAACAGCACTAGGCATGTGAAATAGAGCTGGTCTTTCGTACTGTTGGTATCACTATTTGACATTTTACCATATATGAACATTCACTTAATGTACATTGTTATGATTGTTTACCTTACATATCATAACAGGTTCCTCGTATACAAGGAAATAGACTTCCACTGGGACTAACACCTCCGTTAAACTATCCCCCTGGCAGGTTTAGAGATCTAGGGTAGTTTAAGGCCATTTACACCATGGATTAAGCTATACTTCCTTCTTGCATACGGATTCTTAAACCTGGTGTAACTTTACACCAGGGGTAACTTTGCAACACCTTTATGCATACGGATTAGACTTTACACCATGGTTGTTCCCTGAAATAAGCTAAACCACAGCTAAACCACCTTTATGCATACGGGCCCAGGTGTTTTGGAACTCCAGAGGAAACATGGAGCTGCCTTTCAGGTCCAACAATTTGGCCACTATATTGAGATGCTGCTGTACCATCCCTTTGCAAATCTGGTGGTGTTTTGCCTGCATAACCTCGTGACCTGGCTTATCTCAATCAACACTTGTTGACAACAAACGAGCCATGGGTTTTCTTCAAATCCAATCTGCCAAATCTATTGTTCCAAACGACGGCTAAACTGACGGCCAATATTTTAAACGGGAACTGTGGATAGATCTGTGCAGTAATTTCCCAGTGGTGTAAGAGGCACTTGGCGCACAGCAACGGAAAAAGGTAAATTGCATAACATACCTTTCCTTTGCCGGTACCGGTAGTCCTTGAGTTTGAATCCCTTCTTATGAACACTGTAATCGGTTTTAAAACGAATGGAGAGACTGCTACAAGAATTGAAGTATAGTTTGTACCTCCAATCGAACCACACAACCTTGCCAGCAAATCCGATGAAGTGTGTCTCTCTGAAAAAAGACACATTAGACACCAGGGCCCGTATGCATAAAGGAGGTGTAACTTACCCATGGTATAACTTAAAACAGTTTAGTTACCCCTCAGTTCATGGTGTAAGAAAATTGGTGTGCATAAAAGCTGGTGTAGTAATAAACGGGGTAACTAATCCATGGGGCAGTTATGCCACTGTTTAACTGAAGACCTTGATACAAGTTTTAACCCCCTTTCCTGACACTGGCCAGCTGACCTGTCCTAGGTGAGCACAGTGAGGACAGTAGTGTGACTGCTGTCCCCTTTTATTGACAGATTGCATTACGTGACGAGGGGGGCAAGGGACTTCAGATTTATGTTTGTCAAAATGAAATTGAGTGTACACACAGTGGTCAATAATGGAAATATTACTGATTTTATATCTGTGCATGATAAACAATAAACTTATATGTGTGTATTTAACCCTCAATATATGTCTGTGTTATGGATAACATGATGATGTAAGTGATCACTGGTGATTCAAAAGAACATTAAAATTTCTATCTGCCCCATAAAACCCCCTTTTTCCAAGTCCAGTCACAACAACCATGGCTGCACAAGGCGTAGACAGCAAAGCCAAAAAGAGGAGGAGGGGAATTGGCAGCATGAGAAAAAAAAGAACGTTGTCTGGCTATGCCCCACTGTTATAAGTGCGCTATCCATTTGTTAGCTGCATATTGTAAGAAGTATTCAAATAGACATATGCAATGTATACATTTTTAAACATGTAATGGTCAATAGATTATGGAAAAGGCAAAAATTTTGATCCAGCAATTAATAGTCTCATAAACAACAGTTCGTTTGATCAGATAATACACTTCTGTGAATGACCTTTCATGAAATGTATACTTTGCATATGTTTGTATGCGCCCTTTTTACCCTTGGCAAATAAAATGCCGGAGGGTATTGTCGTCAGATGTATTGTCCGTCCGTCCGTCTTGTCGACGTTACCGCGATATCTCAAAAATATTGACCACAGCTTTCCCAAATTTTTGTCAGAGATGCATCTTATGATGGACAGGATCCAATTTAAAACTAGCTTCCTTTTTGTATTTATATACTTCTTATGAAACTTTAAAGTATTAATCTTTTAGGCCGTCTGAGTGGTTCACATTGGGACGACGTTATCATGATATCTCAAGAAGGATCCAACGCAGCTTTCCCATTTTTTTTCACAGATGCACATCATAATGGACCACTTTCCTATTGAAAACTAACTTCTGATTTTCATACTTGTTGTGAAACTTTTGAAGTGTTTATTTGGTGGCAGACCGGATGACGCACAGTACAGTGGTCTATGTCACCAGAACTTGCCCCAAGAACAAATTCAAAAGTGCTCTTTCATTTCACAGACAATAATATGGAAATTGTATGTAAATTATTCTTCTGCGAAGTCTAAAAAAATGCATAATTGAGGAAAAAATTTGTGGGCGCCGAGAGTAATCCATTCTCTGAACGCTACTTTTACTTTATGGACCCGGAAAAGAGATAATTGCACTGATTATACTGTGGCATAACAGGACCACCTAAAGCAAATTACAGCCTTATTAATGCGGACCCTTCAGTCAATGTTTCGTATTGAAGATGTCTAGTTTTTCTTTGTGAATGTGTAGACTGTGGAATCTAGTGTTAAAAATGTTTTTCATTCTACAACAAAGATTCTAATATTATTGCAAAAGATTTGAGGAAATGTCACACATTTCGCTATAATATTAGAAGCATTGTTAAAGAAGGAATTAGTATGCTAACATTTAGAATATGTCAACGCAGGCAATGTCATTTTATGGTTCAAGTATTTGAAATTCATTTTGCCAAGCAGTTTGCTTTGATCATTTATATGAGTGAGGACATGATATGTGTTTTATATGTTGCATGAACTGTATGTAACTTAGTCAGACCCGTCTGCTCGCCTGTCCGTTCTTGCGTAGGGCCTAGTTTAAACCATATTTCCTGTACCCTTGGGCTCACACTAACCTAATTTTGCGTGGTGACACTTCCTTAAATGGCGGTGTGTCATGTGCCAAAATTGGGTCACTGTGACCTATTTCTCAACCTTTAACCCCACAAGACGTTTCGGCTTGTGCAAGCCATATTTCTTAACTATACTTAAAAGACATGTAATGCACAACTTAACAATCAAATCGCATTTAGCCGGACAGAGAGACTAGGTAGCAGGCAAATTTTAATAAAAAATGATTGAACATTCGAGTAAATTTATTTGTTAACAAAATCTTGCCAGAAAATCTTCATCATGCACATGGTTATAAAAAGTAACTTTTCGCATGCAATGTACGAAACGCATTTAACTTATATGAAACAAACCTCACCTCTTTCAAACACAGCTTTTAATGTATGTTTATATATATTTGTTTAAACCATTGTGGAAAACAAAATACGCAGCCTGCGCCTGCTTTGGAGGCAAAGTATTTTATTGCAGAGTTGTTCTTGTGCTGATCAAGGCACACATGAAAACACAATTCTTTTACTTTCATTGAAAAATTGCTTTCAATGGAAATAGAATCAAACTAAGCTTTTAACTTAGCCTGATTTAATAAGTGGAAGTCATTATAAATATCATCTAACTGTTAAAAGACCTGACCAGTCACTAAATATTTTATTGTCTGCAAAGCAGACCAAGTTTAGGCTAACTTGGGGCAAGGGTGTAGAATATTAGGCATGGTCAAGGTAAAATCATATGAGGGGTCAAAGGTAAAGGTCATAGTGACCCAAATGCACGACACAGGCATATCTCGTGAAATATACAGCAGCGAAAAGGCCTTGGATTAGGTATTATGGAACAAGATTGAAATATTCCAGCGTTTCGAAGTACAGTGGGAATTATTTTTTTTCTCAGTGTGTTACGTAATAAAGTAGCTTACGTGACGGAAAAGGGGTGAAGTAAGAAGAGGGAGTGTGGAGCATGGTCACATGGTTTGTTTGGGGGTGGTGGTGGAGGGGGGCGTACAGTTGCACTGCAGGTATTCAGTAACTCTAGTTCGGACCTTCAATATATACACTCAAAATTTGTAAACGATTTCAATTTTAAAGGAAGTTTCTGCAACGAGTTTTGTTAATTTATTTATTTTATTTATTATTATTATTATCATTATGATTATTATTATTGTTGTTGTTGTTATTATTATTATCATTATTATTATTATTATTATTATTATTATTATTATTATTATTATTATTATTATTATTATTATTATTATTATTTGAAGTGGAGTTCGGCACCTCACTCTCGACGTTAACGTTACATGCGCCAAACACAGGTTCCCAGAGTCTTTAGGCCAAATAATATAATTCTAAAGGTTTTATCTTTGGTTTCTCCTGGGCAGCTACATTGACCAATAAAGGGTAACATTTATTGACATTTGTTTTTCTATTCATTTTATTAAGACATACTTGGTTTCCAAGTGTAGTAAGACGGAACTTGGTTTGCTTTGCAGGCAATAAAACATTAAGTTTCATGCAAACTGTCAGTCATTGTTTTTCATACTGTTAATGGATACAGTGTGGTAGTTACAGTATTTTCATGTGTAGATTTGCAGTAGAGAAAACAAATTTAATATTCAGATAGTGCGTACATTTGGTATGTTTGACTAATGTAGACACAGTACAATTTTGTTTACTAATGGTAACAGCACAAGGCATGTGAAATGGAGCTGATCTTTCGTACTGTTGGTATCACTATTTGACATTTTATCATATATGAACACTCACTCAATGTACAGTGTTATAAGTATTTACGTTACATATCATAACAGGTCCCTCGTATACAAGGAAACAGACTTCCACTGGGACTTACACCTCCGTTAAACTATCCCCCTGGCAGGTTTAGAGATCTAGGGTAGTTTAAGGCCATTTACACCATGGATTAAGCTATACTTCCTTCTTGCATACGGATTCTTAAACCTGGTGTAACTTTACACCAGGGGTAACTTTGCAACACCTTTATGCATACGGATTAGACTTTACACCATGGTTGTTCCCTGGAATAAGCTAAACCACAGCTACACCACCTTTATGCATACGGGCCCAGGGCTCGTATGCATAAAGGAGGTGTAACCTACCCATGGTATAACTTAAAACAGTTTTAGTTACCCCTCAGTTCATTGTGTAAGATAATCGGTATGCATAAAAGCTAGTGTAGTTATACCCAGGGTAACTAATCCATGGGGCAGTTGCACCACTGTATAACTGAAGACCTTGGTACAAGTTTTAACTCCCTTTACTGACTCTGACCATCTGACCTGTCCCAGGGAAGCACAGTGAAGACAGTCGTGTGACTGCTATCCCCTTTAAATGACAGATTGAACTACGTTACAAGGGGGGCAAGGGGCTTCAGATTTATGTTTGTCAAAATGCAAATGAGTGTATGAACAGTGGTTAATAATGGAATTATTAATGATTTTATATCTGTGCATGATAAATAATAAACTGATATGTGTATATTTAATCCTCAAAATGTTTCTGTGTTATGGAAAACATGATGATGTAAGTGATCTTTGGAATTCAATGAACATTACAATTTCTATCTACCCCATATAACCCCCTTTTTCCAAGTCCAGCTGCCACAACAACCATGGCTGTACAAGACGTAGACAGCAAAGCCAAAAAGGAGGAGGGGAATTGGCAACATGAGGAGAAAGAACACTTATTTGAACGTTCTTTAGCTATGCCCCACTGTTATAAGTGCGCCATCCCTTTGTTATCTGCAGATTGTAAGAAGTATTCAAATAGACACATGCAATGTGTACATTTTTAAACAAGTGATGGTTAGTAGCTTGTGGAAAAGGCAAAAATGTTGATCCTTTCACGAAGTGTCACATAAATAACAGTTTGTTTGATCAGAAAGTACACTTCTGTGAATGATCTTTCATTAAATGTATACTTTACACATGATTGTATGCGCATGTACATGATTGTATGCGCATGTTTTACTTTATTGAGCCGTAAAAGAAATATTGCGTTTATTATGCTGTGGCATAACTAGACCACCTGAAGCAAATGGCAGCCTTATTAATACGAACCCTTCAGTCAGTGTTTCGCATTGAAGATGTCTATTTTTTTTTGGTTGTTGAACGTGTAGACTGTAGACTCTTGTCTTAAAATGTTTTTCATTCTACAGCAAAGACTCTAACATTATTGCAAAATATCTGAGGAAATGCCACATATTTCGCAATAATATCAGAAGCACTGTTAAAGAAGGAAAAGTATGGTAACACTTAGATTATGTCAACGTCGGCAAGGCCATTTGATGGTTCACGCATTTGAAATTCATTTTGCCAAACAGTTTGCTATGATCATTAAATGAGTGAAAGCATAATCTGTGTTTTATATGTCGCATGAACTGTATGCTTAACCCAGGGAAACACATGATTGGCACAAGTGGTACTAATAATGTTGTATTGTACCACAGAATATAGGGTTGGTGGATATATATATCCTTTAATACAAAGGGTTTAGCAAGATTATTCAATTTGCATTTAATGTTTGTAAATATTGTTTAATGGTGTTCCTCTTTAACTCTCATGTCATATTATGATAGGCGATAAGAAGTCCCCCACAAGGAACTGGAAGGGGGCTTTTTAAGTTTGCGACTCGTCTGCCCATCTGTCTGTCCTTGTGCAGGGGCTATTCGAAAAAATTATAACTAAAAAAATGAATATTCGAGTAAATTTATTTGTTAAAAAATCTTGCCATAAAACCTTCATCTTGCACATCAGAAATAACTTCTATTTTTTGCGAATGCAATATACAAAAAGCAGTTAACTTATCTGAATAATAATAAACCTGACCTGTTCGAGCACCTCTTTTCATGCATGTATGTATATGTATATTTGTTTAAAACCATATGTATGTCTTAATCGGATGCATAGAAAAACAAACGTCAATAAATGTGACCCTCCATCGGTCAATGTAGCTGCCCAGGAAAAACCAGAGATAAAACCTTTAGAATTACAATACTTGGCCTAAAAACTCTGGAAACCTGTGTTTGGCGCATGGAAGATTTACCTCAGGGATAAGACGCTGAACACCACTTCATTTTTTTAATTAAAAAAAAAATAATGAAAATAAACAAAACTCGTTACAGAAACTTCATTTAAAATGGAAATCGTTAATCAATTTTGAGTGTACATATTGAAGGTCTGACCTAGAGTGACTGAATATCTGCATTGCAACCGTCCAAAAAAACCCAAACCACGTGACCATGCTTCGCATCCCCTGTACTTAATTCACCCCTTTTCCGTCACGTAGGCTACTTTATTGCGTAACACATTCAGAAAAAATAAATCCCGCATTTCGAAGTCACATTCAGAAAAAAATAAATCCCCCTTTACTCCGAAATGCGGGAATATTTCAATCGTGTTCCATAAGACCTAATCCAAGGACATTTCGGTGCTGTACATTTCACGGGAAAAGCGTGTGTCATGCACCAAAAATTGTTTCACTATGACCTGTACCTTTGACCACTCATATGATTTTACCTTCACCAGGCCTAATGTCATATATAGTATAACCGACACCAAGCAAATTTTGTTTGTAAACACTTCATAGAATAGCTGAGTGTCATGCGCCAAAATTGGGTCATTGCGACTTATTTCTTGCCTTCACCCCACATAACGTTTCACCTTGTCCTATACTAGCCATGTTCCCTGTTTCATAAGAATTGATTCTACCACATTTGGTGGCTGGACACTTCATGACATGGGGGTGGGTCGCACGCTGAATTGGATCAGAGTGACCTTGATCTTTGACCCCTTATATTGTTTTAGTTTGTCCAGGCCATACTTCATGTACGGTGATGGATTATGTATTGCTATGCAATACTTGATCGAGTTGAAAGTGACCTTTACTGCGACATTATTCGGTCACTTGTGACATTAATTTACTGATATTGTTTCAAAGAATATTGCATATTACATAAATATTCATACTTTTAGTTGAATTTGTTATTTTAAGCAAAACATGGTGCAAAAAAGTTTAAAAGATCACTGTTGCTCTTTGAAGTTAATTGAACTGTTGGTAAAGATGTGACTGGTCAGGTATTTTTACAGTTATACGAAATTTATATCGATTTTCGTTTGTGAAACCAGGCTAAGTTAAAATCTTAGTTTGATTTTATTTCCATTCATTGCAATTTTTTCAATGAGTAAAAGAATAGTGCCTTCATGTATGACTTGATGAGCGCAAGAACAGTTTTGCAATAAAATATTTAGCTTCAAGGAAACGGTCATTGTTGTTCATACTAGTAATGGATACAGTGTGGATTTCTGTAATTACAGTATTTTCGTGTGTAGATTTGCTGTAGAGCAAACACATTTAATATTCAGATAGTACGTCCATTTTAGCATGTTTGAATAATGTACACACAATACAATTTTGTTAATTGCTGGTAACAGCAAAATGTATGCGAATGGCTGATCTTGCGTACTGGTGGTATCACTATTTGGCATTTTACCATATCTGAACCTTCACTAAATGTACAGTGGTATGATTATCTACTTTACATATCATAACAGATCCATCGTATACAAGGGAATTGACTTCCACTGGGACTTACACCTCCGTTAAACTATCCCCCTGGCAGGTTTAGAAATGTGGGGCAGTTTAAGCCTATTCACATCATGGATTAAGCTATACTTCCTTCTTGCATACGGATTCTTAAACCAGGTGTAACTTTACACCAGGGGTAACTTTGCCACGCCTTTTTGCATACGGATTAGACTTTGCACCATGGTTGTTCCCTGGAATAAGCTAAACCACAGCTAAACTACCCTTATGCATACGGGCCCTGGGGATGAATAATACAATGCACGTACTTACACTGAAAGGATCAATCGCCGTATTGCTTACGTTTGCCACAAAATATACCCAACTTCGCACAATAGTTGATGTGTTGGCAAAACATCAAACACATGTTTTCTCCGAAGGTCGCAGAAAAGATGTCAACTGTCCCTCATCATCAGGGACATTGCCTGAAATTTTGCTGAATTTTGCCCACTTCACCATGTGTGTATTTGCTGCTATATTATTTGTTAACCATTGTGTGTCCCTAATGGTCTTGACTACTTGCTCTTGAAATTACGGTTTGAATGTTTGGATCCCTAGGGATGCTGAATCATGCCCAGACCGATTTCTGGACAAAGCTTAAAAATATCATATTTCTTTACAGGAAGGCCTATTATACTTTAAATGGTTGATTTTTTGAAGCAATAAGACAATCCCCGCAATTATCCCAGCCATGAGAAAATCTTTCAGCAGCATTGACAGTGTTCTGAAGATCATGGCTGGATGCGACGTCAAGCTAGGTTCCATGGACATGTGTCATTGGTGTAAAATGCTGGGAGCTTGTCTCTGATGTTGAATACACGATGAACATTGCATGATTGGTGTACTAGAACGCAAACCTGTACAAAATGAAGTCATATAAAGGCAGCGTGTACGTATGAGAGAAAGCATTAAAATCACAGCAACGACGCATTTCCACAAATTAAAATGTGAATTGCCCAAGGAGGACATTAAGCTGCAATTCTATTTCATCTGTTTTCTTTGAATCACACAATAACCCCGTCCAAGTGAACTATGTAACATGACCAATATACATTTCACGAAATATGTTTTGCATTTTCATCTTTCATTTTTCTCGAATCCATTCAGGGTGTCGATGCATTATTTTCTCCCTCCCCCAAGTCTTTCAGATCATATCGAATCTGGATCAAATGCACGGATTAAATCAATCTTGGGGGGGGGGGGGCAAAATCTGTTTGCATGGACTAAATCAAAGAAAGCCAGCAACAGGTTTAATTATGTCTCTTAAGACGCAAAAAGGTAATTGAATAATTGGGAAGCCCCTGACTATAACCAGCTACCATACCAATCCAGAGAACACATGGGTGAAATGAGCTGGTGGCACATAGTCACAAATAGTGGATTGTTAAACGTAAAAACCCCATATGACTTGGGTTTTAGTACGCAAAACTTAAAATGGTATGGTTGGAATTATTAACGATTGGATTTAATTCAAGGTGTTTTACATTCCAGTGCAAATGAAGTATTACTTGATTAAATCTTGTTGGTGTTCCCCCCCCCCCCCCACAACTCGCTAAACTAGTGTTAGTTCAGGCCAAAACGCAGGATTGCCACGCAGTAGCGCCTTCAATGTTAGAAATTTATTCATTATGCTAACGAAGTGTTACGTTACTTATCATCTCTGATTTCAAGAAAATCCTCCTTGCAATGGATGCTCTTTTCCAGATGTAGCTTCAATACCTGTAAAGTCACCATATTGTAACTCGTTCTGAGAATCCAACATTTGTTAGTATTCCTGAAAAAACCTGTTGTAAAAGTCATTGGCATGTGAAAAAATTTGGTGTGTTCATATCTACTCAGGTAATGAACTTAGATTGGCAAGTTAACACTATCATATGATGGGATGCATCCAAAATGGAATTTAGTTCAAAAATTGAGCAACACTTTTCTGTTGAAAATTTGATGTTTTATAATTGAAGGATAACATGGCCTGATATACTTAATACATGCCACCAAAAAGTAAAGCCCAATATGTATGTATGTGTGTGTGTGTGTTTGTGTGTGTGTGTTTACGTGTGTTTTATATTTTAATATTACCGCATTGAAATTGGCAGTTTTAATCATAAAGAAAATGAATGGAACAAATAAAATATTGATATTGCGGTCAACGGACCTATGAATCCTGATAGGTAATAGTAGAGACCTAGGTCAAATAAAAGAGGTCAGCTTCACTTTGCCCTTCAGTTGAATCCCTCCAAATGCGAACCGGTTGAAGGTGGACATATCTGGGAATAAACAGAACCTGCTGCATTCTGTGGTTGAAAACGTCATGTAACTCAGGATGCATGTGCTGCCTTCAACCAGAATAGAGTATCTCACATGCCCTATTCCAAACTTGACATGGGTTTACTCCAAAAATATATCATACTGCTGTTGATCACTGTATTTTGTGTAGTTGAACTGAAATATGCTTAGCTCTGCTAGGGCCATCTTCTGCGCACGTTGGCTAAAAATGTGCCCCTGGCTTCCATCATACTAGAGGCCAAACTACAAACATAAGCGGCTATAAAAATTGACCCCCTACAGAAAATACACGAGACAAGAGGAAAGCTGTAAAAGTAGCGACGGATTGGGGTCTTCGAGTAAAAACCTCAAATTTGTGATCCAGTATTTTCTGCCTTGCTAGTCAAAATTAGGCTCACTCATTCGTACAAGAATTCTTTTTTTTAAAATTACGGTTTGTACTGCCCCAGCGGGTATCCAGAAGAACTAAGGTATCTAATCTTTCCCTTAAAAATGATATTTTTCACATTTCAAATGTTACATTCCGCGAAAATTGCAATCAAGTACTAAGACCCTTATTTATGCCAAAACGGTCTTATTTGTGCATGCAATTCAAATGACTTATGCTAAAAAGATAAAAAACATAAAACAGTATAGGATTAAAAGCCATATAAGGTTATAATGACCTTGTCACATGATGGCATACGATGTAGTGTCACAAAAATGCCAGATAGTACACTGACCTTTTTCTGCAAATATTGATAATTTCATAATAGTAGCTTTTACGTCTGTGTGGCTTTTACATAACCAATTCTTGCATGTGTTTGACAGCAAAGATACTCAGACGTCAGCTCCAGACAATGGCTGTGACACTGTAACATTTTTATCAATTAGTATTGAAATCAAATCCATAAGTCAATTCTCTGTTAGTTATTTCGGGATATGTGTGTATTAACTTTCCTGTCCTTATTGGTACTGCCATATACGTGATATTGGTTTGATTTCGTCAACTTGAATTGGATATTTTAAGATTCCATACAACACCGGACTTTTGCAGTAGAAGGTTTTTATTGGACATCGTATCAAGTTGCAGTTAAAGGAACTGTTTCCTACATAAGAAACAAAACTATGCAATCTTAAGGACCGGCCTCAAGTACAAAAAGGATAAACCATCTTCGTCATAACATCAAAAACAACAGATCACTCGCCCGTTTGGTTAGCAAATTAACATGTCAAATGCTAATATCGTTTTCTTAAAATCACATCTATAGAGCATGGAGACTACGTCACTATTTTTCACCCCCCCCGAGTTATATCATACAATATTGCATCATATCATATATCAGATCTTCTTGCAGGACATGATCAGAAATGTGGTGGCGATATATATATATATATATATATATATATATATATATATATATATATATATATATATATATATATATATATATATATATACATAAATATATATACATATATATATATTTATATATTATATTTATATTCCCATAAATCTGCAACCCCCCTGTTAGAATCTCACTAAATTCACTCACAACATTCTCGTTGTAGTGGGAGGTATGTTAGACGTAACAATCATAACAAATGATGAAGCCTAACGCTGATCAAAGACATTATCACTTAACGTATAGTTCATGAGAGAAACATTCTATACAACGTTTGGGCAGGGAGTTCTCACGTGTACATATGTTTATTATTTGCTTCAAATCATGTTTATTTTGTTGTTTACCATTGTATTCTTCCGGGGTTATGTCATGTTGACAAAAGTAGTGCCGGATCAATGGATAGATATGTGCGCAATGTGATTCGCCGTTGTAGTTCATGACCTTGCGTTCACAAGAGAATGACTCAAAGGAAAACTATTGTCTCTCTAATGTTAACTTCGGGCTGAATGTGAATATTGAAAAATGAATAACACTAGTATCAATTCTTGTCTATAGATGCTAATGAATGTCGATAAATGTTCAAATGAATTACAGTTGATAGCGAACACAAATAAAAAACAAACCAAGATTAAACCCAGCATCAATCATATGAGGCACAGCTAATTAGCATGCCCCATTTTCTTTTTAATCTACTCTTGCATATCTCAAATCCCATCAGCAGTGCGCCGACCACATTGGGTTCCTCAAGGGGCTCTTCTTCTATTACCAGTGGCATGTGAATAGAACATCCTGGTGCTGAAATATGGACAAATAAGATGCATCTTGGTCTCATTAGCTTTGATGATGGGTTTTAAAATGGTATTAGTGCACATTTTTCTGCATTACTATGATTTTATTTTATATTTTTTCATAAATTTTGAGCTCTATGCTTTTAAATTATCTCGTTTTTAAAATTTAGTGTTACCTATTAATACTGCACAGTTACTAGCCTGGCTATGCTTTATCATAATATTATCTAGCTTTCTTACTTACCTTGCTTTTTTTGTAAATGTTGACCTTATCATGTTCATTTATGAAGGTTTTTCAAAATAAATATTAACTGTTAATAATTGACATATTCTTGCATGGTTATGCTTCTCTTTTGCTCCTGAATTCATTGTGGCTATGCATGAAGAACACTATTTTTGACCGATCATTCCCGACAATTGAGCATGAAACCCATACGTAAAATACTACATTTCCTTCCAATTAATTTCCACTACATATTGGGATTTTTGACGAAATTAGAATGATGAACAGAAAGAATTACCTGAACATGATTCGCAACTCCTGTGTTTGTTGGTATGTCAGTACGCATCCCCACTTATACCAGTTCCACAGACTCCAGGTTGCCGGCAGCAACAACAATCACACGGCAGTCCCTCTTGGCATGCTCACACTTGTTTCTCACATTTAGCTCATCTGTCTGAATTCTCTGTCTGCATGTTCTTGTGTTCTGTTGCACTCAAGGTCACCTCAACTGATTCAATGAGAAGTTACCATGTATTTCTAACAAGAACAAAGAAACAGTGACATTCTGAGAGTGTCAGTTTTGATGCCACATAGACCTACAGAAGAACACTGTATGATTGTAAAGACAACAACTACTTACATTTACACTAAGTGGAAATATATATTTCAATAGGAATAATACAATAAACAGAGCACGTGCTACAGAAAAGAGTGGTTTCTCCTCATTTTGTAGGGTACACAGCCTGCCGCTTTTCTGGCAACCCAGTCCATGTTTTATAATGTACCAACATTGAGAGGGACAATCTGATAACAACAACAACAACAATTACAACAACAAAAATCTTTGTCAGTACGATAAATCTGTACAGCCAGAGCGAGGGACATGTAGATATGGTAGGAAACAGATAGGGAAAGGCAGACAGGCCAGATGACAAAAAAAAAAAAAAACTAAAAGGGTTTTGATGCTGGGGGCAGTAAATCTTCAAGTCCAAGCACTACAGGATAAAAAAGCCATGGACGAATCAACCTTAGAATTGTGATGGGTGAAAAGTACTTAAGGCTGTCGGTCCGGACAGCAGATAAGCTGGTAATTATTGCACAGTGGTATCAGCAGGAGGCGCTGCTGTCTGTAAGGCTGGTTCCCTGTGCAATGGTTTGTATATACCACTAAAACTAGATGAATGTCTCTTTCATATAGTTTGCTAGATATTCGAAGTTGAAATAAATGAAAGCGTTGCAACAACAAACCCCGGGCTTATGAATACAACCAGTCAGCATCTGCCCACCACCTTGGCACAGGTGCAGGCCGCGGCTTACATTATGACCCAAAGTGTTGTCTGAATTCCCTTACAGGCATATAATTAATAACCAACATGGTCTTTATTATGTGGTTTAAGTTCTGGAGATCTTGGAGAAAGGGATTAATAAAGTTTGTCAGGTAGTTTGACTGCGTAGATTAAAGTATTTCTGCGCCAATATTAGCAATCCATGTTGCTGTGACATATACAAATGTGGTACCTTTAACATCTGTTTTGCTTTTCAAGAAATACGTCATTGAATATCATCAGTTTTTTTGTCATTCAGATGTAAGTCGTTTAGGACAGCACAACCTCTGAAGTTTCATAAAAGGTTTAACCTCACAATTTCAAGACTGTTGTCAACTGATGCCAATATCACTTCCTTCGGCAATTTCACCTTTGTTTTTTATTGAGTATGGACAGTGCAGCATATCGTTATGATCTTTGTTATGCCCAAAACAAAGGGATACCAAACAGAAACGGTATGCATGTGTGTGTGTGTGTGTGTGTGTGTGTGTGTGTGTGAGAGACAAAAAATCATCTCCAAATTAAAAGACATGTGTAATCTTACTCTTAGAAAAAGACTGGATAGATCATTTTCAAATTTGATAGACATGGGTTTCTTCTCAAAATATTATAAACAGAACAAACTGCTTGCTATCGTATTCCAAATACAGGCGGAGGATTCCGTTGAAAGGCAAACCTGTGCCTAAAGGGTTGAAGCTCATTGCCAAAGAACCTAAAAGCCAATAATTAAAGATGTGAGACAAAGAGGGTAAGGAAGTCTACAATCAATACGTGCGTCGCTTCATGGATCTTCGTATCTAGATTCTGGGAAAGAGATAAGATTAATCCAAAAAATACACTCGAAAAAGGATACACGCTGAGATAGACCAAACAAATATTTGTGGTAATTAAAGTCCAATACATATCACCTTTGCCCCATAAAATCAGCGACACGAATGGAGAAGCAATACAGGATACTTATTACGAGCCACAGCCAAACCAAATATATTCAGAGTGGAAAAAATGTTTTTATACGCGGCAATTAACTATTTATGAAATGGCCAGGATATCTGGGTGTATGCTATTCCAAGCAAAGACATATAAGCTCTTTGAATAGGAGAGAACGATTAATTTTGGGATGTGATTTACAAAGCTTGCTATGTAAAAAGCGACGAGGAAAGGAAACCTGACTGATCTATAAGCCCATGAATTTTGCATACAAACCTACATTTCAGCTAGCCCATGTGCAGTGTCCGAGCAGTCTCCGCTTGGAATGATCACCAAATGATATGATCATTGATGCAAAAATAATACATAAAGCAATAGAAAATTTAAAACAAACAAACAAACAAACTGTCTTCATCTTTTCCTCAAAATCGGGGAGAGAGTTTAGGTTACCGATGCATCGCCAATTGGTGATGCATTTGTTCCCCAGTTGTTGTAAAATCTGCCCAATGCATAAGGAACACGAGTAGGTTACAAGGATTGGTTGTGGGAGGTGCTCCAGACTTAGTCATCTTTTACCACTGGCATTATTATGAGATCTGTTATGTTACCTTTGTTCTGACCTTATTATAATTGATTCCGAAACTTACAGGTCATTTACATATTTGTGTGTGTGTGGTACAACAATGGACAATTTGTGTTCTTTCCCGTCGGTTAGTTTAAACATATTTTATTTGCAAAAAAAAAAAAAAAAAAAAAAAAAAAAAAGGAAAAGAAAAAAAATGGCCAACAGACACAATGCCTATATGAAGGACTCTTTTTCGTGGGTTGTTTGATGCCTTGCTTTGTTGTGGTCAGATTCTATATTAAATTGACAACTTGAGATAGCCTCTTTAATCAAGCAAATGTTCACTTTTTTCTTTTCAGTGCGCTATATTACTTGATATTCATTCCACGTGTATCAGCCATGGTCAGCGTGGTGTTCTTACCTGACTGGAAATACGCTGTGACCAGCAGCTGCTGACGTATTGCATGTCAGTACTCCTGAAGGCATACACAACATATAGGATCATACTGCATGTTTCCAGGTAAATGCGAATGTAAATGTGCATCTGTATTCGTGCTGTTGTTGAGCTGGTGAAATTACCAACTGTCCAATTTTCATCATCCATAGACTTGTGATTTGATTGAGAACCAGCTAAGGAGGCAGTTTTCATGTTTTGTAAAATCTTTTGCCGAAAATGTTATTTTCAGAATTCTACCGAGTGAATTAGATCTGGGCATATTTCATAAGCCTGCTGTGTTTTCATACAGAAATTTTGGCATCATTGAGGAACTCCGGCGACTGACATAGAGCTTGCCTGAATCATGTTGTTGGTGTTTTCCGTTTTTCTCCACAAATTCCTTAAGCCTATTGTATTTGATTCTTTGTCTCGGTGGGTGGCTAATTTCTTGGATGCTGTCAAACGTGTCTCATGCTTACGAATATGAAAACCATTATTTTCAACACAAGAAACCATATGTAGTTTTCAGGATCATTTTGCTGAACCAAGCTGCTATGAAATGTATCATAATGCGGGAACGGTTGTCCTATACCTTCCTGTACCTTCGTGAACAGAGTGACCACTACCGTAAAGATGTTAAAATGTCGCTCATTATTTGTTTTATATAGGTATGTCTATTCATATCAACATGAACTATTATCTCATATAAAAAGTTACAATGATTATTTTCTTCTTAAATGTCACACAACCCATCTAGTGGAAAATTACGATAAATTAAAAGGAAAGTTTTTTTGTCATATGGCAGAGAATGTTTCATAGCCTGTTGTGCACTCACTTCATTGTAATGATGGTATATACTACATACACAATTGAAATTAACTTATTATTCGATGCCGAAACCCTTCAAGAAAAGAGCTTTAACTTTGCAAAACACGTGTGGTCGGATATAATGGGTTTGTTTGATGTGTAGCAGATCATGCGGACCTACAATTTGTAGGACAGAGCCATCCTTTATGCTATTTTTTTGTTTCTGTTATAAGACATGGTAAAATAGCATGGTAACCAATTAAACTACATGCAGACCCAGATTTTGTTTTTGGCATATATTTTCAATCTGATAGATCTCCTACATCTGTTACTTCATGTGCCTGTATACCATAAGGAAAAGAATTGGTTGCCCTTTGGTTTCTTTTACAAAGTGATCTGTGCTTTCATCTTTCATGCAATGGACCAATTCATTCTGGGCTGTTTTTGATATGTAGGTTGCATTTTTAGGGGCAATTTGCACGTGACTTCTCAAAACTTCATCTCCAGCATCAATTCTGAATTTGAAAAGAGGCTTGAAATTACAAAAATTTTCATTTGGATCTTTATTTGTTCTGTAATCCCTCTGTCCACAAAGGGCAATACTGTGCCGGCCACACCACTCTAAGAATTTGATTTTTGACTATAGAATGTTTCTATTGCCTGCCACTGTGTCCTTTTGCTATTCATGTGGAAATCTAATTTTCAGCTAAGTTTTTATAGTTTTCGATAGATGATTTAATATTTGCTGCCTTTTGATGATGATAATCCAAACATCCATGTTTTCAAAGATCTTCCTTGGTATTTTTCTGATTGGAGTACGCTTCAGTGATAAGATATTTTGATTTTAAATTGTGTAATGCTGATGTTGGAAACAACGTATATGCTTGGCAATACAATCCCTCCTTGGCTTGTGAGTAGCATATGAAAGTACATTTATCAAACCACTATTCACTGCAAAATCTTTGCATGAGTCCTGATTTCCTTTTGCTGTCCTTATATTCTTTTGCTGGGAATTTCTAGCCTTTATGTGGTCTCCATTCCGTTATAAGTCTGTATATAATTTCGTCCGATGTTTGTGCATTATCAATATATTTACTGATTCCATGTGCAGTGGAGTGGTCCAATGGTTTTGGTAGGTTTCACCATGGCTTTGGGGTGTCTTTATGTATTTCGGAGTCTTTCCTAGTGGCTGATGCAGTTTGTTGACTGAGATCTTTTATACCAGTGGTTTGACCACTGAATGAAAAAAAAAATGTGTTAGCAAGTTGTTGTTTCTTGGGTTTGCATGCAGATTGGGTGCAGTATGGTCTTCTTTCAGTGAATCATTTCGTTTTTTTTTCTTGTAGCATAGTTTTCACAGCAACAACGTGATTTGGTTCCAATATAACGTCATTTTCATTATCAATATTTTGTTTTGTCCACATGATACATATTTCACATTTTGCACTGCAAGGGACCATTGGTACTATTGCAACATCAAAAATTGATGGTATTGTTTCTGTCACATTAGGGCATATGCATTTGATTTCTAAGCCAAGTGCATTGGATACAGCAAAGACGTTTTTCATCCCTGCCCAGTTCTTGACATTGGCTATGTACATAGCAAGTTTATACATCTCTTCCAACTTGTCCTTCATATTAGCTTTTGCAAATTTCCTCAGACAAGCACAGCGCAAACAGATCTGCCGCACTTAGAAATGCTGTGGAATCAGTCTTTGTTTGGGATGAAGATACATTGTAAAAACTATGGGTGATTCTCGGAACATTCTGGTCGCAGCATCGACTCCAAAGCTGAACTGGCTCATAACAGAGGGCTAGCTGATTTATCATCTGAAAGTTAATATGTTATCATCAGACTATTTCATTACATTTTGATGAAAATACCTTGCGTAAAATCAGGTGAGATGAAAATTTTAACAACAAACAATTTTCCTGAGGCTAATGCATGACTTAATGTTCCCACCCATTGATTCACCCCAGTATCCATTTTTACATCTAAAACCTGTTGCTCCGTCTCACTCTTACTATCTTGTGATATAATCTCAGCTTTCTAATGCTGATAAGTCATATAATTTCCACTCATTTACTATATGTATGACTGTGTAGCTGCAAATTGCAGACACAAGCATGGATCACCTTGTTCAAACAGTGTAAAATTGCATCCTCTCAGAGTGAATGTCTATCTGTCTATGTCTGTGTCCTCTTTCTGTCTACCTATCTGTGTGTGTGTGTGTGTGAGTCATAATATCTAATTCAGAAAGGGACATCCCAGATCAATGTTGCAGATTTTCGGAAAAAGTTAATATCCAGGTACTGTTCACATTTAGGCACTCATTAATTAGAATTTTGTAACCTACATTATATTAAACAAAATTGATTGACATATATGTATATATGTATATTTATATATATATATATATGTATGTATATCCTACAAACATGAAAATCACATTAAAACAAGCCTTTCATGCTGTAGTTTGTTCCCATGGTCCCTAAATGACGGGCAACTTCCTAATGATGTATAGGACCTGGCTATTGTATCATGAAGGAATAAATAGTTTAGTCCTCCACGATTGTATATAAAGTTTCTTCTTGATGTATTTATACATTTCATCCAATCACCACATTTTTCAAAGGTTACATTTGCATAATTTGCCTGAGAGACCTACTTACATGAAGAAAGTCTGTTTTGGAAAAGAATGGATTTGTTTAATGTTGTCGTAGAAAATGTATGAGAGGAGTCGTGTTTGGTGTTTTGGACACATCTTGCATGTTTATATAATTCCCAAATAAACGTAATAATATTGGTCAATATTGGCAATCCTTTGGTATTAAATATAAGAGTAATTCAAAAGAAAGTCAAAAGATTTTGAAACTTCTTTTGTGGTGTCTAAATTTACGTTGGAAGTGTTTCCAATGAGAAAATTTGTTCACCTGGCCTTGAGGTACTACACACTTGTCATTAAAATACATTATAAATTTGGGCAATATAAGGGTAAGAGTAACTTGTCCATCAGAAAATTTACTTGCCCTGGAAAAGTAGATGAGCATTATTTTTCGTGGTCGGATATCATATATTGTCAAGTAGTGACCTAATATCGTGCAAACACATTTTCATATTTACATTTCCCTGCACCAATGCTGGGAAAGATTTAACTTGTAAAGATGTTCCTTTTTGAGTGCACAAGATTGTCCTTGTACATCTACTTATTATATGCTTTCTAATTTAATTAAAAATAAAGATACAGGTTTACACCTGGCCTGAAATGAAAGCTGAGGGATAGGGCTTTTAGACGGTACCAAGAAAATAATGTTGACAAATGGGTGAAAAGAACTCGTATTTTAAGCCTATCCCAAAAGAGTAGCTCCCAGCCGAAATTGCATTGTAGCCCATCTAAATGTCAATAGCATTAGGCACAAAATCCATGATTTAAGAGAAATGATTCTTCCATAGAATGTTGATGTCTGGCCTTAGCTGAAACTAAAACTGATGAATGCTTCCCGAACTCTCAATTCGTGGTACATGGCTACAGGCTATTCATAGTGGATAGGAATCTGTATCGTGGTGGACTCTTAATTTATATACGAGTTGAAATACCCTGTCATCTCATCGAAGGGTACACTACTCAATACATAGAGGTACCAGCAGTTGAAATAATTGGGAGTTAATTAATTAAATCCAGGAAGATATTTTACCACAGCTTCAAAATTTTAAGGGAGAACATTTCTTGGGAGACTTGCAAACAGTTTCATTTCATCTCTTCAACATCTCTGATGACGTATTTGACAGTTACTATGTTTCTCATACACTCTGAACAAATTTTTAACCAGCATGCACCCCAAAATCGAAATTGATCGAGGTAGGAAACCACCTCACATGTACCAAAAGCTGAGAAAGGCGACTATAAGAAAACATTAGCTTTGGAATAAGTGTTAAGATCACAAAACTTTTCCAAATTGAAAGAATTATCAAAGACAAACAAATATCACCATAGACTTAAATGGTAGTTCATTAAAAACCACCCGTTGCATTACTGTGACAAGAACTCCAACTTCCCTCAAGAATTTTGGTATGTACTTTCAAGCCTTATATTACCAACATGACCTGTCATAATCAAAATATTATTCTTGGAGATAATGGGGGAAATTATTACATACTTGCAAGGTCTTGCAGAAGTAATATAAACATTATTTCTGACCTAAACCAGATTTACCCTGCCACAAGCCAAAGTTTTCTCAATACAATGAAGTCTGATGATTATATTGAAAAAGCTTTTCATCTCTATAGTAATCATCCAAGTGTGCCTAAGGTTTAATGAGTTTAACCATGCTGGTAATTTCAGGTTCTCACACATCAGCACCAGCGATGTACTACTTCAACTTGAAGGCATGATATCCAAGTCAGTGACTGGTATATGATAGGATCTTCACCAAGATCCTATCATATACCAGTGAAATGATTTAAACGTCCTACTGATTGAATGGGTACCAGAAATAAAAGAGTTGATGTTTAGGGTCGTTAAGGTAGCGGCCACATTTCGACTACAGCGGCAATATGGTGACTCATCATAAAATGACTTTTTTCCATTTTCATGAAGCCCATTATCTAAACTTTGTGCTCACCAAAATTGACTTTAAAAAAATAAATATTTATAGGAGAAAAATGAAGAAAAACATCACTAAGTTTGGGCTGTCAATTACACGTGCTTGGTCTGTTTGTTGAATTATGTTAATTAATCGCCAAGTTTAGATAGCACTCGGCCGCCGCCTCTGGCCCTGACAACGCGGAAATGCGGTGGACTATGACTAATGAGACAATGGGGCATCGGTTGAGTGAATTGACACTGCCACATGATATGATGACGAAAAGATGTTACTTCAACCTTTCCTGTATCGACCGAGAAATTCTCTGTTCTTTTTGTTTATCTTATGGTCTATGATTGAAATAAAATAACTCTTGATGACCCGTTTTGACGATCGCCCTTTGTCAAAATGGCGGCTCGATCGACGGGCACGGAAGATTACAGCAAAGGCGGCCGAACGGAGGATTGCCCGAAAATCAGCATTCATCATGCAATAATAATACAATGAGCATTAAAATAATAAAAGTTTGCTGGTGTTCTGATCAGTTTGTTACGTGATGAGTAAACACAATTGGTGATCGGTGAATTTCAGTAAATGCAATGCTGCACGCAAGTTCCTGTAATGATATATCCTTTGATCTCAGGCGGCACTTCGTTGTCTGCGTGGTTCGTGTGTTGACATTCCAGGAAAACATTGCAGTGGTGGTCAAAACCTTACAATGGACACTTGTCGCAAATTATGTTGAAACTAATGGGTTCCCGGCATTTGTAAGACATTTCTTTGAAACTTTTGACTGGGGTGGAGTCTGTGTGTTCAGCAATAATACGACTCTACCCTCAGAAAGCAACCTCATAGGTGGATTACCGGCCCCTGATACTTTCATCAATCAGTGTAATAAAACAGTGCGGGCATTGACCTTACTTTCTTAGTCGTCTCATATACTGTACACAGAAACCGTATAGTCCCTAGTCACTGCTTTCAGACTTAGAGAGTCAAGTAGGAAAGAATTATGTCAAAAACAAAGAGAGAATCAAAAGCAGGACGACGCCAGCGTCAGATTGCCGAGAGTGTAACAGTAACGGACAGAGAGAGCTTGCGAACCAGATAACACAACTCGGGCAAGCTTTATTCTTTGTTCCCTTTTCAAGTATATAAATAACTGAATATTATCATCATGCTTTAAGCCTATTGAATGGCAATCATTTAAATTATTTATTGCTTGGACATTTTCATTAACCCAAATAAAACGTAGGTTTCGGGGGTATTGAGTGAGCAATAAGAACGTATAATTAACCAAAATCAGAACATGCCAGCTGAGTGAACTTCTCCGTAAAACAAACATTTGAAATACACGAGGTCTTCACTTACAGCCGCCATATTTAAACACTGGTTGTTAGGGTCAAGGTTATCACACGTCAGGTCACGTGATTAATCCACTTACAATTCCCGTTTGAAGTCAGGCAGCCGCATGGGAAACCAGCCAGGTAAAACCAACAGCGTGGCTGCCTTTGGAGTCTTTGAGTTTTAAAACATGCTTTTTAACACAGAAAACATCAATACGTTTTACGAGCAATACATCAAATGTGAGGTTTGCATGTGTACCATGTGTACTACAAAGTTGAGCCGGAGAAAACAAACCGTATTCCCGCTACAGACAATCATGTACGAAAACGGGCCATTCTACCTTTCGTTGCGATTTACTTAGAAAACAATTTTCGCAAGATCAATCAATTTTATAAACAACATTTAAAAAAACCCAGTAGGTTTATCCTATCGAAATGAACAGATTTTGGAAGGTAAATACCTAAGCTAGGAACCGTATCTGGGATTTTCCGTTCTAACTATTCCTTCCGTGACTTTTGAAGCGCTAAAAGTGACAGAATTGTAAGACTTTATGATGGCGAGGAAAGAATTCAACAACATTTTCAATATTCATTCATTTCATGAACGGTAAGAACGGTTCCTGTGTATTGGTCAGTACTTAAATCCTGCATAGTTTTTAGACTTAATTGTCGAATATTTTTCCAGTAGGCGCTGCAAAAAGTGCTATCTGATACCCCCTAGGAAAATTACTCAGGACACCATCAAAACTCGTCACATTTATACAAAACCTGGTTCTTTTAAATCTAGACATCTGTACCATTAAAATAAGGTATAGTTTTCCGGGTGAAATGGCAAAAACGAATAAGTTATAAGGGGTTAAAGTCGCTAGTTCAATACGCGCGGTCGAAATATGGCCGCTACCTTAAAAGTGATATCTGAAAAGCAAAATGTTAAATTTCATTTTTGAATAGTGTTTTTAGCTCCAAAAGTGCATCACATTTGCAATAGAAAAGCGCGGGAATTTTCTGCGAAATTGACCCGATGTGGGAAAGTGTTCCTGACGTCACAAACGCAACCTGCTGGCCGTGGTGTCTGTGATCTAAGCCAGAGTACCTTCCGTTTGCCAGCATTTATGGCAGATACAACAGAGCATAGTTATTTCGGAGAGTATGAATTGAGTTTTTTTTGTACGTGGTCTAATGACGATGACCAAGAATTAATAAGAAGAGCTGAAGCAGCAGAGGAAAAGATCATTCAGCCTTACACACATGACGGGACACATGATCCCAACTTGCCGTCTGGGCAATGATAATTCGTTGTAAAAGATATATTTCCTATCAAAACTTAAAATTCCATTTAACAAGAACAAGGATGCATACAATAAATTGGGATTTGCATCAAGATGGGCCAGGTCTTATAGTGTTTCAAATTCAAGCATTCGCGGATACAGCTACGGCCTACGCCTATATAAAAGTCTAAACAAACAGTTACTTTTTCCGTCCAATATGTGTGGTCTATGGATGATTAAACATAAGTTTGCATTTATTAATATAACTTTCAATATCAGTAAATCTCCTGCCCAGCAGTAACCTCACAACCCTGGAGGACAGTCATTTACGTTTCCGTATACATTGTCATCAGTGCAGTTATTTATAATATCCTTTATTTCAGATCGTATCCATTATGTAACAATGGTAAATATTCCTGTGACTGACTTGTTTTCTGGTTCCATTTGAACGAAAAAGGTACAATGCGATGAAATTTTGTACACCGGATTACTGGGAGCTGGCCGTGGACTGGATTTGGCAGCTGTGTAGATGAGGTGTGAATGTGTTAGCTATCCAAACAAATGTTGTCTGCTTATGGGATTGAACACCTCGCAATATACAGTAGTAATTGGACATACACATCACAGTGGCCAGATATCTGTCCGACCCTAGACCTGGGTATGGAATCAAAATGGCTAAACACAATGAAGTTTTGTTACAATATTACTTTGTCACAACATCCTAGACCAGCGTTGTCACTGTGACATTCAATTGATAATTATGTGATACATGGAAAGTCGAAAATTAATTTGTAAATACTGTGGAAAAAATCCAATGAATCACTGTTCCTGGTTTTATGAGTAATGCCTAATTTGGCCACTTCCATGAATCCTTTTATTGACCAGCGGTTGGGCCGCATTTGGCAACAGCAGCAGCTTTTTATTGTCAAACTTGTCCCAAACATTGTCATATTTGACAAATCAAACATAGGTTAGATCGGTTACCAGGGTCTTGCCACTTGTGTCTGTAATTTTTGTCTGTGCGGCTCCACGCTCTCCGTAATTCCAGGTTTTTGAGCGGAATATTAACAAACTGTAGAACTTTTATTGCTACAATTAATAGCAACACACCAACCCACCCTGGGCGGGAGTAGGGACGAAAATGCATGCATTTTTAATCATGTCGGTTTAAACATGTTTTATTCAAAAGAGAAAACACTTGGGGAGAAGGGCAAGGCCCTACGTTGACCTCTCTGGTCAGAATAAGACAATTCTTATGTACCTTTGTGACGTCACAAGCTTTTCGCACCTGGTAGATCTCGGAAATAAACGGAAGGTGACGATTGAAGGTGCAGTGAGTTTTTAAAATAAAAATGTAAAAATCAGTATAATTTTCACATCCATTTTAAACCGCACTGCATGGTGAGAACAACCAATGAGTCACCCATGTATCATATTTGAACATGGTAAATCAAGAGGACCTTTAAGCAAGTTGTAGACACAGCCTCTAAATTTCAAGTAATAAAATCATTAATGGTAGTAAGTTTTAGGTACTGCTCAGTTGTGTACTTTTCTTAGTCACGTGCAAACTGTAGAAAAATTGAAACACTCTTTAAACATGATTTGATATATGCACCGAATGACAATCACTCAACATATGACCCAATGTTGAGGACTGTAAAATTTCCCGATAAAGAGGTTGACAGGTTACGGTTTATTGTCAAGAAAGTTTCAAAATTCAACGCAACCTAGCACTGAAATATTTAGATTCATGAAGATAATATTTAGATTCATTAATTAAACGGTAATATTCAGCGTTTTGATTTAAACCATCAGGCGTAAAAAGTGGTGAAGTATGGGAAGCACTCACTCAGAGTTCTCATTAACTTTGCTCTCATTGTTGGGTTGGAATTTACGTTAAATGCTATGGTTTTTAGAACTATTTCATGGATACTTCTTTAGCTGTGTTGTTCTGTGGATCGTGTTCTACGGCATGTACTTGCAATGGAGGTACAGCATTTTTGTATTGTTCCAGATAAATAAATTTTACAAAAACGATGAAATTTGTTTCTTCACATTGATATTGAAGCTGAGTGTTGATGATTTATTAATTCTCGAATCTCTGCCTTTAGCTGTATTTAACTTTGCTTTCATTGTCAGGTTGGAGTTTATATGAATGTGGGTCATGCTGTTTTCTGAATTACTGATTATGGTGGCACATTTACTGTCGCATAATGTGCATTTTGGTGTAGGGGATGTGTACGTTTCCCATTTGTAGCTTAGTTTTAGGCGCCAAAACGTGCAGTTTAATATCCGAAGGTTCTTGTGGTTTAAAACGTTTGATAGAAAGAGAGCTCTAAAAAGGTTTAGGTTTAGAAAAAGAAAATTAAATCTTTTTGCCTTGAACAACATAGGATATGTAGAACTTTTTTGTTTCTTTTTGCATAACAGTGGACCAATTATTTAAGGAGTTGAACCTTGATATACAGCCATATTTCACAAGTAATTGCGTATGCATGCCAATATCTAAAATTTTAATATACACTGGATTCAAGGCTGAGCATTTATTTTGAGTCTCTTCCAAGAACCGATTAGCAGCTATTTAGCGATTAAGAAAAACAATCCAAGTGTGGCTACATGATGAGATATTGCGGTATAGAATTTCACTCTATAGGCTTGCGGGCCTATGAGACTGTATCACACACATTTTAACCCCTTTTTCTTCATGATAAACTCTTGCATTAATGATTCGTATGAATGGTGGTGTACATCAATTTGCACCAGACATTTGCCTACATATGTAATACATGTTGATGTTTTGGTGCTTGTTGAATCTGTGCCTTTTGTTCTAGCTAACTTTGCTCTCATTTCGTGTTGAAATTTAGGAAGATGGGTAATTTTTTTTTTGAATACTGCTACCATTTTCTGTACACATTTGCAACAAGTAGACTAACCTACATTTGTGTTACATTTGTGAAAATTTGAAAAAAAAACTATTGGGCATTATATAGCATTTGTGAAATTTTGAAATAACTATTTGGTATTTTATCTGAAAATCTCTTTCAAAATTCAATACTCGTCCTTTTTGGTCATATTAACAGGACAGGACAGTAAAAATACAAACAATCAGTTATGACATTTTTAAGGGAATCGTAAAAACACAGCAAGCAATATTAAACTTTATTTGGTATGTTGCATGCTGTTCTAAGATTTATGCATGACATGACAATGTAACGTATCAGAAAAGCTGTTCTGACCATAATAATATTTTATAGTTTTGAGAAAACACGGAAAGTCTCTTAATTTCATGTAATTACCAACCTATCTTGGGTTTTATTATGACATGAAGTGGTTTATCATATTTCGAGCTGGCCAAGAAAAAAAAAATATGCAGCCTGTAATGTGTGGCAAGAGTTTTAGTCATAATTAGACTGAGGCTAACGTTTAGCCAATGTACATACAATATATTGTACATCCTTGAGCACCCATTTCCAACATATCATCAAATATTGCATTTTGACATTTGTTCGGGAAAGGGCTCTCTGGAATAGGTGAATGGCTAGTTTCCCAGTATTATTCAAGAAAAACTTGTAGGCCTTAAGGGTTGGTACACTTTAACAACATTTTACTAAGAGAATACAACATGATGCCCAAACTGTCCTAAAACACACTAGACTTCTCACTTGAGATCATATAAGCTGTATATTTTCTAAAGCTGGACATTTAGATTAAGCTATTGAAAATAATAAAATCTCAACTGTTGAGAAATTCAAGTTTTAAATTGCTTACTCAAAGAGAAAAGTTAGACTGGAGAGACCTCGTTTGTAGGGAATATTTCCTTTGGAAATGCAGTCTTGACTAGATTGAGTGCGAAAAGAGCCTGGGTGATGAGTTTGGGAAGAATGGTCAACACCCAGGTGTTAAAATATTTTACGTGAAAGCAAAATGAAAGACATTCATTTTAAGAGAAAATTTGATCAAATTTGATGTAGAGTTTATATTGAAATAACACAAGCTGAACCAAGCAATTAATTATTTTTCAAAATGTTGATATTCCTTACCATCAGACAAAAGTCTCTGTTAAACACACGTTTTTACGGAAATTTTGTCTCTTCTAACATGTTCCAAAACGGAAAAGAAACAAACGGACTTGCATCATTGCCTCAAAAGCATTTTTGTTTGAATTATGCAATTGTATTAATTAACATGATTAACACGATAACGTAGCCAAGGCAACAATATTGCATATTTGAAACTGGCAACATCTATTTCAAAATTCAGCTTCAAGGCTTGATCCGCTCCCGTGGCAGCTATAGTCTACTTTAAGGCACGCATACAAATAAAACTTTTCATAAATTAAAACAGTTCACTCTATCTATTGAAAATCACCATAATAGTAAATTCAATGGTTGGATATCAGTGGGTGACAAAGCTCCGAATGATTTACAACTTGAAACCTCGCCATTGGAAATCACGTGATCTCTGCGTATCCCACGATCTTGTGAGTCGATTCCACGAAAGTTTTGCAGACATACTGTGCATTCACTTTGACTCCTTTTCACAGTTGAATGGGAATAGTTAAAACACATGTAGGCCCTTGAACAACTGACTACAACACACTGTGCACTGTTTGACCGAGAAGCTCTGTGTGCATTTATGAATATAGAACCTACACAATGAAAAGGATAAACTTAAACATTTCATTTGAAATGCTGCTTTCCCATAACGGTGTCCCAGATTAAGTCATTATTTGATATTGGTAATGTTATTGATCATCACCCGCATTTTCAGCTAGTCTCACTGTCAGCCTCAGCTAACAACCACGGTGGCCCTCCATCTTATTAATTTCTGCCTATTTTAGAGCAACACGCCTGCCCACATATTACCATAATTAGTCGGGATTTAACTGAATGTCTTGATGTTATAGTTGGTCATAGCAATTTAATTTTTAGTGTGAGTATAGAAGATATCAAACGTTTATAGGCCTTTTTTGAGTGTTGTAATATAGATGCTATTTTAAATTTTAGCTGTTAATGAGTGAAGGCTATTTGGGTGGGTGCCTCACATATATTTTTTTTTGACCAGTGTATTGCCAATATTGAAATTATTAATGATCTTTTTTACCACAATGTGCAATTAAATATGATGAAGGAAATATAGTATTACGTTGAGTATTAGTGATGAAATGAATAAATACCAAACTTTCATTTGCCAGTGTGTAGAAATGAAAACAAGCTGCGGAATGTGTTTGGAGAAAAAATATCAGGTAAAAGGTGCATTGTAAATGAAACCATATTTGAAGTGGGAAAATCGTTTTAAACCCACCGCATTTCAAACACATGTTTTCAAACTAAGAGCCCATTGCATTTTCAAACTCAACTGTCAAACATCCTGGCAATCCTCCAGAGCCAGCAAAACACATCACAACGGCAGTGTACCTTCACTCAAAGTGTTTGAAACGCATTGCTCAAAGGGTTTGGAACGCTTTGCTCTAAGTGTTTGAAACACATTCAAAATGCAACAGAATGGCGTTAAAATGTGAAGAAAAGGAACACACTTTCGAATGGTTTGAAATGCAAGCACAACAGCACAGAAACGCTAGCAACACATTATATTGTTAACTTTGAGACGGGTATAACTGTGTGTTTAACTTTTAAAAGTAGCAGGCTTACCCTGCCTCTTTTTATCTTTGGCGCGAGTGATACATTTTGGTTTTTAAGTAGTTAGGCCTATATGTTTTGGGAAAAAAAACAACTTAAGTTTGTAGCTAGTGAAGAATGTTTCAAAAGTTAGGAGGAGTGGTTTAAGACAACCGGTTGCCTTTTATGGGTGACTGCCTATCTCAAGTCGGCCGTGAAATTTATTTCTTCGTATTAGTATTGGAAGATACATGTGGACTCTTGGTGATTCTACTAAATTTACACTTCAAACCTGAATCTGACTGCTGAGGGTACATTTTTACCTGTTTTTTTTATTGGTTTTAAGCATGTGTCGCAATCAAATCTTCCATGAGTTACATGGGAAGGAACAGTCACCCCGTATACGTGCCAGATAAAAACTTTAAGAACTTGCTTGTGTAGGCATTATAACAGCAATACTCACATTGAGGATCCAGGACCAATTTGCTTCGATAAATGGTTGACGTAATAGCTATGAACCTGTATGGCCACACATGTTGCGGCCATGGCCCCTAAGAAAACCAAAGATTTTCCGGAACTTAGTGCTATGAGAAAAGAGAACTTGTGTGAGACTTTTCTGCTATCAATGTCAAGCATTTTTCACTTATCGGGGGAAGGGTATTTAGGAAACCCATGACAAGTTTGAAAAGGAAGATCTAGGTGCACTTCGTAAAGCATTATACCAAAATGTGACAGAAGTATTCAACCAATACAGAGACAAAAGTCCCATAAATAGGCATGCTAAAGCCACAATAATAACTGAAATTTTTAATCTTAGTACCTATTTAGCGTATAATATACCCAGTAAACACGCAGAAAAGATATTTGTGAACAAGGAATTGAAGGCCGATCAGGACTCTAAAGCTAGTGATTTAACTGATCCTGTCCGGGACATACCGGACTTATTAGCCACTGTGGCCTACCTATCTACATGGCTTGTGAAATGAAAACGAGAAATGAGAGAGACAAATGAGGATAATAGTCAGTTGCGCACGCAATTGGCCTTGATGGTGGAATGTGAAAGGCCAGGTGAGGCGCGAACCCGTGCCACTGGCGTTGCAGATCCTGCAAGTGGAAAAGATGACTCGAATTCCATTTTGTGTGACAGTCACAGAGAATCAGAATCTCGTGTGTCCCGATCCAATTATGACGAGGAAGCAGAAGGAACCTGTGACTTTCAGCTCCCCTGTATATATATATATATATATATATATATATATATATATATATATATAACAAGCTTGACAGACGTAAGAAACTGCATGGAACCAGGGTTAAAGGGACACATCACAAACAGCAGTCTAACTCTGCAAGTACTGACAGTCGCCTGACAAATGCGTCCATGGCTGCCAAGCCTGCCAAATCGGATACTGCAGCCCAGGCCCCAGCAGTAAATAAAGGATTGGAGAGGGAAGGTCTCTCTGCTGTCCTTTCTCCAGTTGAAGGGAGGAAAAGTGTCAGATATATTGGCGATGTCCAAAGGGGGTATACTTCCGATAAGATTAAGAGGAACATCACAGACGACGTGAGAGTACGGCATCCCGGCCAACTTGAAATATATCAGATAGCTAATTAGGCCAGCTATAAGTCAATCAAAGTGACAGTAGATCTACAGGATGCTTATTTTACTCTATGTAAGGACAACTGGCCGAGAGGCTACACTGTAGAACCCTTTGTTTCAAATGTCAACAATTTGTTGTCACAAGGGTGTGAGTCGTCTGGGCTTAAGTATCAGGCCCGTGCTTGTTACCGTGAATTAAGTCACTACCGTGGCTTCAGACAGAATGACGAACAACAACCACACACCTGCAGGGAATTGCAATAAAAGTACTGGTATGAGACTGAGAGGAACAAGAAGACTGGAGACATCAACCACGTATCAAGCAAGTGCAGAAGGAGAAAATTATTATAACTGGTGGCCGGGTCGCCCCAAATAGTACTAAAGACATTTTTCTTATATGTGAACATTTCAACTGTCATGGTTTTAAACAACCAGCCAATTATATTTTGAGCAGACTTAAGGATTCTGATGTTTTGTGCCTGAATGCAACGTGTGTAACACCATGTGAACTTCAAATTATTGACACTATTATAAACGCGTGCCCAGGAATATCTGCTGACACTAACTCTTTATTTGCGAAGTTGGGCATGAGCGATATTGAGGCAGGCTATGCTGGTCACCCATTTGGGGGCGTGGCCATTATTTAACGCAAACTGCAGGTTAAACCTGCCATGAACGTATTGTCTTAAGCAATAGGGTAATACCTGTGGCCCTAAGGAACCATAATAATACAACTGTTCAAGTTTTAGGGTGTGCATATCTGCCCTTTTACTCAAAAGGTAATCTTGAAGGGTACATGAAAACTTGGGAAATTATTCGATGTGTCTTAGACCAATGCCCTTTGGTTGCACCGTTAAAAGTTCAGCGATTTTAATGGCAAGCTGCCTATAAAACCGGAGCTGCACAAAAAGAGGTATACAAAACACGTTTTCAATGGGAATAGCCATATACCCGACGATTTTATTGTGGCAAATAATTTTAGCGAGTTGGATTTGATGTTTCCTCAGCCAGTCGACAATACATATTTCTGTGATGGTAATGACCAGTTTAGTTGGATCAACCATTTTCTTTGCTTGTCTCGTGATTTAGAGAGTGTTGCATCTTGCCATATTATACCCTGGGATAAAGATAACTTATGTGATCACTTACCACTTCAAATGGAAATGAAGCTTACCATACGAGGCATTGATATTAGCACCAACACATGTTATAATAATAGATCAGTAGAGGGATTTGGGATCTACCCTTGTCCTAGGTGGCATAAGCAGGAGCGTACTGATATTTATCATTTTATTCTATCAGAATTTAAATCACAACATCTGATAAATATAGATAGGACTGATTGGAATGATCGCAACTATATGCTAGATCAGACAGAAGTTAGTGTGATACTATTAATACATCAATTCATGACTCGTGTAAAGAGGCTGGATGGCCATACCTCCGTGATTTGAGAGATTGGAAAAGATTTTGGTTTAAATTATGGGTAGCAAATGCAGAACCGCAGACTGTTACAGTGCACGAGGCACACAAATATGTTTAAAACAGTTTCGAAGAGTGTCTAGGCAGTGTTGACAAGGTTTTGTGACTATGGTATAGAGAAATTGAATTGTTTTTTTTTCGGGCAGAGAATGATGTCTCCTTTTTGAAAGGAGCTGAAGCAATTGAAGGGAAAAGAAGGTTTCTTGCAAGGGAGAAGCAAATGATTTTCGAAGTTATTATGAAGGAGTTATGCAAGATAAAGGTATGCTTACGAGTGACCAGGTGAAATTCTGCGAATTTGTACAGTCAGAGTATACTAAAAGCTGCAACAATAAGTTTGATGTTACAATAACGTCCAGTGAGATTAAACATTTGATTGGTCTGTTACATAGGAATGTTGCTGCAGGCCCAGATGGTGTCTTTGCAGAACATCTAAAATAGAGGAACTCTCCACATCTATGCTCTCATTTAGCGACTGTTTACACTATTATGCTTCAGGGGAGGAATTTGTCAAGAGTATTCCAGTTTGGTGAATTGGTTCCTATACTTAAAAAGCCAACTTTAACCAAAATAATGTAAATAATTATTAACCTATAACCTGAAGTTCTACTCATGGGAAAATCATTGAATTATTCCTTAACCCGGATCATGATGTGTCTGACACCCAATTTGGCTGTCATTGTGGCTTATTACATGTTGTAATCTCATATTTTGACAGCAAAAAGTAGCCCTTATTTGTTTTGTCATGATGGGTTGCCTTACAAATTACATGATATCTTGCCTGCACCACACTGGACTTTTTCAAATACTTGATATCAGCAACTTAAAGGAGCTGTCAGATGGAATGGCATGTTCACTGCCTCATTTGATATCACTCGGGGAACTAGGCCGACTAGTGTGTTGTCCCACACACTCTTTAATATTTTCAGTAAGGATCTTTTGACAGGGCTACAACTCAGTGAATGTGGTGCTCATATTACATCCCAACTGATCAGTTGTTTTGCATATGCTGATGATGTAACACTACTTCCCACTATTTTACCGGATTTATAACAGTTAAGTGACATATGCGCAGGCTACGCCCAGACCTGGAAATTTATTTTGGCATAAAAAAAATCAAAGTGCATGGCAACATCTAACACCATTTCATTATATGTCAGTGAAAATGGATGTGGATAATAGGATTAATACTGCCATGTTGAATTTTAGTTCAGCTGGTATGGGTTACCCTGGTATCAGTGCACACGTAAAAACTTATCCATGGAACATTATTGGGGTGTCCACCCTCTTGTATGGCTTAAATAGCATTTGTTTAATCCAATGTCAATTAAAAGTCTCATTTCTTTTCACGGAAGAACCACCTTAAAATAAGTCGTAGATTGTAATAAACATGAAGAAAATGTTCCATCATTTTTCATAACATAGCCCTTGAAGTTTCAACCATGGTATATATTATTCAACGTGGCACGATTTCATTACTGCGTTGAATATCTCTGGCCAGTTCTCCATATAGATATTGTGTTTGCCATTTATTAGCAAAGTACTTGGCATAGGGTGTTAAAGGGGCTCGTCCCTGGGACAATTATCACTAGAGTTCATAACTATAATATAACTCCTATTTCTGCCTTCTTTGGTAGGCATGACTCTGCTTCATCAGAATGGCAAAGCAGTCACCCTGCAGATGGGGTTGTTTACTCCCTAAAGTATATTTACTTTTTCATGAAAATTTTCGGAAACCATGGAGCTATGAACACCCTTTGGCACCAAAGGCACAGAGATGGGTTCCGGCTGATGAGCTGCTCACTGGGCCGTGCAACTCCGGCCTCACAGCACCATGTGCTTCACCATGCAGACAGAGCCAAAGTTTGCGTCCAAAATAAAAACTATTTACTTGTGTGTAGTATTTTACATGTTGAATTGCTGCTCAAGACTAAATGAATTTTTTTTTTTAGGTTATATGAATGTGGCAGCTTTCTTATTTAGATTTGATGTATAAATTTATCATTGTATGTCGTACCACATCTTACTCATCCTGATGTAAATGTATTTTAGTTTTCCCCAATCCTGGGAGGTTAATAAAATTATAATTGTTATTAATTACTATTATTAAATTCTTGAATCTGTGCCTTTTGCTGTATTTGCGTTTGCACTTATTGTTGGGTTGAAACTAAAACAATTTTACTTACTAGGAAAAGGAGGCTCGTTGGCCACTCTAATTTAACGTGTCAACGAACATGCTAAAAGTGTAAACCTAACATATATTTAATAGTTACTAAGTCAAGGAAAATAGCAGGCATCCTGAAAAGCCCCGAGTAAAATCTGAACAGACATGGACTAGGCTTGTTAGACTTTTGTATGACCTCTGGTGATGGGGCATAGCAGCAGCATTACTTAGCCGCAGTTTAACAGCCTGCTCACTGGCGACATGTTCTTTTGCAGCGGACGCTAAAATATGGTAAAAACGGGAATTTACGCTTTAGTAACCGCGCCTTGATCAGCCTAGACACCACTGGCTTCAATCTATACCAGAACCTGGAACATTCAGAAAAGAAAAGATACTGCCATATTCTCTCAAGCAGAGACAATTATTCCAAAGTCGTGTATACATCATACTAAGGTTTCCATTTTTTTAAAATAAAATTTAATTAGGCAGCTGACATGGTTCACTTGACAAACATATGGAGCTCCTTCGTCCACACATATATCCATACGCCCAGATATACACAGTTACATACATACATACATACATACATACATACATACATACATACATACATACATACATACATACACACACGTGCCTCTTGATTGCCTTTGCATTAAACGACCATCAAAGCAATTTTGTGACTTTATTGGTATAACAGTTTGACACATACATATTCAAATCCAGCAAAAATTGCTTGTCCTGTCGCAAGGCAACGGCAAAAAAGCATCCGTTATGTTGCGGTTACATCGATGGATGCACCAGCGGTGGCACTGAAATTTCTGTAAATAAATAACATCTTGTTTCAAATAGCATCATGATTTTGACCTCAGTGCAAACAAACAAACAAACAGACAAGAAAAAAACACACAAAGTCTTTACATTTGGATGAGCAACTCATTTTGTCTGTTTGACACAGGGATTTCCCGGCAGATGCCGGAACTCTCTTGTTGATCTATACTGGCTGAAGCTGCCACGCAGCTAATATGAATATGTCGTATCAGTGTCATGCCATTCATCTTTAAAATGTGAAATTAAACGTTTACAAGCGCAAGTTAATGGAAATCATTTAATTTTTGTGTAAGTATTGAATCATATCATCCAGCATGAAAGTGTGTTTTAGATAGTTATAAATAAATAATATTGAATAATGTAATGGATGTTATGGCAAAATGTGGCAACCTACATCCTCTCCTGCACATATTGCATGTTCTCCTGCAATTTCTGGCCATATATCGATACAACGTTCGCCAACGACATAAACGTCTCTTCAGATAGCAGCTCCTGCTTCTGTTAACGCACCGACCTGCATAAGAGGCAAGAAAGCTCATTTGCATGAAAAGAACGAAACAGTTTATCAGAAGGGCAAAGTTAGCACGGGCTTCCATTTTGCGGTGAATACGCATATAAAACAAAGTATTGCATGATACTTTGAAGTACTCTGAATGAGACCAGACGAGCGGCGAGGACAGACAGCCTATCAGTGACGTATACAATGACAAATCCATCAATTTAAAGGAGTCAGTAAACTTCCAAAAACAAAACCGAGCAGAATTTATTCGGAACTATGTTAATACTTCCCTGCACAAATCATCAAAATGCGCCCAAAGGCAAATTTGTGTTTGCTTAAGTAATACCCCAGAGTAATAACTGTCATTTCTACCGGCTGAATACATCCTGCCAACTGGTGCCAAGAAATGCAATTGGCCGTCTTATTCTGATCAAGAAAGGTTTACCAAAGACGTTTCGGCGTTATGCGTGGTTCATATCAAAGCATGAGAAACAACCTGCCATATTGTTAATCTACTAAAGACAATACTTTTATTCTTGAAAACTCTGGATTGCGGAAAAAAAGCCTGCTTTGCAGTCAACCATATCACTGAATCTGTCTCTAATATTCCAGTGTTTCCAGACTCCTAAAATACACTTCTCCTTTAAATAAACAATACATATTGAAATGACTGTAACTAGCAAACAACGAATTGATTCTACTTTCCAATTGAATTGCAACCGACTTTTCTAACTGATAGAATATGTGTCTGAACCATTTTGTCAAAGTGCATGACTTCATATGCCTTCAAGGCTTGCTGGTGTACGAAAATCAAGGAAACATTTAATGATCGACCCGTTAAGAGGACTCTTTAGGGGGTATGCAAATTGTGCCACTGCTACATAGGTTTGATGCCAATATAAAAAAGTGCGATATCTGGTATTTCTATCTTGACAAACTCAGACATTTTTTTGTTATTTAACACTCATGAATGTTCTCTTTTTTCTCTCTCTCCTCATACACATTGCTGGTTCGAGACCCGGCAGTTCCTGGGTCAGTGTAGATATATATATATATATATATATATATATATATATATATATATATATATATATATATATATATGTGTGTGTGTGTGTGTGTGTGTGTGTGTAGTTTCTGTGGTGTTACCTCTGCCTCGACGACCGCCGCGTCGACGACCCCCGCGTCGACGACCCCCGCGTCGACGACCTCCGCCTCGACCACCTCGACTGCGTCTACAGTACAGTCTCCGAATGGCCAGGGAGTCATACCGCGACAATCCATTCCGTTGGCCTATCACAGACAAATACCTCCGGTTTCTTGGTATGATAGTTCTGAGACCTCTTCTCACAGCAAAATCCTGGAAGTTAAATATTAGTAAGAAAATTATACATAACGTGAGTACAGCGGTAATGTCCTTGATGCTCAGGACACTTCTGGAGTGACTACAGCCGAGCCTGTGCGGAATTACCAGTCTTTTCATTCTGAATTGGCGCCAAAATTAAAACCTCGAGGGACTGTATGTGCAATTGCAAGCTTGCAAGCTTATAACACCATTTCATCACTGAAGCTAGAGTGCAAATGGTACTTAAGTCTGAAAGTACAGTGGGTTACCTCGTACCACCATTTTGGGGACTAAAATTATTACAATGCGACCTCGATGGTGTTGATACGGCATTCAGTGTGTTCTCCATTAGTAACTGTGAATTATGTATTTTTCTCAACATAACGATGCATGGAATGACAAAACTGAATTAATTGTCCCAGACTGGATTTAAATTCTGAATATAGTGTCTCGCGGCGCTAACAAAGCATGTCATGTAGCAGCATCGCCCTGGATCCACGTTAAGGCTAAACAAAAGCAACGACTTTCCAAGGTAGAAAATTATTTTGACGATCTATTTCGGAATTGATCAAGGCCAAGCGGCCACTGACATCATGGAACCTATAATAGAAGGAGCAAACACCCAGGTTTTTGTGCTATTTGAAAGATTGGGTGACATTATTTTTGCTATGGTCTTTTCAATTTATAGGTTACTATCTATCTATCTATCTATCTATCTATCTATCTATCTATCTATCTATCTATCTATCTATCTATCTATCTATCTATCTATCTATCTATCTATCTATCTATCTATCTATCTATCTATCTATCTATCTATCTATCTATCTATCTATCTATCTATCTATCTATCTATCTATCTATCTATCTATCTATCTATCTATCTATCTATCTATCTAGCTAGCTAGCTAGCTAGCTAGCTATCCATCCATCCATCCATCCATCAATCCATCCATCCATGCATGCATGCATGCATATATATATATAATATATTTAAAAGATAAAAATAAAACAACAAAGGAAAAAGGTAAATTTGAAAAACAATATATCGCGCAAATCGGCTACTGACAGCCCCTGAGAAAAGGCATACTCTTCTATCTTCTATTGTTTATGGGTCTTTAGTGGACACAGGTTGTAATGATTTTTACTGAGACAGGTAATCTCTCTTATTACTTATGGCTCATTTCTGACGCAGGTATAAATCTACTACTGGCACAGGTACCCGATTTTAGTTTTAGCTCTTCACTAACACAGGTTAAATCTCCTACTATTTATGGCTCCTTACTTGCAGATTATAAACTCTCCTTTTATTTATGGCTCCTTACTGAGACATGTATACTTTCCAATTATTTACAGCTACTTACTGACACTGGTAAACTCGAGTTTTAGTTATGGCTCCTCACAGACACAAGTTAAATGTGAACCTTCGCGCGAAAACCACGCTTATCATGCCCATTATGTTCATGAGTTCCAGCCAATAGAAAAAAGTTTCCTTTTTTTTTTTAGACCTTTTTTTTTCTCAGATTTTCTCATTTATCTGGCATCTTGCCATTAATTTCTTAAATTTTTCCACGCAGTGTACCTTAAATCCCCGATGCCATACAATAGAAGCGTTCTTGAGTTTATAGTTCCTAATACCTATGTATCTGTATGGATAACGACCCATTTTCCAAGGTCATGGGCCCATATAGCAAAACGTACATCTGCGCATCCTGTTTAGTCTCTTGAAAGGTAACTTTTGAACCAATCTAATATCCACAATATACATAACTGCTGATTAAAAGTTATAGTTATTGAAACTGTGCGTTATGTTTTTCAGAATTTCTGCAGAAATAAGAAATCTTAAAATTTTACCCAACCCCCCTTTTACCTGTGATGGGTCACAGATGTCATATTGTTTATGACTCCCTACTGAAAGAGGTGAACTCTGAGTACGGCTCTTTACTTACACAAAGCTTGCTTCAGTGTAGTGGATTTTGAAATGAAAATTAATTTAATGTGGTGCTCGCTATAGTTTCATGTTTGCTTATGTAGTTGATGGCATGAAGGCTTGAAAGTAAAACAATGGTAAAGTATTTTAACATAGGTTTTACAGGAACTTTATCCAAAATCGTCAAATCAAAACCATTAAAATGCCTTAAATACAAAAACTTTGGAAATGTAGACACATAAAGGGAGGAACATTCACAGCAACGGATATTATTTCTCCAATCTGCCCATTTGCGAAAAGGCCAATCTTATCAAATTTCATCCTCCGTCTTTGGAAAAAAATACCATGATAATTTTTTAATATATGATGTCTGATACATCTGCAAACATCCCATTTTGTCCTTTGTGAGTTACACAACTAACATGATTCCATCACAAAACGTTCTTGTATGTATATCGTACAGACAAACAGTATAAATCTATGTGATTCAACAGGCACAAGATTTTGTTCTTGTTTTTAATCAAACTTACAGCCTTTGTGCTGCTAAATACAATTGCTTCTCATGCTTTTATAATGCATCACAGTTTGCATTTGGTTAAATCTGACCATCAGGGTATATTAACGTCCTGACCAGCCTAGTGTTTTACGAAACAATTCGATTGAGTCGAATTTAAAACGACGTCTCTTTTCTACATATGCGCCTTTATTTTCTCTCAAAAAAAACAGTGTAACGAAGAAATATGTGGGGGTAAATATTGAAATGTCATCGACATATTTATGGATTACTGGAATCCAGGGGAAAGGGATTTCTATCAAGGTGAACTAAATTGTAATAATTGGCTAGAATAGCAGGCTTCCGCATTCACATTTTGTTGTTTCGACCGCTGGAAGAGAACACCGTTACATGCATTTCACAAGATGGCTTTCCACAATATACACGCGACTTGAACATTAAAAATCTTGAATGACGGAAATGCCCTTCTGACCACCCTCAATACGCATTACAGACAATGCAGGTAACGTGTTCCCCTGTAGATCCAACAAATATATCAAAAATATCCTATTGAAAAACAGGCTGAAATATCAACATATAGAAAACGTCTAAATTAAACGGCAGATCATACACAAAACAAACAGCCGAATTTGCACACACACTGATCAGAGTATCATATATTTAATCATGCAGAAAATTTCATAAAGCGTATTATCTCCCGTATTTTCACATATTACACAAAACTGAACACCGTGCATAGTTCTATAAACGGCTCTTACAAGTCGATTTTACAATTATGTATCTCTTGAAAACTCAGAAGAGAAACAATACTAAAAAAATTACAGTTTATATCATCACTATTTTTATCAAACACGGAAAGCTTGTTTAACATTGACTGGTACGTGTCAGTCAAATCAACATGGTTGGTTCCTATTATAATCTGTGTATGGTTCAAATTATAATTTAATCCAAGTACCTAAAATATATCATTGTCGTTAAAAACTATCTCAGAATGATCGAACATTCTTCAGTTGCATAATGTGTAATTGACTGCGAGATGGTGCCTTGAGTGTTGGTATTTTGGCACCACAGAATTCTCCTTATAGAAAAAATTGCTTGAACCACGCAGCAAGGTAGCATATGCCACATACATTTATAGCTACGCTGGATTACGATGACATTTTGATCCAAGGGAGTAGGGGAAGATTTGAAATCTGATATAATAGTAGAACTTCATAAAAGTTACATTGTAGAAAAGTCTGGAAACACTATCCGCCTTTGATAGGAACTATGCTTCAAAGTAGGTAAACAATGCGTTTGTGTGCCAGTGGTTCTTTTTTCAGCAGTCTAAAATGGCAAAAATTGAGAAAACGTCGCAAGGGTTAACGAAAGATACAGGAAAAATTCAGAAACATCAGCTGAAAATACACATAATATACATGCTGTTGCTGAAATATGCTCCTACGAGAGAGAGAGAGAGAGAGAGAGAGAGAGAGAGAGAGTGAGAGAGAGAGAGAGAGAGAGAGAGAGAGAGAGAGAGAGAGAGAGAGAGAGAGACAGAGAGAAACTATTGGTTTAACATGGAGTACGATAAATACGATGTCTAATATGGAACTGGATGCACCAGTGCAAGGTTCTTGCAATGTGGACAAGGAAAACTTATTCACGCTTGATCGAGTGCGTGATAAAAGATTGTCCTGAAAATAGAATAAGGTTTAGAATTTGGTGATCATTGTGCCTGGCATTGAGGTTCACAGGGGGATTTAAATTGAACCACCTGACAACATTTTGAAGCACTTCTTAAGCCAATAATTGCCACTAAGCCACCACGACACGCCTTGAGGCAAAATAAAAAATTCCTTTTCGGAACCACCACACTACATAAGAAATGTTAAAACAAATGGTATCACAAACCAACCACAATCCCCACAATTGGCCTATGCATTATGTCCACATGCTATGCCAATAATAGCGTTTTCTTTTTTCTTTTTTGGCAGGAGTACATTAGGATTAGTATTTAAAACATCCAAATATCGAAATCAAATTTACTGACATCTATTCGCTACTAATTATACATGTAATTCATTTTCTGGAAATCTGTAGTTTTACGTCCAAGTTATATTGACATATACAGTTTTATTCTATACAATATGAATACAATCAAAGGACAGAGAAAACACATTTCCAGTTCCAAACTGTTTTTAGTTAAAGTGGGCAGAAAAAAAAACATTTTACATGCAACATTTAAGCAAAAAAATGAAGAGGTGAAACTCAATGTAAATACATGTTTTCTTCAATTAATTTTCCTTATAAGTTTATTTTATTTATACCTTTGTTGTGTACGCAGAAGAACATACTGAGACACTATGACGTATCCCATCACAGATGCCTTATTGACCTAAAATTAAAACAAGTTAATTTACCTTGGATCCGTAGTGCATGATAGAACTCACGTCATATGGGATATTCAGCGTGTACGCCTGCCCGCGGCTATATTTTTTGAAATTATTTCTTTGGTGCCACTGAATATTACGCCATATAATTCTTACATAGCGGTCCCTATCAGGCCGAGACTGCTCGTGAAGGAAGCCTAAAGCGTGGAGTATCTCGTGCACGACAACGCCCATCTGTAAATATAACGGTGTCATAATAAACGAAATTATCACTTTATTCCTAAGCAAAACTAGCACAGTATTATCTCTACAACACGCGAGGAGCTTGGGAAAACATGAGAATCGGTGTGTCCATGTAAAATTGTCCTCTAATCTGCACATGCTCATTGAGGTTTGTCCTATATTCATGTTACGAGTCGCCAGATATAACTTTTCATCACTTACTAGAGACTTATATGGCGATCGGTTTCATCTCTATAAGATGTTTGCGATATGTGACTTTTAATCATTAATAGATTGTATAGCCAAATTGTTTACGACATCTGATCCAAGAAACTGGCAAAAGACGCGATTCTCACTGCCAGTGTAACATAAATGATTGAACGGGGGAATGTAACTTTCTGAGCTATATGACCTCTGACATAGCATTTGGCCAGCTGTTCTTAAGTAACAAGTTGGCTTGTTGTGCACGTGAATGTAAAAGTACCATAAAATATGCCAGTAAATAATTGTGTTGCACATAAACTGACGACTAAACATAAAATGGAAATTTTTGTTCTTGACGCTCCAACTGATTTTCAATAATGATGATGATGATGATGATGATGATGATGATGATGATGATGATAACGAGATATTAGGTTCTGTCAGGACATTTAAAAAAATGAATGGCTAACATAGTAACGTTCTTGTTAAATTTTGTCTTATGTTCAGGAAGTCTCTGCATTCTTTAAAACAGCATTCTACCGCCCCTATAAGACGCAGAAAAACTCGGAAGTTTTACGACACATAATTGCTTACTGTGTTACAACGGGGCCCGAGAGTTATGCGATGTACGCCGCCCCGTAATGTCATGCCCAAATGAGAGCTGCATCTGAAAGAGGCAGAAATAAAGTTAAGTATATTCGTGAGCAATCACATACAATCCTGGGCGTAAAGAGATCACCGTCATCTTCATCATCATTATATCTTACTCTTAATCACATTTGAAACCATTTGTAATGGAAGTGACCACAGAACGTCGAGATTACAACGTCAATGCCGCTCCTACGGTGTTAGCCTCCACATTATGGGTTAATATTAGAAGCCATGATAAGTAGCTTTGGGAATTTCCACTGATATCTCGCTAGGTTAGACGGCTATGTTTTATCAGACAATCTGTCGTAAACATAATTGCCCGCAGTAAGTTTACTACGTACAATAAGAAGAGTAAAAGATTCACACTGCCTTTTGTCATATTGTTACACCAAAATTTCCGCAATCGTCTCAGTGTCTTCACCCAAACGAACAATTTAACCGTCAGCGTTTTTACATAGTATGGTGTGCTGCGCACGCATAATAGTGCTGTATCATACTTAGCGATATTAGGCAATAGGCCAACATCTGTGATGACTTTGCCGCTGATAAGTATGGTCTCAGCAACAAAATGGTACATATTTTGAAGTTTCCAATGTGTATCCTCCGACAACGTCTTATGCGAAAGGTTTAAAAGTCAATGCTTATCAAGAGTGGAGTCCAAGCCCTAATTCTCTCTCTCTCTCTCTCTCTCTCTCTCTCTCTCTCTCTCTCTCTCTCTCTCTTTCTCTCTCTATCCCCCTCTCTCTCTCTCTCTCTCTCTCTAGAGAGAGAGAGAGAGAGAGAGAGAGAAATATATAAGCATATGACAATCTACACTCCACTAGAGACGTTGATACAGATATAGTCATGCCTCTGTCTCCACTGAGTGGCTGCCTTACATCAAGAACGTTCTATAAGAAAGTGCTCTTTTGGTAAATGTGGACTGCCATATTACCGTGCAATATTATCAAATCATTCTCTATATATCATGGAATAGTTTAAAACACAAGGTGTAGTTTGCCAAGTAGTGTGTGGTGGATGAGGGAGGAATGTACAGGAAAACCTTTAGTTCCGGAGAGTTCACAGAAAACAGGTGTTCATATTTGACAGGGGATGCACTAGTGGAACCTTTCAGTATAATATACATGTGAGGAAACAGAGCAGTACGCGAACAGGTTTGATGTTTTTAAAATCTGTGAATGAATTTTGTGCTTGGTTGTCAGCTGGTTGGGTATTCAAAGCTGATTTTCTGGGCTGAACGAAGGTCAAGGTCATGCAGGCCATTGGATTTACAACCCTCTATGGACGCGCTGCATCGTCTGGGCATAATAAATTGTTAAAGTACAAACAAACTGAAGTTGATAACAACAACAACAACTGGCAACATGGGCCATGGGTTGGGTCAAAAATGGGCTGTTGTTTTCGTATTTGGTATCAGCAACTAGTCCAAAGGACCCGATAGTCAAATGTCCACTGTGAGCAAGCATCATCAATTTGAAAAGGTGTGGAAATACTCGGCGCTGGGCAAAGTTGTCCACATTGGGCAGGTGTCCAAATTTCAGAAGCATCGAGAAGGGCACATATACTGTGCAGGTGAAACAAGCAGACAACCGAACAGAGGAAAGGCAAAAAATAGAAACCCTTTTTGGGGCGCGTTTGGCTGGTGCGGAGGAAGCGCCATGATACTAGATTAAAAAAAGGGACAACCCGAATTCGGGAATCAATTTCAGAACTTGGAAGATTCGTGTGATCATTTGTTCACACACACACACACACGCGCGCGCGCGCGTAAGTGGCGCCACAATATGATGTGACCAGAGGCAGAGTATTTTTGTTTCTTCAACTTTCTTGATCTGGTGATCTGCGAAATTTAATGCATTCATAAATAGAAAAAGTAAAATCTGTAAATTTACATATCAATTAATAAGGTATTTAGTGCCAATGCGATAACGTTCCTTACAGTTGCAAATTAACGACAAAGAAGAATAGCTGGAACAGTGTATTACTATTTGCGACACCATATTTTTTCTAACACGTGAGATGGATCAGATGTTGCTTACTCTGAACCGGAAACGAAGCGAACCCGGGGGCCCCATCTGCGTGCTCTGAATCTAATGCAGGTCTGTGTCTGTATATGTCGCATAGCAGCATAGATGGTCCTCTTATAGGCTCGGTTGTATCTGAAATCTGACATTTAAATCACTCGAAATTAATGGATGCATACAAAGTTAAATGCTGGTTTGCCGGTGTGCCTAGGCTTTCTGTTGTTGGACTTGGAGGCCTATTTTATTGATGTATGTGTTGTAAAATCTTACAGTGTGTGACAGCTTTGACATAGTTATATATGTTTTCTTTTTCTAACATACGTATTCATTTCTTGCTTGCATTATATTTCATTTTGAAATCTTGGTCATAATTGTTCATAGATATTTCCGTATGAGGAGTGGTGTGCTGAACAAGCCATTATATTGAAATAGACAGACAGACAGACAGACAGACAGACAGACCGACAGACATACAGACAGATAGATCTATATATAGATAGATAGATAGATAGATAGATAGATAGATAGATAGATAGATAGATAGATAGATAGATAGATAGATAGATAGATAGATAGATAGATAGATAGATAGAAAAAGATAAAACAATAACAAGACATATAATGTAGATAATTTTCCAGATAAATAAACAGAGGACAGGCATAAAGATAGGAAGAAAAAAGCAGCAAAAAAAAAAGAAAAGAAAAAAAGAAAGAAAAAAAAAGAAAAAAACAAGTAAGCAGATAAAAAACACAAGACCTGCAGCTGCATCTTTCAGTGTAAAGCAAGTAGACCTGCAGGAGAAGTAACATTAGCCTAGGACTTCGATCAGGCATACGCAATGAGATGGTGTGCATTCGTTACTAGGTAGTGACTCAGGTAAAAGGTTTTGTTTATGTACATATTCCACATTAATATATTTTCCTATTTTTTAGGTTTCAGGTATTTAATGGAAGTTTTTATTTCACCGTTTTTAGACAAAGTTCCTGTTCAACCCATTTTAAAGTATTATTTCATGATGTTTTATTATCACACTTTGTGGCATCAACGAAATATGCCAAAATGGAAGTACAGAGAACTACAGTGGGTTTACATTATGCTGTTAACATAGGAAACTTTGAGTTATGGATCACAAAATGTTCAACGAGACATGAATATTTTCAGCAGGACTCACTGGAACGAAGAATTTCTTGGAAAACAGTTATACTTTAAATTTGTGTGTGTACTCATTTGTGAGATACTTCTATATCAAATATAATATGGTGATACTCGCAAGGTTTTTTAAAATTTACAATATGCTTATGAAATGTTTGTCAAAATGAACATAACCGGCATGACAATCAAGCAGAATCTGGCTAAGGGCCAACAGCGCTTGCCGTTGCATTCTTGTAATGTGAAAATCAACTTGTAGCAAGTCTTCAGTTCATCTCCAAGGAGCAGATTAGATCGCAGTCACAGTCCCAAAATTAAAACAAATCTGCATTTCATGCCTACATGGCAATCCCGCTCTTCCACGCCAACACTGTGTATTCAACTTAACACATAATCTAAGACACAACGCCCTGCGTTGACAAATTTCGTGCACATAAGGCTGTACAATCCCATGAAGATTCATGAACATTCTAATTCTGAGTAAATATCATTGATATCCCATCATCAAATTCTACAAGTCCATATCATTTTATCCACTACGAATGAAGGTGACATAAAAGCAGGAAATATCAAAGTCATGCGGAGTTTTTCCAGTGGAAAAGGGCAAATCAGCTTCATAAACAAAGTGTTCGGACTTCAGGCTGGTAATTCATGGATTTGTTTTATTACGTTCAGACAGCGAGAAGAGTCTATGCCTGTTTTCAGTCGCTTTTCAATAAATGTATATTAATGTTTCAACCGTGAGCGTTCCACCTAGGAGAATGCCTATACTGAAGTTCAATTCAGATAAAATCACAAAAATCTTTCTTTAACCGAATAGCGCATCGTGTTATAATTTCTAATGTCGTCAAAACACAAAGTGCAAAAAAAAAAAGGCAAGTTCTCAGAAGCACAATACTTTCCAATTAGGAACACATCGGAGTCATTTGACGATGTTTTTTGACTCGTCAAAGATGCATGGTAATTAAATTCTTTCCATGCCAACTGCGACCAAAGTCGAACTAGCTAAAACGAACTGCTCTCAATTATGATAAGGATGCTAGATTCACATTCCTCTTGAAAAGACCTCTCACACAAGTACCAACATGCCTATCGTTCCAGAGAATGTAAGAGTTCCGGTCAACAGCTTTCCCCGGCGCTCCCAAAGCACGCCGAGGAAAGCTGTTGACTCATTCAAAAACTTAGCATTGAAAGCGCTCATTACTGGGAATGTTGACAATATGGTAAAGAATGCCTGCCAGCCAAGGAAATACTAGATAAGAAGTCCAGAGTAATACATCGAAATGAAATTAAATAAAAAAGACATCTCTTTTTGATAGCCGCTGGGTGGGTAGCAGAGACCATTTAACAAGGTGATTTACATATATAAATATATATATATATATATATACATATATATATATATATATATATATATATATATATATATATATATATATATATATAAAACACATATTGATATGTAGCTGTCACTGTGATCACTTACTTTTAGTTTATTTTTTATCATAAACTATACCTTGAAGTGAAATTTAAATCACTTTCCTAATAATTGCTTTCATTACGCTATAATCTTTTACAAACAATAACAGAAATAATCACTTGCATTTTTGCATATTTTGAAGACGAAGAAAATCGGTAAGTCGTCGGTACATTTAGCCCAAACCCCCAGAAGTGACCCAAAGTATGGTCGGGAATCTGCCAGAGTTTAAACGACATAAAACGTAAGAGAAATCATGGACACTTACATCCGTATCTCAGAGGTTCATAGTACACAATTCCATTAGGCCACTTTTTCGCAAGTCTTAAATATTTTCGCTTTTGTTTTGATCCAGGTTTTTTGCCTTTCTCCTCATCTTTGATACGTGCTTGAAGCTCTTTCTTCTGGGCCGCGGTCAGGTGAACATCCCCTTCGAATAAATCCTGTTTATTTTTTTCTTCTTGTGATACATGTGGACCCTTAAAAATGCCATCATTCAGAATTAAAACACAAGAAGGTAGGGCTTAGTAACAAAAATTCCGAATTCATATATATATATGTATATATATAAGAGTAATGAAGCTTACTGGTATTCTGTTTTTTTCCGCTCCTTTTGCGCCTGTTCTATTCAGCTTATTCGCAAGTTCTGCTGATTCAGGAGCGGCCGTAGGTAGCTGGGCGAATGACGTCTTCGTCAAGACAGCAGCAAGGCCAAGCAGGGTGATGCCACAGAGAAGTTTCATGTCTGAAAATGATTACGGTAGATGTCAGTAGCCTACCATTCGAACGTCAACTGTGGATCATAAGCAGGCAATTTAACAAACAAACTTATATCTAATCAACAGTTCTGTAAGTTGGCGCCAAAAAGATGCACATGATGCCTTATACAAAATTTAAAAAGTCATATAACCTTTCGTTAAAGAATCCAATGGATATAAAGTTTTTGTAAGGCCATTTTTATAAAAGACACTGACATTAAATAATAACAACAGACATATCTACCTGGTTAAGTCACACATATAACTTCCTTGGTAGCAGCACTAGTGATGGCAGGTAGTGGGACATTTTATATCCAAAATTGTCACACCTGGACTGCTACGGCACTTTCGACTCTCTTTGTCGCGATACATCTGTCACCCCGCACCAGCTCACTGCACCTAAAATGAAATTTGTTTGTCTTGTATAAATTCAGGTCACATTGAACGTAAAAATATAATGGATTTTAACTTTATTTTTACATGAAAGGATTTTTGCAATCCAATGCATGGCGGAATCCACAGACAACATTCCCAATGTCAGCTGTGACACCTTATCATTGCTCGCACTTATTTTCTGATAAATTTGGAGCTTTTTTTCTTTACCAAAGTCACTACGGCAACCATAAAATGTCTAAAATTGTAGATGTTCTGTACATTTGAACTATCACAAGTTGGCCGTGCCCAGTTTGTTATACAATGTCCATGTGTGCTGCTAGAAGTAGTGGAAAGAGGTATTATAGATAAATAAATAAATAAATAAATAAATAAATAGATAAAAATAAACAAATGAATAAATATATATATATATAAGTAAATAAATAAATAAATGAATGAATGAATGAATGAATAAATAAATAAATAAATAAATAAATAGATAAAAATAAACAAATGAATAAATATATACATATATAAGTAAATAAATAAATGAATGAATGAATGAATGAATGCATGAATGAATGAATGAATAAATAAATAAATAAATAAATAAATAAATAAATGAATGAATAAATAAATAAATAAATAAATAAATAAATAAATAAAAAAATAAATAAATAAATAAATAAATAAATAAATAATGACAACTACTTTGAAACTTGGCTAATGTGAACAGCATAACAACACATTTAATGTTACTACAAGGAAATATTGAACCAATTCTCTGTTTAATATACACCTTAAAAATATCTTCATAAGCCACGTATTGCGTGGTTTGCTAAATACAAGCCGCCATGCATTCTCCGTTACGATTTTTTATGCCTCGTGCACCTCCTCCTAGATCAAGTCTACGAACATATTTCGGATTGCAATAAAAGTTCTAATATTTGCATCGTGCATGAAGAAATAGAGGCATCACCTTGAAATATCCCTGCACATACTCTGTGTGTATGTATGAGTAATAATTATGATGATTGTGATGATGATGATAATAATGATAATAATGATAACAACTCGTCATTAAATTCTCTGTGTAAATCTGTACTATGTCATCAATAATTTTACTATGATAAGTTTCAATTGTGCTAATATATGATAAGCTCTACGGCAATCTGGAACATACAAATTTGCCTCTTGACCTGTTAGTATTGAAAATTACACACCCTAAAAACGGTAACAACAGCTACTGCAGTGCGGGTATATTTTCTAGCTGGTGTAAAGCATATGCTTATTATAGCACGTGGTTTTGGTAGTAAATGGTCGGTTTTATTGCCATATATTATGTAGGGAGACATTTTAGGTTCTCGTGCAGAGATAAAGTCCAAAAACAGTATCATGGACATTGATCATGCTTTTTCACGGTTTTGTTGTTCATACAGAATTTTAATCTGCGGAGATAATTGGGCCGTGACACAAATTTGTCTCTCTCAGATGAAGAACTTTCGTTATATACGTATGAAAGACAGCAAATCTAATCTTACTGAGACACTCTAACTTTAATACAGAAAAAAGGCAAAGACACTCGGCACAACTCCCATCCGTTTCACGTACATTTACATTTGGCCCCTGTCTTATAAAGATGATGATAATAATACTGATAATAACACTGATAATGACAATGACAATAATAATAACAATAACAATGATAATAATAATAATAATAATAATAATAATAATAATAATAATAATAATAATAATAATAATAATAATAATAATAATAATAATAATAATAATAATAATAATAATAATAATAATAATAATAATAAATCTGTGTTTACCGTCTAGTACTTGTACAATAAAAGCATTGGCTCCGATGCATTATTTTTTAACATGTGAAATGAGAGAAAGCGCAAAAAACTGACATGATGAGAGTGATAATGTACAATGAACACACAAATCAAAATGAGCACAGCTAGTCTGCATAACGGCCCTGGATTTTGACGGATGGCCTGTGGTAGCAGAGAGAGTGAAAACGGCTATCTACAGGATGGACAGAGTCATGTTTTTATAGTTTGTTTGAACCGATAAAGATCAGTAGCCGTTTGTTTGATGTGAGAATCCAAGAAGTTCCGTAATCTGGGCCTTTGGTATCTCAAAGAATCACGACCAATTATCATAGTGTTGTAACGTTGTTTCCATTTATTAAATTACTGTTACTTTTGTGCCGAACATATTCAGAAAATATGGGCATTGACCAGAAAAGTTGTATACTTCTTTCGTGGATTTTCGTAGTCTACTCAGATGGACAGAAAGCTTTTTGCCTTGCGATAAAAATTCGGTGAAGGCAGATACAGGGTCATTGCACAAGATCTGAGTGCTCTTTGTTCATACTGTTGTATCTTTTCCATTTTAGCAGTATCGACGGAACCGCAAGTGTCATGCCAGAGGGCAGTAGTTGAAGTTTAACAACATGAAAGTATTGAAATTCTGAATGGTAGAGAATCTTCTTCATTCCGAAATTTGCTTAAATGCCTGTTCACAAATATATGAGACATGACTGAGGAATTTCAGATCATCCTCAACAAATACAATCAGCAATTCGACACATTTTTTAAAGAAAAAGTAACACAGTCAATTTGAAAAAAAGTCCTTCCCTTCCTTCTGACGTATGCTTTGAACTTATTATCATGGCTTGGAACAGGTTTGGATCAGCCTGCATGCCATTCTCTTTAAACCACTTAATTCATATATTTGCAACATTTTCTGAAGTGTTTTTAGTGAGAATATTGCAAGGAAAAATAAGGTCTTATCATCAGCATAGATGTCTTGGTTGCATTGAGCTTCCACTAAATGCAAGACAGCTTTTATGAATATAGGGAACATTAAAAATCCAAGAAAACTACACTGAGTGACCTGACGTCAAGTTTCTGTCCAATCATGTTTGGTACCGCCGTACTTTACCCTTTGTTTCATGTTTGGTGCGTGAAAAGTGAGTAGATCGCATGCCATATTGAACATACCGTAGGCTTGATATTTTGTTATGAGAAGATTGTTCAGGAGGCAATTAAAGCCTCGGAAAGGTCCATTAATATGGCCCCTAGTGTCTCATGATTGTCCAGGGGCCTTTTCCAATCGTCAACAATTTTTTAGTGACATGTTCTGACAGCTGTGGTTTTCACAAAAGGCACACAGGATATTTGAGAAAATAATACGAAAGAAGTGTGTCATCTGATCAATTAGTGGTCCCTGAAAGTCTTTTTGGATACAAGATAGAATAAATATATGCTGTTTTCTAATTAGATAAGAACTTGCCTAAGTCGATCGACATATTCATAACGGTAGTGAGAAAGGGGTACGGGGACCTCTATTCCAGCCAGATGTAATTTTGGAGGGTCGTTATCAGGTTCTTTATTTTTTTCGAGGGTGTGTGTGTTGGTTTTTTTTCCCTATCCCTTTTTAAAAAAAATTATCATCCTCATGCTTACCGGGACTTCTTGCTCGGTAACAGGTTTGAAGTCAAATTGACCCTCGTTTACTTCCCGTTTCGGTCGCACGGTCTTTTAACCTGGCGTATTCTCTGGAGTTTTGACAAGTCATGACATTAGCATTGGTAACAAAATATTGACCGATAGTGAAAAACAATATTCGTGCAAAACTGTACAGATGCCACTTGCAGTGTGGATTTAGAAAGACGAATTACGGATAGATCAAAAACACCAAAAAACCCGGTAACTTCCGATGACGTCGCACAGGTAAAAAAGTCACGGAATAATGCAGAATTTAAATCATGTGCCCATTTGATTGGCCAGCTTTGTTTTAGTTCGGCGATCACTGTTTGTGAATAATCGCATGCGGCCTGTGCACTTGAGAAATTGTACCTATATTTTCTTCTTCTTTTTTTTTGTACTTTACAACTGAGGTGGCGACTCCAAATTTTAACAATGAATAGATAATATATCTAAGTAATCAATGCCACAAAACTCCAAAAATGAGCTGAAAAGGACTACTTTGGGTTTCCTAATGCCTTGAGAGGTTTCCTCCCAAAGGTTCACTAAGGGGAGTTAATCTAAAGCAATTTCTTAAACTTCAAATTCAGTGAATATAACTTTTGTCACTTGTGACATGATACAGATATTTGAAAGGCCAAATAATTTTAATATTAATACAATGTAGTTACATTTTTGCTCAATTTAAAAAGAAAAAATTGTTCCCTTCCCAGTACAAGTTTGAGTCAGTATGTTTAATAATATCTAGACAAAGCTATTAACAGCGATGCTTTTACATTCACAAGCAAACCCTTACTGAGTATGTTATCATAGGTGAAATGCAACACTTGATGCACATATCCAAACGAATGAAAAGATCTAACCTGATCTGACCATGATGAATAAAATCATAAATACATAAACACCCGACTGCGGTGTCAATAGTTTACCGAATGCACCAGGTATCGATATTAACCCTCGTTTCTACCTGAGACAACGCTTCGGCTTGGCGGAACTGTCATATTTTAATAACAGAACGATGCCATATTGAAAAAAATCCCTCGTGTGCAACGAAGTTTTGACCCCTCTGCAGATATCAATCCAAAATTTAGCAACTTTGGCACAGTTTAAACGGAAACTGTCTTACCCCCGTGCGTATCCACTAAAATATCCCGAACTTTTAACTGTTAGCAAAAGATACTTGTCTATCCTTCATTCCAGATTGCGTGTGGGTAGGAGTCAATCAGACGAACATTTATGTAAAATTGGCTTGCTCATGTGGAGCTGCATTGGAAAGTGTGCGTCTTTTCTTCCTTACCTGTCTTCGCTATACCATTGCTCGTGACGTTTATACAAACCCCCGTTACTGCTTTGGCTCCCTTTTTGAATACTATGTTGCTTGGTAGCAGTGATTGTGACCTGGACAATAAATCATATAATTTTCAGCAGGACAACGGTTCATTGAGAAGAGCAAATGTCCGGCCCTGCAACGACGACTAAGTATTTTCAGGGATTGCTGTTTGCGTGAGCCCCCTATCAATACCACGTAACTGGTGTCCACTTGGTTTTTGTTCTTTCTAGTCTGCGCCACTCATCAACTTTCTGTGTTGGGAAGCGGCGCAGTTCCTGCGTATAGTCTCGCTAGCCCTATGCACTGGTCGTTTCCTTGCAAAAAGGATTAATTTAACACAACGCCTTCCTTGCTAATTGCTTTCTATTGAATAGAATATGTTTAAACCAATCTGCGAATTATCAACAGCGATGGAGGGAAAGTTGATTGTAAGTTATGAAGGAATGGTTATGTTTGATGTTATTTTAATTTTAAAAGTTTACTTTCGGAGTTGAATAACTTCAAAAAGTATCAATGAAAATTGCAGTTACTTACAATTTTTACAAAATGAGAACCACTCTCTCTAAAGGAAAAATGGTTTCATGCTTATTTGTTTAAAGTATCATTTCACAAATACTGTCAAGCTTTGCTTGCTATACGTTATGTCCCTTTCGTATCTGACCGTTTGATAAAGCACCCATTACATTTAGAAGCAAATAATAAAACTTCAATTATTTTACGTGAAAGTGCACATACGGAGAAAACTTTGAGTATCTATATTTGTGAGCCTTTGTACAAAATCATTGCTCAAAGTGACTCGATCCTATAACTATTGAAAAACAATTCAGTAGATTTACAGCAGTAGATAAATCGGGTTATATCTTCACCACGTGAAACTGTTTAACTCTCCACATATTTTTTTTTTCTGCTAGAACTTTAACGGTGGAGGGCGAAGTGGCTATTGGCGCGGCCCTCACCATACAGGAACAGATTACTTGAATTACGCAAAACGTTTATCTGCAGGTGAAACAACCTGGAACATTTTAAAAATGCTCCCAGCCTGCGTTTAACTGAAAAGCGTTTGATAAAATTATCTGCGCACACCAGCTGTGTTTAAATGTTTACAATTCTATTTGAAATGACTTGCGCATTATTAGAGGAATTTGCATATGCTTAATTTAAGTCACATTTATGACACATGCATGTTCCATTTTATAAACTTTAACACATAAAAGTAAATATGCTATCATCAGTTTACTCAATATACCAAACGTACCCTTAAGCCAGTTCTATTGATCTCATTGCTGCATGGCAGTCATGCATCACATATAATACAAATCATTAGAGAACATGTTTTTCACTACTAGCATTATTTTGTGAACGCAACATATTACAAATTCCTGCTGTTTCCAGTATATTTATTTCGCTTAAGTTGCTAAATTTGCTGTGCTCGAAACAATGTGTCTCCCACCAGTTTGCGATGCGATTAGCATATTGATTTTGAAATACTTGGACGTTAGAGATTAAGATTAATACGAGAACCACGGTTTGATAGCCATTTGTCTTAATTTTCATTCAGCGTTTAGAATATAGGTAAATAATGTGAATACATGTGTCTGTGGGCATCATTTTCATCTACAATCTGATCTCCTATTCTGGACATAAGGAAATAGGGACCATTTTGCAGGTGGGTCCTTCCAAATTTGTTCATTCGCCAGATGATGTCAATGTACAAGTAATTGCTCAACTCTTGTTCTCTCTAGAAATTTTAATTATTTTTACGCTCAGCTGACGTCTCAGTCAACTGAGCTTTAAAGATATTTAATCATACGTTGTTTGTCTGTTCGTCCGTCGTCGTCCATTGATTACCCCTCTTTTCTCGGGTGCTTCTTAAGTCGGTGACCCTTTACTCTTTAAAAAAGGTCCCTGCCAATATTTCAAGTTCATTATGAATAAGTAGTAGAGAGGACTTGGGTCGTTCCCTTTCAACACAGCCGTCATTGCATCTTTGGTACATGAGACAAAATCAATGTAACTTAACGATTTCAATTGTAACGTTCATTCAAATTGACTTAATCGACTTCTCCAAAACCGTTGGTCAGATCCTCTTCAAACTTACACAGGAACACTTCTGTGGACCCATAGGTCCTAGTTTGTTCCACAGGTGACACTGTAATTTTTTAAAGATAAAGCGGGTGTGCTTTCACTGTTTTTGAGTTCTTTTTCAGACCGAGCTGTGATGTAATGGGTTGTAAATTTACCTTGTGGAAGAGTCAAAGTTGTTCGCTCGGTGTATTGCGCTGAGTTCCTGATTATCAATTATATAAAAACCCGCCGGTACTTTGGGACCTATGTCCTCTATCCGGATAACCTTCTCTACTAAGCTCTATCTTTGACTCAGTCGGGGGGGGGGGGGTCTTGCATCGTGCGCCCTGTGCTGCTATTAAATACATTGCGTGGGGTCGACTTTCGTGTCTGATGCAATATTCCTGTTCTGGGGCCCACCGCTGCCTACAACGGCGTTGTATTAACATTTTCAGGTAATGCTCACTCTGGAAAAGGCCCACTGCATATTGTATTTTACAATTATTCGACCAGTTAACCTTTCCTTCACACTAATCAATCATATATTATGGATATTACCTCTTCAAAATATCTAAATGAAACTAACTCAGAGATTTGGCTGCCATTTTGAAAATTGCAGATTTCTCACCCAATGGTTTGTAAATGAGGATAGTATAAGGACGATCTTGGGGCAGGCGGGGGAGGGGAGTAATATGAAACCAAAAGTATATTTTTTGCAAATGTTTCAGAGCATCAATAATGATATGATATATGCTGTGGCTGCCATTCACTTTGATACCCAAATCAAACGTATTTTTGTGCAACGTACTCTCCCGCAATCAAAACATTTGGCAATGTTCAAACTGGCGCTTACCACGTGTTGGCTCAAGGTATCGTGTCGCATTTGGATTTGTAACTAACGGTGATAACTGCTTGAGACACAACCGAACGGGCAGATCAAATTTAAGATAGTGAGTGAAGTTTTTTAGGTACTTAAACCTCTGTTGGCCCTGGTTACCCAGAGAAGGGGACACCTGGAACCTTGCGAAATATTACGATAATTATCACGGAACAACCGGGGCTATGCTGTCCCCGGCCCAAGTTCACTCTCCAGACAAGTTGAAATAGAATGCTGTGTTTGAGTTGACTATACAGCAAAATAACGGCACATGATGGCCACTTTCTCGACACAATCTTTCAGTCTGGGTCGATCAATTTTTATTAGGGAAGGGCGGCTTGAAAGTACTATTTGTTCCATGAAATTTATGGTTGGGCCTTTTTAGTACCGTCTGTCCGGTTTACCGGAACCACACATTTTAATCTTGTTAGACCTTAGGTAACTTTGACATTTAACACATGTTTAAAATGGATATTCTTTCCCTTGTAGCTAACAAACACGGCAGCCGAGCAAAAAATCGCAGTGCCACCAACTGTTGAACAAATTATAGTCTAGTGGTAACCAGTTCCCATGCAATTTAATGGCAATCTCCGAAGTGGTTTTTTCAGAACAATTTTTAAATAATTTGGCCATGAAATAAACAAAACAATTTAAACCAATCCAAAAATCACTGGATCATAACAGATTAGGAAAATTGAAAGTGATTTACCCAATGTAGATCCCCACGAAGTTTGAAGAAAATCCAACCAAAAGTTTTGGATAAGATGTCGACAGTATAAAAATTGAGCGGACTGATAACAGACGGAGGGATGACCATCCTATCAGTTCAGCTGATTGACATGCCACTTTAGCTAAAAACGACTGCCCTGTAGTGGTTTATTTACCAATAGTTTTCATAGGTGCGGAAAAGGATCAATATAGGTTGTGTGATCTGAATCCATGTTGTATATTTGAAAAAAAAATACGTGAAGGAAAAGACTTTAATTTCCTTTCCATTGATTTGGACATATTTGGGGTGTTACCACCATGCTTCTTCAAGCAAGCCTGAGCCCTCTTTGGCATGCTGCTGGTGAGCTCGGCTATCTCGACTTTGGGAATGTGGTTCCACTCTTCTGTGATGACAGTTGACCCAGGGTGGCCGCAGTTTCATCGTACAGTTACGCCCGGCTAAAAGTTAACAGCCAAACGCTTTTTCGCGTTTTGCTGGTGTTTGGCTTGTGTTTGGAAACGTTTGAAAACGTTTGGAATGTGTTTGGAAAGTGTTTGGAATGTGTTTGGAAAGCGTTTGGGAAAAATCTCAAACACTTTTACAAAACGTTCGAACACTTTCACAAAGCTACCGAACACTTCTCCAAACGCGTTCAAACACTTTCAAAACGCGTTGAGCAATTACCCAAACGATTTCAAACACTTTCACAAACGCATTCAAACACTATCCATTTCAAACACTTCCATTTAAATGATGAAAAATCTCCAAATGTATTTTCAACAGGTCCAGCAACATATGATGTACCTACATGTAAATGTGCACTTATCCAGCATTATAGGTTGTAAATGTTTATATAAAACACGATCCAAATACGTTTACCCAAGTGTCAAATTCAACTAAAATTAATTAAAGACTTAATTCTTCATTTAAGATGTCATGAATACTTCATCTTTCAAAACTGTTTCGGAGTCAATCCATAGGCAATATCATGATCAGATCATGATCCATGATCTGATCATGATATTGCTTATAAAAATACTCCGAAATAGTTCCTAATTTTCAATTAAAATATATATAATTACTCCAAGGACCAGGTAGCTTTTGTTGCGTTTTCCACTGTATCACAGGCATAAACCAGTTGCAATTTGTCACGCAAACAAGAAAACAATGATATAGCCTACAATATATACACATGCATTGTAAGTGATACATGTACAAACTGTTAGATAGAACTGATTTTTTTTTGAAAAAGCATAATTTCAACTTTATTGTAAATTATACATAGTAGAGCTTTTTGGCTTATCCATAAATGAAGGTATGCACATGTTGTTGGGATTTTTAGGTGCTGATAAGCTTTTTAGACACTTGTTAAAAATATTCCTGTCATTAGAATTAGATTACGAAGTGTACATGTATATGTATCACATACGTTTGGCGCAAAGTGTAAAATGTTTGAAAGCGTTTGAAAAAGTGTTTGAAAACGTTCGGCTTTCACCAAACGCGTTCGGCAAAGTGTTTGGAAGCGTTTGGAAAAGTGTTTGAAAGCGTTTGGCAAAGTGTTTGTAAAGCGTTTGGAAAGTGTTTGCAAAGTGTTTGCTACGCGTTTGCAAAACGTTTGACTGTCACTGAAAGTGTTTGGAAAACGTTTGGGAAACGTTGGTGCGTTTGGCGTTTGTTAACTTGAACGCCAGCGGAACTGTACTTGCCCTGACACCGGCCAAGCATATCCCATAAATGTTCAATGAGGGACAAGTGAGAGATCTGGCTGGTCATGTCAACATTTGGATGTTGCACTGCCGGGGATACTGCATGCTGACTAGAGCAGTGTTTGGTCATGCATCGTCTTGCTGGAACAGGGGCCTAGGATGTTGCTAAAACCATTTGGTGACTGCTACCAGAATCTCCTCCACGAAGGGCTGGCCTGTTAGAGTACATTTATCCTGATAAACTCTGTTCTTTCGGCCGCCGTGATTGCCACCTTCTGCACAGCGGTCATTACCCACCGTCAGACGTCTTACCTGTATTATCCCATCGTGAAAATGGAGCCAAAATCGTGACTCGTTCGACCACATAACAATATTCCACTGGTCTCTGGCCCAGTCAACATGTTCTGACATCTCTATATATCCTTGGGGCCTTGTGTGAAAGGCCGAGAAGGATGCGGATGGCTGGACAGCACGATCTCAGTTTGGCCGACACCAGTCTCCTGCTGATTGTATGCTGTGATGTTGCAATGTTGCAGGCCTGGCTCCACGTCTGACAAAACGTTTCTGCTGAAAGGAACCTGTGGCTCTTCCGTGCTCCACCAGGTAAGGGTCGTCCATCTCATCTAAAAGTCTTCGTTTTACACATCCAGGTTTCCTCTTGCATCTTCTTGTTTCTTGAAAACAGTCCCACTACCTCTGTACTGCTGGCTTGGAGCATCCCATTCTCTTGACAACATCACAGGGAAAAAACAGCCACCAACATAACAAGGATCTTACCTTTGTCAAATTCAGAGAACTGTGAAATGTTCTTTAAGACAGGTGAGGAACTTGGTGCAGGTCCATAGGCGTTTTTGCTGAACCTGCTCGATGAATGAAAGGACACGCTCGGCTGCGCCTCGCGTGTCCTTTGCTTTATCTCGCAAGTCCGTAAAAACGCCTATGGACCTGCACCACGTTCCTTACCTAACACTCATTGATCAATGTCTTGCCAGTGTCTCCCAATAAAGCCTATGCACCCCAATACCAGACAGACTCTGCGCACATATGTGGCTGTTATCTCATTTCCAAGACATTTTGTTTTTGTGTGACCGCTTATGCATACTCTATGTTGTCCGGTTCATGTTACATAACAGTCCATGTGACACTCTTATTGCCTGAACAAACTCAATATTTGGAGCAGCCCAGTTTAAACAAATGGATTGGCCTGGGTTTTTTGGGGGGTGTGTGTGTGTGCTTCTTTGTTGGTTTTTTTTGTTTTGGTTTTTTTTTTTTTTTGTTTTGTTTTTTTGTTTTTGTTTTTGTTTGTTTGTTTTTATTGGGGGGGGGGGGCAGGCATATATTAACTTCAAATTTCGTCGTTAAAGTTTTACCAAATTCGTTGAAAAGATAATCTACCGAGAAAACTTTTCCACCAATTGAGGATCTTTTCCTCAGCCACAATAGTCTTCTACCGTACAATTTCACAGTTACGATTTTGCTGAGAAAATAGCATGTTTTTAATCTATGTGCAAGATCTGGAAAACGACTGTGGATACCCACTCAATTTGCATCATTTTTTTTTTTAAACATACATGTATATTGGACATGTACATATTGTAGTTTTGAAATTACCATTATCTTGAAATAAGAAGGCTATGTATGATATGAAAAAAAAAACGTAAAAAAATAACCACAAGTCCATTTCTTTTTCATGGACTTTGCCAGTTTTGTTAGATACAAAATCTTATTTCTGTTGATTAACGTGAGACGGGGGGGGGGGGGGTCACGATCAAGGTTATTTGGCCATATATACTAGCAGCGACGACCACAAATACACATTTTAGACATAACTCCCCTCATTTTGCATAGATTTTTACCAAACGTATTTGACTCAATGTACATTTTCTCTGTCACATTTAGTGTGATTAATATGCACGTGAGAAAATGGATGTGTGTGGGCTAGGGAATGCGTAGTGTATTCATTTAGAAATTGTTTTGCTCAAAGTAATATCTTTTTGGCACTGACATGGGTGTTTTCATTTCCTTAAAGGACAGGTAAGACACCAAAAATAAATCCCACTTTAGTCAATCCTAGCTCAAATTTTATAGGCGTTATGACAACATATCATATGTGTGTGTAATCGCCATACTCCAAAGAATTTATACGTTCCGTATTTGGGTGTCTGTGATGTTAATTGTGGTATAAACAATTGAAAGTTGGCGGCAAAGCATCCACCCCATAAATGTCGATATGAGTCACTAATTGTTTGTGATAAAATCATAATTACACTTGCATCTTAATCCTGACATATTGGCAACAAAAAGCGATCCTGCGATTTTTTATGTTTGGTTTCGTTTTTCTGTTTTCTATCCTCAAAGTTTGACGTTTCAATTTTCCCTTTCATTTTCAGGATGTTCATTTTCTTCATTTCATAGAAAAAGAATGAAGCAAAATTTAGAAAATCGCTGAATTGTTTTTGCAGTTCAGATATTAGAGAATCAAAAGCCGTTAACCGGATTAAAATTCGCCCAGTCGTTTTCTTGGAATAACCATTCTTAGGTGAGGTTCTCGTCCTATTATACTTTCTGAGAAAACAAGCTTCAAAGGCCTTTGATGTTGATCATATGCCTCTGAAACAATACCATATGCTCCGGTTGAGCTTATATTTGTACAAAACGGAGTAAACATCGTCCCTTAACATTTGGGGAGGTTGTCAATCAATTCTTGGCCAATCACATGAAGAGCCTTTGAAGTACGGAAAACATTATTCAGCGATCTGTCAAACGGCGACAGCGACAGTCTGGTTTCAAAGTGTGACGTCATGGAGGCGGCCCTTCGGGCCCCGTGACCTAAAGCCTGGCAACGAAAGTGATTGTGTTGCCTTGCTTCGGTGGGGCGGCCCACGGCAGCTCGTGGTCAGTGGACGGATGGCGGGTTTGGTCTTCTGCCCCCTACCTCTTCATCCCGTTTTTGTGGATAGTATTCAATTGTATTTACTCCTATCTGTATACTTTATGTAGTTAGTTCGTTAGACTTGTCTGTACACTTTACTTAGTTAGCTTGTCAACTGTCATACGTTTGTTATTTTCTCCATGAGTTTCATTTCTCTTTTCAACCTAAGTTTTGTTACGCTATTTTGTTTGTTTTCTCTGCTGTTCACATTTATGCTTATTTCGATGTGTTTATTTGTACTTTCATTTCCTCATCCATGGGTTTCGATAAAATATTATTATGTACGTGGGTATTGTTGATTAAAGTGCTAGTTTTTTCCCCGCATGCCTTTGGTTTGCAGGACCCCTGGGATAATCTATCGTGGCACGGCCTTTGATGGGACATCGTCTGAGGACTCCAGCTCCTCTTGAATATTTCAAGTCTCCCTTCATTAGAACTCAAAACAAGCAAGATAACTATAAAGTAAACCACTAAGGTTATGATAATTATGTTAGCATGTTTGCATCTTTTCCCTGCCCACATACATACTTTCACATTGCCGCCCTGATACCACTCTCCTTTTGCCGATGGCCGTTGCTACCTGCAGTCACGTGACAGGCTGTTAAGTATGATTGACGGGTGACATTGTTCCGTTTAGCGGCTGAAAGCCAAAATAATGACACAATGTCACGATGTCCACAAGCCTGTGTGGTTTGGGGCGTTTTTCTCATATTTCTACTTTAGTTAATAGCTTGAAATTTTGACAACTAATAGAAAGGACATCCATATTGTAAAAACTGTTAAAATCTCAAAATCGGCCATGCAAAGGTTTTTGGTGTCTGAACTGTCCTTAAGGTAACATCCCTATAGTTTTTACTAATTGCCATATGATATTATGGGTCAGGGTCAACACTTTCAGAGCGCGAGTGACTCCAAGACATTAGTCAATGTAACAGTTTCGACGGAGTAGTACCAACATTAAATGTAGCATATTATAGCTATTCCCTAACACACATACACACACACGCACACACACATACACACACACACACACACACACACACACACGTCGTCGGTTGTTTATGGGCAATGATACGCTGGCCACTAAAAACATACAATGGAATAAGTTCTAAGACTACCTGAAAAAAATGTATATGTAAACACACACACACACATATATATATATACATGTTTATATATATACATACATATGTATATATATATGTGTATGTACATATATATTATATACATATATATGCATGAGAACCAAATAATTATATAAACAGGAACAACACTGTCACATCCTCCGTGCAGCTCTGAACCAAAACTATAACACAATCAAATTGCCATATGTCCCACAGGCACGGCACTAGCTATCTGTGTCTGGTATACACATTAATTAATCAATAACGTCTTGTTCGATACAACATTTTGAAATTGCAAGGCTTCAACAACCAAACGAATTTACAAATGGTCATCAGCGGCACCCCCTGAAGCATGCTTAGGAGCTTTAAGTGTTACTTTGTTGCCACACAATATATTTCGTTCGGAGGTAATGATTATTTCGTCACATGCAATCTATTTAGTTCCCTGCTAACATTACTGGTACCTGATAAAGCAAGCTACTTTTTGCTGTTATGTCTCTTCAGTGCGTCGCAAAATCACGAAAGGGACGTGACAAAAAGTATGCTTATATGCTTTTTTCATTCCATCCGAATTTAGTTTTTACCGCAAAAATGATTATTTACACGAATAAAATATGTCTGGACCGACCAGATTATTTCTTTTTTCATGTATTCATTTATTTAATTTATGCATTAGTTTGTCTACGTGTCCCATCGGGGGGATCGATGTTACTAATATAGTAATACAAAACCTACATTTACCTCACGAAAACTCAGTTACGATTTGTAAAGACCAAAGTAAAGGGAAGGAGAGGTTTGACCCAATTGTGCGTGAATTGTTTTTTCAAAAATTATTTGCTGATCTCAGCCACACGGATCGCGGGGGTAAGCGTCCTAAGCAAAGTGATTTTATATATCAAAATTGACAAATATTCTATCATGTGTACTATAGAGTCACATGGCCAACATGTGCCGGATTTTCACTTTTACGTCCCCAGTAGCTTTGAACATTTAGAGAGGAATGATCTAATCTGACCAGAACAAGTCGATTAGCGCTAGCGCCCCAAGCCACCGAAAGAAATAAAAGATAAGATAAGAAAAAAATAAGATAATTTTTTTTCAGTCTAAAAGTCCATATGTAACATCACAGATAAAATACTGAGTGCGAGATAGTATTTTTTTTCTGTTATCATTATAGGTGAGCCCATGAGTAATTTGGGCAAAGAGTATCGTGTGCATTTTGTTGATTTTGTTTAAAATATCGTCGTAAGTATAGTGGGTCTATTGGTTAAGTAACTTGTGAATTATTTGAGCGGTGTCTCAGGGATACAATAATATTTTAATTTGTGTAAAAGGATGTGATGATCCAAAGTATCCAAGGCGTATGACAAACAAAAAAATGTTAAGGGTATTTCACCAGTATCAAGGATCTGATACATGCTATCAATGAATTCCAAAGTGGCAGTTTCAGTACCGTGGAGCCTTTTGAAGCCATGTTGATTTTTATAAAAAATTCATGCAGGCGAAAGTAATCATACAGTTGGCGATAAACCATTTGTGTCTCTTATAAGCGCATCTCTGTGAAATATTCCTTCTAAAAGGCGAGTCCATTCCAACTGCTCTAAAAAAGCTGCATTTTTCCAACCTTCGTGTAGTCGTAGTTGTCAAATATGCCTACAAGTGAACTAACACCACTCTGAGGACCGGTTTTGGCTGTTCACCGTCTCACACTACGATGATTTGCGTGACGTCACTTTAAAGTTTGAGCCAAGGTGGGTCATCCCCTTTCCTGTCTCAGGCTTGTCTTTAGCCATGACTGAGTTCAGTAGATCTCCAGCCATGGGGGAGCAACTGAGTAAGATTATGAAATCATTCTGTTGGATACTTGCAGACTCAATTCCCGGTGTTTAGTTTGCATGTTAGTATGTGTGGTGCGCAGCCCATTACTTGTCATGTACTATTGGAAATTGTGAAGCGTGTTTTATTATGTTTTTCACCTGTGTTTTAATCTCACCCGGTAATGGTGGTTAAAGTATATCTGAAATATTTAATGTATAAACGCTTAAAGATGAATTTGACTGTTTTGTATGGGTATCTAATAAAATTCCAAATCTTCATAATTTAGTATACGGGAAATAATATACTTTTCAATTTTTAACAAGAGCCTCAATGTTGCATTTAATTTACGCTTAGCTATGTTAATAGCTTTCTTAGGAGTGAAGTTTGTTTCTACACGTTGGTGTTGGAAGATGAACGTTGATGCTTTGGTAACTCTGAAATCTCTTTGCTGCAATTGTTGGGTTCGAAATTTGTGAATGTGGGTCATATTTTTCTGTACTATTTGGTAGATTTTCATGTGATTTTTAATGGTTCTCTACAAGAATAACATAATTCAGACGTACATTATTCAGACGTAGACAAATCATGTAAACACGATATTAAATGAATTGCATGCAACATAACGTGTTTTAATATTTCTGTTCCTATGGTTTGGGTTTCCTCTACACGTATGTTTTTTACATGAATGCCCCTGGTTAAGTGTTAGTCAATAATGATAGCCAAATCGTCCAGTTTAACTCTTTCATTGCCACGTTATGGCCTGAGTAAACAGCTTTCATCAGCAAGCTTTGGGCCCAAAGCGCCCCAGGTAAGGCTGTTGATATGGCCCAGTATAGACTCTGTAGTTTGAGGTCACTTGAGGGAATCATCTTTTTACAAAAAAAATAGGAATCTAGCACCATAATCAAAATTGAGAGCAGTTCCTGCCATAAAAAGTGTTAACAGAATTTTCATCGCAACAAGTTATATTGCTGGACAATCAATCTGCTATTGTAGGGTACAAGGTTACATATTGAGTCTCTCTGATACTTAGTGACGCTTCATTAGATTTTGCGCATCAATTTATTTTGCCACAATCCTGTCAATTTTTACTACAAACCTTAATCTGAATTTTGATTGGTTCCGTAGTTGTAGTGTATTACATAACGTTGTATCATTAGCATCCTGAGGTAGCACGCAAAATATTTAACATTGTATAGGATATGACGTTAAATGAAATGCTTAAATGTTGGCATACAATATAACCTTGAGCCTGCGACCTTCAACTTAAGTTCAATTGTAGTAATAGGTCTATGAGCTATCCTAAATATTATATATATTTTTAGAAGCTGGTATATACATGTATCTATGGGTAAGTTTAATGAAGTTGATTTTGTATCTTCAAATTTAATATGTATTTTTTCGATTTGATAGATAGCTTTTTAAGGGTTTCAGATATATATATATATATATATATATATATATATATATATATATATATATATATATATATATATATATATATATAAATAAATATTTACATATCTGAAATCCTTAAAAGGCTATCTAACAAGCCGAAAAAATACATATTACATTTAAGATACAAATCAACTTATATATATATACATATATATATAAGGAAACTTATTAACACGTACAGCAACTGATTTGCAACTAGAGGACCTCTCCGCGTGGAGACTAGAAGCCACTGTGAAAAGTAGCTTGCTTTATCAGGTACCAGTAATGTAAGCAGGGAACTAAATAGATTGCAAGTGACTAAACATTGTGCCTACTTTCTTCGTTTGCTTTTGGTGTTGCAGACAGTTCGTTGCGAATAATTTGAGGCAAGAGACAGGGCCACCACAGAATGGCAGGAATCAAAAACAAAAGGCGAGGTCAACTGTTTGGAATATTTCTGTTCTAAAACACATTTTAGTTCTGGAAATGGAACTAATTTTCAAAATAATAGGAGTACTCGACTAGTATTCTCTTCTCCAGACGGCATTCAATTGCACATGCAATTTAAAGATAAATGGTATTAGTATATGTGATTACTCTCAAAATAGTACTCAGTAGCTCTGAAGTGACGTCAGACAATGTTTTTTCATGCACCGAACAAAGTCAGACTTGTAACAAGAAACAGGACCAAATCACATTTCTCATCTAGCTTTTTTGGCATGTTATATTGCGTCATCATTTATATCTGATATTAGGATTGAAATTTTAGCACTCTCTACACTAAACTTTATGTATGGAATTAATATGAGGTATGTATTAGCTATTTAGATGATATCCTTCAGCAGCAAACACGTTGACAAACTACACATGAAATAGAAACATAATAAGAGAAATTAAAGTGTATCTTCCAGAGTCATTAGTATTCAAGGTTACAACACATGTCATACTTAACTTCGTTTTAAGTTAAACAAAAAAATGTCCAACGTTTTGAGAAACTATTGAAACATGTTGGATTTAGCAAAGATTATTTTACACTATGTTTCGAGGTACCAAGCGCTCTCCATACTAAGCGGCCTCAATACTCACGTGAACACCTGTCTATTCCACCAACACATCATTGATTATCTGACGCAAGAACCATTTCAACACGCACGGACAATTCATATTTATGATTTTGTTTCCTATACATCAATAGAATTAATCAACACTTTTCCCAGTTATCTTTTGGTCGGTTACTACCACTCATGTTACAAATCAATAGAAGGATCCAAACGGAAATTGGCTGAAACAAAATAAAAGTCAGGGGCGTGGGCAGGATTTGAATTGGAGTGGGGGTGGGTTTGGTGGGTTCAAATGACATAAAGAATGGACCTGCAGACGGCCCCCATCGAGATTGCGGAAAATTCTTTCAAGTGGGAAAAATGAAAACTATAAAGCCTAATATTGGAACGGTTGAGCTTCATTACTTTTAACCATTGACACTTGTATCAACATTAATGTTTCCATTTTAGTAATTTAAGTCTCTAAGACGTAAGTTATGATCTATTAATCGAATCATTAAAACTAGAAGACCACCGGTTTCAGCAGTTTTAATTTGTGCTATCTGGTCCATTTGTTTCCCGCTTTACTACCAGATTGAAGACGAAAGCCCATTCTGAAAGCGTAACCCTGTGATACTCTGTGCAATAATATTTACCACATTTTATTTTAGCCTGTCCCGATTGGTGGTGGTAGTGGTGGTGGTGGTGGTGGTGTGGGGGGGGGGGGCTTATACTGTCCATTTCTACAATTGGCATCCCAACGAATGACCTAAACCATTGAAGTTCCCTACCCCAAGTAGCCCAGAGCCACATCCAATTATATATATAAGAAAAATCACCCGAAAATATTTTCTATTTTCAACAGACACTTGTCCTAGTGACCTTCTTTTTGGGTCACCGTGTCCTAGATTTACACCCACAAAAAATGTACTCCCAAAATGCCAGACGCGGCTGCGGTTTGCAAGTCGTCATTCTAGCAGGGTTGTACTTGTGGCCGGAATTTTTGTACCTGATTTGTGATTGGTCACCTTGACCTATATTTTCAAGGTCACGACTTTTGCCAGTTTATTTTTTGTCAATATTTTGAAAGTTGCCAATGAACTTTGAAACACCTTTGGCCAGCCTTAAAAATCCTTCTAACATCTTTAAGGATGATGCATTCAATTTGTGACATTGACCTAATTTTAAGGTTATCATGATCTACCCATGAAAAACACGTTTCGGCTTTTATCTCAAAAAGTTGTCAAGAGAATCGAGCCGTCATATAATGTTGCATAGACGTAGCTATGCAACTTTACATTCGACCTTGAAACGTCAAAGGTCAGGGTCATTTGGCAATCTGAAAATTTTCAACCTGACCTAACTTGCACAGCTCACTTACTTTCTCGTCAAATTTTCACCATGTTGGGCTCATACTATCGGAATTTTACCAGGGCACATTTCTATGCAAACTTTGACCTTTTGGACGTCAACGTCGTCTACCATCTTAAAGTATTAAATTGGCCATAACTCAATTTTCATCCGATTTTGATCTGGTTGTCTCAATGCTTAGGGATTACAATAACACACCCGTTTATAATTAACATATGACCTTTCAAGCTCAAGGTCATTGATCCTCTAAAACCTTCATTTTGCAATACTTTGGTCACGTTTTATGCGATATTGTACAAATTCTGCTCAAATTGTGGCAATATATCGCCGCATAATTTTGTCATTTACATGTGACCTGTATAATTAAGAAATATCAAGGTCATTTGAAAATTTTCATCGAGCCATAATGCGATCAATTTTAATCCAATTGTAATCTTGTTCATACGCAAATTGTAGCTATTGTAACACTGCACAATTTTGTGATTAACATACGACATCTTAAGGTCAAAGGTGAAGCTAATTTGGCCCTTGGAATTTTCATGGAACCATAACGCAATCAATTTACATCCAATTTGGATCATGTTGGGGTCTTATTGTAGCTATTGTCACACTGCACAATTTTGTAAGTTACATATATGTAATCCCGAAAGTTCAATGGTCAAGGTCATTTGGCCTTTTAAAATATTCATTGAGTCATATATCAATAAATTTTATCCGATTTGGACCATGTGGGGATATAATTGTAGACATGTTCTCACTGCATAATTTTGTAATTTACATGTGACATCTAAAGCTTTCACTTCGCCCTTTTGAATTTTCACTCATACATAGCTGGGTCATTTTTTAAAAAATTCCCATTGAGATCATGTTGGGCTAAAATTGTAGCTATTGTCACGCTGCACAATTTTGTAATTTACATGTGACCTCAAAAGGTCAAAGGTCAAGGTGCTATAAGATGAGAGGACTGACGTGGCAGCGTGCATGGAGGGAGGCTTCCTCTCAGTGACTGCTTGCCATTAGAGAGGTCTAGTTTATATTTCTTTTTGTCAAAATATACTGAAAAATAAATGATAATAACAAAGAAAACCTGACTGTGTCATCATCATCATCATCATCATCATCATCATCATCATCATCATCATCATCATCATCATCATCATCATCATCATCATCATCATCATCATCATCATCATGTGAAATAGGTGAGATCTCATTGCAATACATAAGAGCCAAACTTCAAGACATACACTTAGTGCTAACTTCTTCAAAACTGTTAAATACAACATATATGAGAAATCACGCTTTTACTGTTTTTATTTTGATGGACATTTAAAATTTTCCAATGCCAGCTTTGTATTTTATTTGAAGAAATGGGGGTATTTGACCAGAATGGCATATTACTATGCCTTTTAATGTACATTGTAGAGAAAAACCTTTCATCCAAATTTTGCTTTCCCTTTTTTTAAGACTGATATTTTCTTAAGTAGAATCCTTAACTTTCTCAAATGTGAATAGCAGATATTTCAGGTCTTCACAGTTCCATAGTGATTAGGGATTTAAATTGCAGTCTTTGAATTGTTAAAAATGAAGCGGTGTTACATTTTTTTCCTCCACTTGTCAAATAGTAAATGATGGACCTTTTGAAAATAATTATATTTGGATTTGAATATCCCTCAAATTGTCATATTGTCAACGCTACATGTTGCAAATTAATTCTGTGAGTGAAAACTTGACGGCGAAGAGAATTTATTCTCACATTGAATATCGACACTCTTCTGCTGAAAGGCGATCTAAAACAATTTCCCAAAGCAAAACCTGTTTAACTAAATACCCAGATGCTAAACTCCTATGAAGCTACAGATACACCACCTGAGACTTGGAGTAGCCTATGAAGGCTGATATTCATAAAATTTTACTGATCAAAATAACTGGGAGGGTCTAGCCACCAACAAAATTTTGTAAAGGTTTTTAAAAAATAACCACATACAAAGTTCCTTTTGCTTTGTTTGGACCACATCAATCATGGTAATAATAAAGTATCTTTTCATGCTAGTAAGTAAAGCTGTGTTTTGATTCACTTTCTTCCCTTCTTTCTCTTTTCTTTATTGGTCCAAGTTTGACCTTTTGTTGAAGGGGGGGTGGGGGGGGGGGTGGGGGGTTCCAAACTCCTTGCCCCCTCCCTTGGATACGACCTTACTTTTTCACACGACTGGAGCCTGCGTGTTGAGCGTATGCAAAGTTGATGGAAACAAGAATTATAAGGACTATTTGTGCCCGTTGAACACTGAGCATGCGCATAAAGTAAATATTCATCGAAAAGAAAAAGAATCAGAGCAACAATACACTTGCGTTAAGTCGGAAATAATGTAAAATGTTAAGTTATTTATATATAGGTTTTACATAGTATTTTCCAAAGGATGTGTGCTGCAGTACAATCTATTTCAGGCGATCTCTCCGCAAAATGTGGAGCCATTTTATAGTTTCAAAAATAGAAGAACACTGTACCGCCCTTAAAACTGAAGATCTATAAATTGTGACCTACAGATGAACTTCAATGATCTGGGTTCATTTCCACCAAAACCCGACGACCACACACAAATTATTCTTATTTTATAAAAAGTCGATTCTGTCGTGTGTTTCACACAAGCAATGTCCAAAAAAACCGCAATATAATTCACGAATTTGTGACATTTCAATTTCACGAAAAATCACTGTTTCGCAAAGGACCACAAAAAGTTAAACAGCCAGGTGTATCAGGTATCAACAAAATAGGCACATGCATGCAACTAAGAGGTACATGTATGCAGTTTTGAGAACAGAGTCTTCTAGCATTTTGATTTTGACGGAATGTCTCTGAGAAGAGGATAATTTTTTAATTCTTCAAATTAAAGCGACACATTGGTTGCCTTCTTTTCACATTGACATGGACATGATTGTGTTAAATTGGACGTAACAGTTATTTTGTGATATTTCTTTATTCAATTAGCCAAGCAACATATTGTTTTTTTGATTTCACAAATTTACGTTCAACGCCTGGGAGTTATTTTGAAAATTAAACTTCTAATGTCCTTGTATTTTGACCGATTTTTTAAAGTTTTTTTCTTTCTGTTTTTTCTCCTTTTTATGGGGTGGGTGGGTGGGTAGGTGATGCTGATTTATTGAATATTTGAAAATACTCTGTTATCAGGTATTGTATTTTTTGTTCATAATGACGTCAAATTCCTCAAAGCAGCCTTACTTACGTCACAGGTTCGTAAAGTTCGTATTATAATCATCACATGTGGTGAATGTCTGTGGAACTTAATACTCAACAATCACGTTTGCATTCATTGCAGGAAAATTAATATGTATCAAAGTGTAACGACAGTATTACATATTTCAACGTCATTTTGCCAGGTTGATTTGTGTCTTTGACCCCGTGTCTTAACACATAGCTTTACATACATGCCTTTGTAATTGTTTTTGGCCGTTTCCAGACCTAGAAATAGTATCTTATATCCCACTACAGCCAGTAAACGCAATCTTGTGAACAAGTCAAACTTGTCATAAAAATCAAACCATCCTTATGACTCATCGTGCCTGGAAAAGGTGACCAAGATATTTAATTCTTCTTTGTGTACGAACGTGACTTTTCAACTCTTCTTTGGTTGGTGCAAGTACATCAAAAGGGTTTGGTTCAAAGAGCGAAAAACGCATGTACTACATAATAGACTTGTGGTTTTCACACAGAAAACTCATTCAAATCGTATATACAACGATTAAAATGTCTTGCAAGTCTCTTTTTGGTAGCACCAGCCAATGTCATTGCAACTTAAAACTTTGGAAATTCTCTTTGATTATCCAGCAAGGCTGTGTTCTTGCATATAATGCATGGCTTACGTGATCGGTTGCCTTGGTTACCAATACAAAGTTGCATAGCTTGGAGGCTGTAGTGTGGCCCCCTTACCCCAGGGGACGCCACCGGCAGGCTGCAAACCTGACCCACACTACTGTTGGGTGTATTCATATTGTCCGTACTGCGCCTATGGTACGCCAGTTGCCGGGTTTATCTGAACGACGGAATGGGGCGTTTGGTGTTGCTTTCTCCAAATCCTGCGTCGCTAGCAAATCACTATCACTGAAATTAGACCAACCACAGCGAATCCTATCCCTCCGTACATGTATCTCTAGAGAAAGTGGAGAAAAACCTGAAGTCAAACCAAGAGAAAAGTGCAATTGCAGCTGGTGCATGATAAACGTTCAACCCAATGTAGACTGGTTGTATTTTGCGTTTAAATTGCGACCAGGTGGGAACAATTTATGGCTAATGTGGGATTAAGATGATGAATCAAAGCACCCTGAATTTTCAATAAACAATTTACTACATTTTATTTTAGATAAAACCTCAGATCATTGATAAAAGCCATACGTATGATTGCATGTGGTTTAAAATGTTAACAAGAAAATATATTAAAGTGATAATGTAACAATGATATGGACCCATACCAATCGGAAGCCAAATATTTGAGATTTGACTGCAAGTTCATATCTCAACCATCCTATATTCCACTAGCTTGCTTGTACCACCTTAGGGTAAATCTTCATCACTTCATTAAGAATTGGAAGTGCTTAGACAGTAATTATAAGCAAATATACTCGTCCAAAATACAGCTATACTGCAGTTCTTGGGGGTTTGAAAATTCTTCTCAACTTATAGTGACCCAATAGTTGGGCCTGAAAGACAGCCTTATGACTCGTCTGGAGTTCCAAATGAGGTGTTGTTTTCAAGGTTCAGAAATTGTCAACTTTTGTGGAGCCGTAATGAGGGGAGTCGGTGTTCCAAAAATTGCACAACATTGCATGTGCATACTGGCCTCTCAAGGATACCTTGGCAGGAAACAGTGTCGCGTGTCACCTGATCTTTTGGGGAGACAAACTCAGCAGGCTAGATGACACACTGTTTTCAACCTGCAAAAACCAGAAATCTGTCAAAATGACGAAATTGCCTAAAGAGCAGGACGGGATTGCCGTAGGCAACCTACAGGTTGTTAGAGGACAGGTTGAGGTTGCTGAAAACATCATGCATGAACTTGCAAGGCGTTTGACGATGGGTGGAATGCAATTAAACAGGCCACAGTCAAGAAATTTGTGCGCAGCATCAGCAAGCGCATAGATGAGCTGATTGTCAACCATAGAGGACGTACACACTATTAGGCAAGTCCATTTTATAATGTTTATTGATGAATAAAGTTATACGCTGAATCATCCAAATACCATTGACATGCCTACCATCGTGTGTGCAATGTGTTGCCATTTTTGGGACACTGACTCCCCTCATTAGGGCTGCACAAATGTAAACAATTTCTGGCCCTTAAAGTAAACTCCTGTTTTGGAACTCCAGAGGAGACATATGGCTGCCTTTCAGGCCCAACAATATGGCCACTATATTGAGATTCTGCTGCACCATGCCTTTGCAAATCTGGTGGTGTCTTGCGTGCATAACCTCGTGACCCGGCTTACCTCAATCTACAATTGTTTACAACCAATCAGCTATGGGTTATCTACAAATCCAATCTACCAAATCTATTGTTCCAAACAACGGCCAAACTGACCGCCAATATTTTAAACAGGAATTGTGGATAGATCTCTGCAGTAATTTCCCGGTGGTGTAACAGGCACTTGGCGCACAGCAACGGAAAAATGTAAATTACATAACATACCTTTCCTTTGACCGTACTGGTCTTACTTGAGTTTTAATCCCTTCTTTTGAACACTGTAATCGGTTTTAAAATGAATGGAGAGACTGCTACCAGAACTGTAGTATATTTTTTACCTCCAATCGAACCACACAACCTTGCCAGCAAATCCGATGAACTGTGTCCCTCTCAAAAAAAGACATATTAGACACCAGGGGATAAAATAATACAATGCACGTACTGACACTGAAAGGATCAATCGCCGTATTGCTCCCATTTGCCACAAAATATACCCAACCTGGCACAATAGGTGATGTGTTGGCAAAACATCAAAAACATATTTTTTCGAAGGTTGCAGAGAAGAAGTCAAATGTCCCTCATCATTAGGGACATTGCCTGAAATTTTATTGAAGTTTGCCCACTTTACCATGTGAGTATTTGCTGCTATATTATTTGTTAACCATTGTGTGTCCCTGCTGGTCTTGACTACTTGCCCCTGAAATTACGTTTTGAATGTTGGGATCCCTAGGGATGCTGAATCATGCTCAGACCGATTTCTGGACAAACCTTAAAAATATCATATTTGTTTACACGAAGGCCTATGATACTTTACATGGTTGATTTTGTGAAGCAATAGGACGATCTCCGCAATTATCCCAGCCATGAGAAAATCTTTCAGCAGCATTGACAGTATTCTGAAGATCATGGCTGAATGCGACGTCAAGCTAGGTTCCATGGACATGTGCGGTTGTTATAAAATGCTGCTAAGAGCTTGTATCTGATGTTGAATACAAGATGAACATTGTATGATTGGTGTACTAGAATGCAAGTCTATACAAAATGAAGCCATACGAAGGCAGCGTGTACGTATGTGAGAAAGTATAAAAATAACAGCGACGACGCATTCCCACAAATTAAAATGTGAATTGTCCAAGGAGGACATTAAGCTGCAATTCTATTTCATCGGTTTCCATTGAATCACAGAATAACCCCGTCCAAGTTGGTGCTTCATCCAAAAACGATAGACTTGGCCATTTCGATGTCATAAATATGGAACATGACCAATATACAGTTCACGAAATATGTTTTGCATTTTCATCTTACCTTTTCCTCAAATCCATTCAGGATGTCGATGCATTATTTTCTCCCTCCCCCAAGTCTTTCAGATCATAACGAATCTGGAACAAATGCACGGATTAAATCAATCTTGGGGGAGGTCAAAATCTGTTTGCATGGACTAAATCAAAGAAAGCCAGCAACAGGTTTAATTATGTCTCTTAAGACGCAAAAAGGTAATTGAATAATTGGGAAGCCCCTGACTATAACCAGCTACCATAGCAATCCAGACATGGGTGAAATGAGCTTGTGACACAAAGTCACAAATAGTGGATTGTTAAACGTGAAAACCCCATATGACTTGGGTTTTAGTACGCAAAACTTAGAATGGTATGGCTGGAATTATTGGCGATTGGATTTAATTCAAGGTGTTTCACATTCCAGTGGAAATGAAGTATTACTCGAGTAAATCCTGTTGGTGTTTACCCCCCCCCCCCCTCCAACTCACTAAACTAGTGTTATCTCAGGCCAAACACAGGAATGCCACACTAACGAAGCGTAACGTTACTTACCATGTCTGATTTCAAGAAAATCTTCCTTGCAATGGATGCCCTTCTCTAGATGTACCTTCAATACCTGTAAAGTCACCATATTGTAACTCGTTCTGAGAATCCAACATTTGTTAGTATTCCTGAAAAAAACCTGTTGTAAAACTCATCAGCATGTAAAAAAACATAGTGTGTTCATTTCTACTCAGGTACTGAGCTGTGATTGGCAAGTTAACACTATCAAATGGTGGAATGCATCCAAAATGGAATAAAGTTGAAAAATTGAGCAACATTTTTGTGTTGAAAATTTTATATGTTTTATCATTGAAGCATAACATTGCCTGATATACTAAATGCATGCCACCAAAAAGTAAAGCCCAAAATATATATGTATATATATATATATACATATAACCTGTGTTTTATATTTTAATATTACCGCATTGAAATTTCCAGTTTTAATCATGATGAAAATGAATGGAACAAATAACATTGATATTGTGGTCAAGAGAAGGTCTTGACCTATGAATCCTGATAGGTAATAGTAGAGACCCAAGTGAAACTAAAGAGGTCCGCTTCACTTTGCCCTTCAGTTGAATCCCTCCAAACGCCAACCGGTTGAAGGTGGACACATCTGAGTATAAACAGAACCTGCTGCATTCTGTGGTTGAAAACGTCATGTAACGCAGGATGTATATGCTGCCTTCGACCAGAATAGAGTATTTCACCTGCCCTATTCCAAACTTGACATGGGTTTATTCCAAAAATATATCATACTGCTGTTGATCACAGTATTTTATATTGTTGAACAATAATATGCTTTGTTCAGCTAGAGTCATCTTCCGCGCAGGTTGGCTAAAAAGGTGCCCCTGGCTTTCACCGTATTGAAGGCCAAACTACAAACACTAGCAGCTATAAAAATTGACCCCTCTACCGAAAATACACGAGGCAAGAGGAAAGCTGTAAAAGTAGTGATGGATTGGGGTCCTCCAGTAAAAATCTCAAATTTGTAATCCAGTATTTTTTGCCGTGCTATTCAAAATTAGGCTCACTCATTCGTACAAGAATTCTTTTTTAAATTTACCGTTTGTACTGCCCCAGCGGGTATCCAGAAGAACTCAGGTATCTCATCTTTCCCTTAAAAGTGATGTTTTTCACACTGCAAACGTGATATTGGTTTGATTTCGTCTACTTGAAACGGATATTTTAAGATTCAATAAGACACCGGACTGTTGCTTTAGAAGGTCTTAATTGGACATCGTATCATGTTGCAGTGAAAGGAACTATTTCCCACAAAAATACAAAAACAATATAATCCTAAGGACCGACCCCCAGTACAAAAAGGATGAACAATCTTCGTCAAAACACCAAAAACAACAGATCACTCGCCCGTTTGGTTAGCAAATTTATATGTCAAATGTTACTATCGTTTTCTTAAAATCACATCTATAGTGCATTGAGACTACGCCACTATTTTTCTAACCCCCCGAATTATATCATACAATATTGCATCATATCATATGTCAGATCTTCTTGCGGGACATGGTCAGGAATGTGGTAGCAATATATATATATTATATTTGTATACCCATAAATCTGCATACCCCCTATTAAAATCTCACTCAAGTTACTCACAACATTTTCGTTGTAGAGGGAGCCCATGTTAGCCGTAACAATCATAACAAATGATGAAGACTAACGCTGATCAAAGACATTAACACATAACATATAGTTCTTGAGAGAAACATTTGATTCAACGTTTCGGCAGGGAGTTCTTACGTGTACATATGTTTATTTTTTTGCTTAAGATCATATTTATGTTGTTGTTCACCATTATATTCTTCCGGGGTCATGTCATGTTGACAAAAGTAGTGCAGCACCAATGGATAAATAAGTGCGCAATGTGATTCACCATTGCAGTTCATGACCTTGCGTTCAAGAGAGAATGACGCGAAGGAAAACTCCCTTCTCTCTGATGTTAACTTCGGGCTGAATGTGAATATTGAAAAATGAGTAACACTAGTATCAATTCTTGTCTATAAATGCTAATGAATTTCGATAAATGTTCAAATGAATTACAGATGATAGTAAATACAAATAAAAAACAAACCAAGATTAAACCCAGCATCAATCATATGAGGCACAGCCAATTAGCATGCCCCATTTTCTTTTTAATCTACTCATGCATATCTCACTTCCCATCAGCAGTGCGCCGACCACATTGGGTTTCTCATAGGGCTCTTCTTCGATTACCAGTGACATGGGAATAGAACATCCTGATGCTGAAATATGGACAGACAAGATGCATTTTGGTCTCATCTTATTAGTTTTGATGATGGGTTTTAAAATTGTATTAGTGCACAATTTTCAGCATTACTATGTTTTCATTGTATATTTTTTTCATAAATTTTGAGCTCTGTGCTTTTAAGCATCTTGTTTTTTTAAATTTAGTGTTACCTATTAATAGTGCAAAATCACTAGCCTGACTATGGTTTATCATAATCTTATCTAGCTTTCTTACTTACCTTGCTTTTTCCGTAAATATTGACCTTATGATTTTCAGTTATGTAGGTTTTTCTAAAATAAATCTGAACTGTTAATAATTGACATATCCTAGCATGGTTATGCTTCTCTTTTGCTCCTGAATTCATTGTGGCCATGCATGAAGAACACTATTTTCGACCGATCATTCCCGACAATTGAGCATGAAACCCACACGTAAAATACTACGTTTCCTTCCAAGTAAATTCCACTCATATTGGGGATTTTTGACGAAATTAGAATGATGAGCGGAAAGAATTACCTGAACATGATTTGCAATTCCAATCTTTTGGCACCCTGTGTTTGTTGGTATGTCAGTACGCGTCCCCACTTATACCAATTCCACAGACTCCAGGTTGCCGGCAGCAACAACAATCACACAGCAGTCCTTCTTAAAATGCTCACACTTGTTTCTCACATTTAGCTCAACTGTCTGAATCCTCTGTCTCCATGTTCTTGTGTTCTGTTGCACTCAAGGTCACCCCAACTGATTCAGTGAGGGGTTACCATGTATTTCTAACAAGAACAAAGAAGCAGTGACATTTTGAGAGTGTCAGTTTTGATGCCACATAGACCTAGACAAGAACATTGTATAATTGTAAAGACAACAACTAGTTATATTTACACTTAGTGGAAATATGTATTTCAATAGGAATAATACAATAAACATAGCATGTGCGACAGGAAAGAGTGGTTTCTCCTAATTTTGTAGGGTACATAGCCTGCCGCCTTTCTGGCAACCCAGTCCATGTTTCATAATGTACCAACATTGAGAGGGACGATCTGACAACAACAACAACAACAACAACAACAAAAACAAGAACAAGAACAACAACAACAACAACAACAACAACAAACATCTTTGTCAGTACGATAAATCTCTACTACAGCCAGAGCGAGGGACATGTTGACATGGTAGGAAACAAATATATAAGGAAAATAGTCCAGAGGACAAAAAACTAAAAGGTTTTGAGGCTGGGAGCAGAAAATCTTCAAGTGCAAACACTACAGGATAAAAAAGCCATGGACGAATCAACCTTAGAATTGTGATGGGATGAAAAGTACTTAAGGCTATCGGTCCGGACAGCAGATAAACTGGTAATTATTGCACAGTGGTATTAGCAAGAAGCGCTGCTGTCTGTAAGGCTGGTTCCCTGTGCAATGGTTTGTATATCCCACTAAAGCCTGATGAATGTCTTCTTCATATATTTTGCTAGATATTCGAAGTTGAAATAAATCAAAGCGTTGCAACAACAAACCCCGGGCTTATGAATACAACCAGTCAGCATCTGCCCACCACCTTGGCATCGGTGCAGGCTGCGGCTTACATTATCACCCAAAGTGTTGTTTGAATTCCCTTACAGGCATATAATTAATAACCAACATGGTCTTTATTATGTGGTTTAAGTTCTGGAGATCTTGGGGAAAGGTAATAATAAAGTTTGTCAGGTGGTTTGTCTGTGTAGATTAAAGTATTTCTGCGTCAGTAAAAGCAACCCATGTTGCTGTGACATATACAAATGTGGTACCTTTAACATCTGTTTTGCTTTTCAAGAAACACGTCATCGAATATCATCAGTTTTTTATCATTCAGATGTAAGTTGTTTAGGACAGAACAACCTCTGAAGTTTCATAAAAGGTGCCCTTCCTATCTGGTTTCGATCTCAAGCTCATCTCTTCGGCAAGTGACACGGTAGACAGGTTTAACCTCATAATTTCAAGACTGTTGTCAACTGATGCCAATATCACTTCCTTCGGCAATTTCACCTATGTTTTTTCTTGAGTATGGACAGTGCAGCATATCGTTATGATCTTTGTTATGCCAAGAACAAAGGGATGCCAAACAGAAAAGGTATATGTGTGTGTGTGTGACTGACAAAAATCCTCTCTAAATTAAAAGACATGTGTAATCTTACTCTTAGAAAAAGACTGGATAGATCATTTGCAAATTTGATAGACATGGGTTTCTTCTCAAAATATTATAAACAGAACAAACTGCTTGCTATTATATTCCAAATTCAGGTGGAAGATTCCGCTGAAAGGCAAACCTGTGCCTAAAGGGTTGAAGCTCATTGCCAAAGAACCTAAAAGGCAATAATTAAAGATGTGAGATAAAGAGGGTAAGAAATTCTGCGATAAATACGTGCCTCGCTTCATGGATATTCGTATCTAGATTCTGGATAAGAGATAAGATTAATCCAAAGAATACACTCGAAAAAGGATACACGCTGAGATGGACCAAAGAAATATTTGTGGTAATTAATGTCCAATACACATCACCTTTGCCCTTTAAAATCAGCGACACGAATGGGGAAGTAATACAGGATACTTATTACGAGCCACAGCCAAACCAAATATATTCAGGGTGGAAAAAATGTGTGTATACGCAGCAATTAACTACTCATGAAATGGCCAGGATACCTGGGTGTATGCTATTCCAAGCAAAGACATGAGCTCTTTGAGTTGGAGAGAACAATTAATTTTGGGATGTGATTTACAAAGCTCTGCTATGTAAAAAGCAACGAGGAAAGGAAACGTGACTGATCTATAAACCCATGAATTTTGCATTTCAGCTAGCCCATGTGCAGCGTCTGAGCAAATAATACATAAACTAATAGAAAATTAAAAACAAACAAACAAACAAACTGTCTTCATCTTTTCCCCAAAATCGGGGAGACGGTATAGGTTACCGATGCATCGCCAATTGTTGATGCATTGGTCCCCCAGTTGTTGTAAAATCTGCCCAATGCATAAGGAACACCAGTAGGTTACAAGGATTGGTTGTGGGAGGTATTCCAGACTTATTCATCTTCCATATTAAATTGACAACTTGAGATAGCTTCTTTAATCAAGCAAATGTTCACTTTTTTCTTTTCAGTGCATTATATTACTTGATATTCATTCCACGTGTGTCAGCCATGGTTAGCGTGATGTTCTTACCTGACTGGAAATACGCTGTGACCAGCAGCTGCTGACGTATTGCATGTCAGGACTCCTGAAGGCAGACACAACATATAGGATCATACTGCATGTTTCCAGGTAAATGTGAATGTAAACGTGCATCTGAATTCGTTCTGTTGTTGAGCTGGTGAAATTACCAACTGTCCAATTTAAATCATCCATAGACTTGTGATTTGATTGAGAACCAGCTAAGGAAGCAGTTTAGTTTTCATGTTTTGTAAAATCGTTTTCTCAAAATGTTATTTTAAGAATTCTACCAAGTGAATTGGATCTGGGCATATTTTATAAGCCTGCTGCGTTTTCATACATAAAATTTTGGCATTCTTGAGGAACTCCGGCGACTGACACAGAGCTTGCCTGAAATTGTCGTTGTGGTTTTCCGTTTTTTTTCTCCACGAATTCCATAAACCTAAAGTATTTGACTCTTTGTATCGGTGGATGGATAATATCTTGGATGCTCTGAAACGTCTCTCATGTTTACGAATATGAAAACCATTATTTTCAACACAAGAAACCATATGTAGTTTTCAGGATCATTTTGCTGAACCAAGCTACTATGAAATGTATCATAATGCGGGAATGGTTGTCCTGTACCTTTGTGGACAGAGTGACCGCTACCGTAAAGATGTTAAAATGTCGCTCATTATTTCTTTTACATAGGTATATCTATTTGTATCAACGTGAAGTATTATCTCGTATAAAAAGTTACAATGATTATTTTCTTCTTAAATGTCACACGACCCATCCAGTGGAAAATTAAGATAAATTAAAAGGAAAGTTTCTTTGGCATATGGCAAAGAATGTTTCATAGCCTGTTGTGCACTCACTTCATTGTAATGATGGTATTTACTACATACACAACCGAAATTAACTTAGCATTTAATGCCGAAATCCTTCCAGAAAAGAGCTTTAACTTTGTAAAACACGTGTGGTCGGAGATGATGGGTTTGTTTGATGCGCAGCAAGTCATGCGGACCTATAATTTGTAGGACAGGGCCGTCCTTTATGTAATTTTCTTGTTTCTGTTGTAAGACCCAGATTTTGTTTTTTGCATATATTTTCAATCTGATCGATCTCCCACCGGGTTCTTTAAAACTGTGTGTATTGGTTGCAAGCGGGCATATCTGTCTATGATTCTGTTGTATTTGAATGGTATTCCTCTGTGTATATACAGCAACATCAGATCAACCAAACATTCTTGGTGTTCTGCTTGGAGTTTTCACTGACTTGAGGGTAGAATGAGCTCTTATTACACTTGCACTTGTAACACTAGTCAGAATGACGTCATTGAGTATGTGGTAAATATTTGGAAAAGAACCCTGAAATGTTCTGAGAAAAGTTTCCTGCAGATTCTCAGGTTTGTTATTGTTGGGGATGTCCAACTTCTGTCTCCATATAGCAATCTCCTGCGTAAAGCTGACAGGGCTTGGCATCCCACCCTCTTGGCCATAAAATAATGAAATATAATTTACACTTTGTGTTGTAAGTTTTTCAAGGTATATGGGCCTTAGGTGCAAATCCTTTATAGCTTGTTGGGAGAGAAGAGTAAATCGCTACTGAAACTGCTAAATCATATTGTCCAGAATGTGAAAACTATAGCGCATCTCCAGTAGTCTTTGGGAGTGTCTGATTGTACATTATTTCACAGCGTTTGCGCTCCACATCTTCTGGGAATGCTGAGCTCTGTAGGACCAGCGATCATTGCCATACCCATGCTGTCAGAGTACACATCTTCAAATTCCTCCTCTGCTTTGCTCCTAACTGATACCAGCTCCTCAAGCAAGCTTTACTTCTTCATATGTCATTCACTAGAATGTCTTGTGTTGATCCTTGCAACAATTTACTAAGTTTCTTTGTGAAGCCAAAGAGGTATGTGAAGTCGAAGAGATATTTACAGACAACAAATGCAGCGATGAAGTTGGGGGGAAGTTATGGTACTTAAAAGGCCATTTGCATCAATGATACTTTTTGCATCCCATGACTGTCGATGTGTAGCAATAGATTCCAGACAGTGACATATAGCTGCATAGAGGTGATGAAAGTTATCCATTGTGGTGTGATTTTCAACCATTCACACGTTTTACCTTGATCTTTTGCGCTGCTTTGATTTGGGGTTTTTGTTTCCTTGACCTAATGGTATTAACCTCCTTCATGGATCTTTCAAGCCATCTTTGTCTCTTTGGGTAGTCAAACAATAACCCCATATTATTCAGGTTTTGAATCATGCAGTCAATTTCTGGCAATTTGCATGAAGTACTGAGGACAAGATTGAGGCTATGACTGCAACAGTGTAGATAAACAGCATGTGGATTGTCCCTGAAGAAATGTGCACAGGAGCTATTGTCCTGTCCAGACATGTTTGGTGCACCATCATATGTCTGTGCATGTCACGCATTCGGATCCAGACCAATTATTTGCAAAGAACCCTTCAAGGCATCATAAAGATCTACCCCTTTCCCCTTTTGCTGATTAAACATTGAGATGATCAACTAGCTTTTCCTCAGGTTTCTGATCTTTGGTGTACCTCAAAACTAGTGCCAGCTGCTCCCCATAGCTTACATCTGTTACTGCATCTGCCTGCATACCATAAGGAAATGAATTGGTTGCCCTTTGATTTGTTTGACAAAGTGATCTGTGCTTTCATCTGTCATGCAATGGACCAATTCATTCTGGGCTGTTTCTGATATGTAGGTTGCATTTTTAGGGTCAATTTGCACTTGACTTCTCAAAACTTCATCTCTTACATCAATTCTGAATTTTAAAAGAGGCTTGAAATACCTACAATTTGCATTTGGATCTTTATTTGTTGTGTGATCCCTCTGTCCACAAAGGGCAATACCGTGCCGGCCACACCACTCTAACAAGTTGATTTTTCACCATAGAATGGTTCAATTGCCCGCCACTGTCTCCTTTTATCTATTCATGTGGAAATCTAATCTGCTGCTTAGCCTTTATAGGTTTTTTCGATAGATGATTTTATTTTTGCTGCCTATAGATGATGATAATCCAAACATCCATGATTTCAAAGATCTTCCTTGGCATTTTTCTGGTTGGAGTATGCTTCAGTGATAAGATATTTGGATTTCAAATTGTGAAATGCTGATGTTGGAAACAACGTATATGCTTGGCAATATAATCCTTCCTTGGCTTGTGAGTAGCATATGAAAGTAAATTTATCAAACCACTCTTCATTGCAAAATCTTTTCATGACTCCTGATTTTCTGATGCCTTGTACAGTGGAGTGGTCCAATGGCTTTGGTAGGTTTCACCATGGCTTTGGTGTGTCTTTATGTATTTCGGAGTCTTGCCTAGTGGCTGATGTAGTTTGTTGAATGAGATCTTTTATACCAGTGGTTTGACCACTGACTGAAAAAAAAAGTGTTGGCTAGTTGTTCTTTCTTGGGTTTGCAGTCAGGATTGGGTACAATATGGTCTTCTGTCAATGAAACATTTCTGTTTCTTTTCTCCTAGCATAGTTTTCACTGCAACAGCGTGGTCCGGTTCCAATATGACGCGATTTTCATTATCAATATATTGTTTTGTCAACATAATACATGTCGCACATTTTGCACTGCAAGGGACCATAGGTACTATTGCAACATCCAAAATTAATGGCAATGTTTCTTTCACATTAGGGCATATGCATTTGATTTCTAAGCCAAGTGCATTGGAAACAGCAAAGACGTTTTTCATCCCTGCCCAGTTCTTATCATTGGCTGTGTACATAGCAAGTTTATACATTACTTCCAACTTGTCATTCATATAAGCTTTTACAAATTTCCTCAGGCAAGCACACCGCAAACACATCTGCTGCACTTAGAGATGCTGTGGAATCAGTCTTTAGTTGGGATAAAGATACATTGTAAAAAACTTTGGGTGATTCTTGGAACATTCTGGTCGCAGCATCAACTCCAAAGGAAAAGTGGCTCGTAACTGAGGACTAACTGATTTATTATCTAAAACTTAATATGTTATCGTTAGGCTATTTCATTTTGGTGAAAATACCTTGCGTAAAATCAGGTGAGATTAAAATTTTAACAACAAACAATTTTCCTGAGGCAAATGCATGACTTAATGTTCCAACCCATTGATTCACCCCAGTATCCATTTTTACATCTGAAACCTGTTGCTCCCTCTCACACTTACTATCTTGTGATATTATCCCAGCTTTCTAATGCTGATAAGTCATATAGTTTACACTCATTTACTACATGTATGACTGTGTTTGCCCTTAGGGAGCTCTCCAAGGCGTTGAACTGCATTTATCACCCTCTTTTAATAGCCAAATTGGGTGCACATGGCTGTGATGAACGTGCCACAAATGTTATGCTCAGTTACCAAACGGGTTAAGTAACGAGTTAAAATAAGCTCCACCTTCCGCAGTTGGCAGCAAGTTGTTCCCAAAGGGTTTGTTCTTGGGCTGTTCTTCTTCAATATCGTTCTAAACAATTTATTTGGTTTCAACGAAAAGGCTCTTTTGTCACATTTTGCAGACGACATTATCATCAGAATTCATGGGATAACCATCCTTGTAGTAAAGCACTGCTTGCAGCTGCAGGTGGATAATATAACAGTGTGCTTTCAACAAAACTTCATGCAAGCCAATGCCAATAAATTCAGGCTGATGCATTTATTTGGTGAAAATGATTCCCCAGAAAATCAACTCAAAGTACGAGTCAGCTTAAAATTCAGAAGACAATGTAAACTTGAGTTCGACCAACATATTGCAAATTTATGCAAGAAAACTTCCTGTCAAATTAAGGTCTTAATGAGATTTAAACGTCCTACTGATTGAAAGGGTACCAGAAATGAAAAAGTTGATGTTTAGGGTAGTTAAAAGTGATATCTGAAAAGCAAAATGTTAAATTTCATTTTTTTAATAATGTTTTTAGCTCCAAAAGTGCATCACATTTGCGATAGAAAAGCGCGGGAATTTTTTTGCGATAATGAACCGATGTGGGAAAGTGGTCCTGACGTCACAAACGCAACCTGCTGGCCGTGGTGTCTGTGATCTAAGCCAGAGTACCTTCCGTTTGCCAGCATTTATGGCAGATACAACAGAGCATAGTGATTCCGGAGAGTATGAATTGAGTTGGTTTTTTTTTGTACGTGGTCTGATGACGATGAAGAAGAATTAATAAGAAGAGCTGAAGCAGCAGAGGAAAAGATCATTCAGCCTTACACACATGACGGGACACATGATCTCAACTTGCCGTCTTGGCAATGATAATTCGTTGCAAAAGATATATTTCCTATCAAAACTTAAAATTCCATTTAACAAGAACAAGCATGAATACAATAAATTGGGATTTGCATCAAGATGGGCCAAGTCTTATAGTGTTTCAAATTCAAGCATTCGCGGATACAGCTGCGGCCTACACCTATATAAAAGTCTTAACAAACAGTTAATTTTTCCTTCCAATATGTGTGGCCTATGGATGATTAAACATAAGTTTGCATTTATGATTATAACTTTCAATATTTGTAAAACTCTTGCCCAGCAGTAACCTCACAACCCTGGAGGGCAGTCATTTACGTTTCCGTATACATTGTCATCAGTGCACTTATTTATAATATCCTTTATTTCAGATCGTATCCATTATGTAACAATGGTATATATTCCTGTGGCTGACTTATTTTTTGGTTCCATTTGAACGAAAAAGGTACAATGCGATGAAATTTTGTACACCGGATTACCGGGAGCTGACCGTGGACTGGACTTGGCAGCTGTGTAGATGAGGCGTGAATGTGTCAAACAAATGTTGTCTGCTTATGGGATTGAACACCTCGCAGTATACAGTAGTAATTGGACATACACATCAGAGTGGCCTGATATCTCAACCTATTATAGACTGTCCAACCCTAGACTTTCGGTATGGAATAAAAATGGTTAAACACACTGAAGTTTTGTTACAATGTTATTTTGTAACAACATCCCAGACCAGTGTTGTCACTGTGACATTCGATTGATAATAATGTGATACATTGAAAGTCGAAAATTAATTTGTAAATACTGTGGGAAAAAAAACAATGAATCACTGTTCCTGGTTTTCTGAGTAATGCCTAATTTTGCCACTTCCATGAATCCTTTTATTGACCAGTGATTGGGCCGTATTTGGCAACAGCAGCAGCTTTTCTTGTCAAACCTGTCCTAAACATTGTCACATTTGACAAATCAAAGTCACTTTCCACAAAGTGTTCGCTATATAGGTTAGATCGGTTACCAGGGTCTTGCCACTTGTGTCTGTAATTCTTGTCTGTGTGGATCAACTCTCTCCGTAATTTCAGGTTTTTGAAGGGAATGTTAACAAACTGTAGAACTTTATTGCTACAATTAATAGCAACACACCAACCCACCCTGGGCGGGAATAGGGACGAAAATGCATGCATTTTTAATCATGTTGGTTTAAACATGTTTTATTCAAAAGAGGAAACACTTGGGGAGAAGGGCAAGGCCCTACGTTGACCTCTCTGGTCAGAAGAAGACAATTCTTATGTATCTTTGTGATATCACAAGCCTTTCGCACCTGGTAGGTGTCGGAAATGAACGGAAGGCGACGATCGAAGGCGCATTGAGTTTTTAAATTAAAAATGTAAATATAAGTATTATTTTCACATCCATTTTAAACCGCACTGTATGGTGAGAACAACCAATGAGTCAGCCATGTATCAAATTTGAACATGGTCAATCAAGAGGACCTTTAAGCAAGTTGTAGACACATCCTCTAAATTTCAAGTAATAAAATCATTAATGGTAGCAAATTTTAGATACTGCTCAGTTGTGTACTTTTCTTGCTCACGTGCAAACTGTAGAAAAATTAAAACACTCTTTAAACATGATTTGATATATGCACTGATGACAATCACTCAACATATGACCCAATGTTGAGGGCTGTAAAATTTCCCGCTATAGTGGTTGACCAGTTACGGTTTATTGTCAAGGAAGTTTTCAAAATTCAACGCAACCTAGCACCGAAATATTTAGATTCATGAAGATTAGATTTAGATTCATTAATTAAACGGTAATATTCAGCGTTTTGATTTAAACCATCAAGCGCAAAAAGGGGTAAAGTATGGAAAGCACTCACTCAGAGTTCTTATTTCCAAACTGTGGAATAGCCTACGCAGGAGACAAAATCTTTGGACACTATAGATGAGTTCAAGACAGCCATAAGCTCATACAGTATTCATAGATTTGTAGATTGTGACCAGATTCAAATATGGTGGACTAGTTTCTGAGACTGGTGGAATAATATTTACACTGAAGAAACCACTGCACTATATCTTCTGATGTGATTTTTGGTTTACAAAAATCAAAGAGCACATATGCTCTGAACAATTGTATTTACAAGGGAAATATTACATTCATCATAGGGCCTGTCAGAAAATGAATATACAGTTTTACAAGTTTTTACCCTATTCAACAACTAAAGTTAAAGATGAAAGGCAAGTACGTTTCAATCACTCAAAGCAAAATCTGTTTATTCAGCAACGGGGTCCATTTACGTTTTTGCTAAGTTGAAATGATGTCTGTTATTATGTGTTTTTCTATTTTGTAAACACTTAATGTACATGGAGAATAAATAAAAGATGATTTTAAAAAGTAACATTTGCAATCTCCACAGTCAGGGTGCATTTGTTTACAAAACAACCCTTGCTGCTGGCGATCCAGCTGAGACCCATTGGATCAGAGGAGCTTGAAAGGATAAACAATAAAGTGTATTTTAATAGCATAAATAACATTGGTTGCAAAGGATGAATGTTGATGTTTTTGGTAATTCTTGAATCTCTGTCTTTTGCTGTAATTAACTTTGCTCTCATTGTTGGGTTGGAATTTACGAATAAATGCTATGTTTTTTAGAACTATTTCATGGATACTTCTTTAGCTGTGTTGTTCTGTGGATCGTGTTCTACGGCATGTACTTGCAATGGAGGTACTGCATTTTTGTAATGTTCCAGATTAATAAATTTTACAAAAACGATAGAAATTGTTTCTTCACATTGATATTGAAAGCTGAGTGTTGATGATTTTGTACTTCTCGAATCTCTGCCTTTTGCTGTATTTAACTTTGCTCTCATTGTCAGGTTGGATTATATATGAATGTGGGTCATGTTATTTTTTGAATTACTGATTATGGTGGCACATTTACTGTCGCATAATGTGCATTTTGGTGTAGGGGATGTGTACTATCCCATTTATAGCTTAGTTTTAGGCGCCAAAACATGCAGTTAAATATCCGAAGGTTCTTGTGGTTTAAAAACGGTTTGATAGAAAGATAGCTCTAAAAAGGTTTAGGTTTAGAAAAAGAAAATTAAATCTTTTTGCCTTGAACAACATACGATATGTAAAACTTTTTTGTTTCTTTTTCCATAACAGTGGACCAATTATTTAAGGAGTTGAACCTGGATATACAGCCATATATCACAGGTAATTGCGTATGCATGCAAATATCTAAAATTTTAATATACACTGGATTCAAGGCTGAGCATTTATTTTGAGTCTCTTCCAAGAACCGATTAGCAGCTATTTAACGATTAATAAAAAAAATCCAAGTGTGGATACATGATGAGATATTGCGGCTTGGGGGCCTATGAAACTGTATCACACACATTTTAACCCCTTTTTCTTCATGATAAACTCTTGCATTAATGATTCGTATGAATGGTGGTGTACATCAATTTGCACCAGACATTTGCCTACATATGTAATACATGTTAATGTTTTGGTGCTTCTTGAATCTGTGCCTTTTGTTCTAGCTAACTTTGCTCTCATTTCGGGTTGACATTTAGGAACATGGGTTAAGTTTTTTTTTTTTTTTTTGAATACTGCTACCATTTTCTGTACACATTTGCAACAAGTAGACTAACCTACATTTGTGTTACATTTGTGAAAATTTGAAAAAAACAACATTGGGCATTATATAGCATTTGTGAAATTTTGAAATAACTGTTTGGTATTTTATCTGAAAATCTCTTTCAAAATTTAATACTTGTCCTTTTTGGTCATATTAACAGGACAGGACAGTAAAAATACAAACAATCATTTATGACATTTTTAAGGGAATCGTAAAAACACAGCAAACAATATTAAACTTTATTTGGTATGTTGCATGCTGTTCTAAGATTTATGCATGACCTGACAATGTAACGTATCAGAAAAGCTGTTCTGGCCATAATAATATTTTACAGTTTTGAGAAAACACGGAAAGTCTCTTAATTTCATGTAATTACCAAGCTATCTTGGGTTTTATTATGACATGAAGTGGTTTATCATATATCGAGCTGGCCAAGAAAAAAAATTATGCAGCCTGTAATGTGTGGCAAGAGTTTTAGTCATAAATAGACTGAGACAAACGTTTAGCCAATGTACATACCATATATTGTACATCCTTTAGCACCCATTTCCAACATATCATCAAATATTACATTTTGACATTTGTTCGGGAAAGGGCTCTCTGGAATAGGTGAATGGCTAGTTTCCCAGTATTATTCAAGAAAAACTTGTAGGCCTTAAGGGTTGGTACACTTTTACAACATTTTACAAAGAGAATACAACTTTATGCCAAAACTGTCCTAAAACACACTGGACTTCTCACTTGAGATCATATAAGCTATATATTTTCTAAAGCTGGACATTTAGATTAAGCTATTGAAAATAATAAAATCTCAACTGTTGAGAAATTGAAGTTTTAAATTGCTTACTCAAAGAGAAAAGTTAGACTGGAGAGACCTCGTTTGTAGGGAATATTTCCTTTGGAAATGCAGTCTTGACTAGATTGAGTGCGAAAAGAGCCTGGGTCATGAGTTTGCGAAGAATGGTCAACACCCAGGTGTTAAAATATTTTACGTGAAAGTAAAATGAAAGACATTCATTTAAGAGAAAATTTGATCAAATTTGATGTAGAGTTTATATTGAAATAACACAAGCTGAACCAAGCAATTAATCATTTATCAAAATGTTGATATTCCTTACCATCAGACAAAATTCTCTGTTAAACACACGTTTTTACGGAAATTTTGTCTCTTCTAACATGTTCCAAAACGGAAAAGAAACAAACGGGCTTGCATCATTGCCTCAAAAGCATTATTGTTTGAATTATGCAATTGTATTTATTAACATGATTAACACGATAACGTAGCCAAGGCAACAATATTGCGTATTTGAAACTGGCAACATCTATTTCAAAATTCAGCTTCAAGGCTTGATCTGCTCCTGTGGCAGCTATAGTCTACTTTAAGGCACGCATACAAATAAAACCTCTCATAAATTAAAACAGTTCACTCTATCTATTGAAAATCACCATAATAGTAAATTCAATGGTTGGAAATCAGTGGGTGACAAAGCTCCGAATGATTTACAACTTGAAACCTCACCATTGGAAATCACGTGATCTCGGCGTATCCCACAATCTTGTGAGTCGATTTCACGAAAGTTTTGCAGACATACTGTGCATTCAGTTTGACTCCTTTTCACAGTTGAATGGGAAGAGTTGAAACACATGTAGGCCTTTGAACAACTGACTACAACACACTGTGCACTGTTTGACCGAGAAGCTCTGTGTGCATTTATGAATATAGAACCTACACAATGAAAAGGATAAACTTAAACATTTCATTTGAAATGCTGCTTTCCCATAACGGTGTCCCAGATTAACTCATTATTTGATATTTGTAATGTTATTGATCATCACCCGCATTTTCAGCTAGTCTCACTGTCAGCCTCAGCTAACAACCACGGTAGCCCTCCATCTTATTAATTTCTGCCCATTTTAGAGCAACACGCCTGCCCACATATTACCATAATTAGTCGGGATATAACTGAATGTCTTGATGTTATAGTTGGTCATAGCGATTTAATTTTCAGTGTGATTGAAGAAGATATCAAACGTTTATTTGTCTTTTTTGAGTGATGTGTTAAAGATGCTAATTTAAATTTCAGCTGTTTATGAGTGAAGGCTATTTGGGTAGGTGCCTCATATATATTATATTTGACTAGTGTATTGCCAATATTGAAATTATTAATAATCTTTTTGATCACAATGCGCAATTAAATATGATGAAGAAAATAAAGTATTAAGTTAAATATTAGTGATGAAATGAATAAATACCAAACTTTCATTTGCCAGTGTGAAGAAATGAACACAAGCTGCCGAGTATGTTTGGAGAAAAAAATACCAGGTGAAAGGTGCATTGGTAAATGAAACCATACTTGAAGTGGGAAAATCGTTTTAAACCCACCGCATTTCAAACACACTCAAATGTCTTAACATCCTGGCTATCACCCAGAGCCAGCACAACACATCACAATGGCAGTGTACCTTTACTCAAAGTGTTTGAAACGCATTGCTCAAAGGGTTTGGAACGCTTTGCTCTTAATGTTTGAAACTCTCTCAAAATGCAACAGAATGGCGTTAAAATGTAAAGATAAGGAACACACTTTGGAATGGTTTGAAATGCAAGCACAACAGCACAGAAACGCCAGCAACACTTTATATTGTTAACTTTGAGACGGGTGTACCTGTGTGTTTAACATTTAAAAGTAGCAGGCTTACCCTGCCTCTTTTCATCTTTGGCGCGAGTGATACATTTTGGGTTTTAAGAAGTTAGGCCTATATGTTTAGGAAAAAAAACAACTTAAGTTTGTAGCTAGTGAAGAATGTTTCAAAAGTTGGGAGGAGTGGTTTTAGACAACCGGTTGCCTTTAATGGGTGACTGCCTATCTCAAGTCGGCTGTGAAATTTATTTCTTCATATTAGTATTGGAAGATACATGTGAAAAATACGATAAATTTATGTCGACCTGTATGGGATTCGAACCCACTACCTTCGGCATACTCGCCTACCCAAATGTAAAGTCGAACACGCTGACCTCTAGGCCATCGGGGCAACCCAAAAAGGTTGACCGAGGACCCAGGGTGATGTTATAGTAGGCGTGGCTTGTACATTGACAAGGTAGGGCACTTCCTCAGACCGACAATTTATGAAATAAACCTCTAATATAATTTCGAAGTTGGAGCAATGGCCCACAGCACTTCGAAACCAATAGAGTATTAGCAAGTGAAAAATACGATAAATTTATGTCAACCTGTATGGGATTCGAACCCACTACCTTCGGCACACTCGCCTAGCCAAATGTAAAGTCGACTTTTGGTGATTCTACCAAATTTACACTTCAAACTTGAATCTGATTGCTGAGGGTACATTTTTACTTGGTTTTTATTGGTTTTAAGCATGTGTCACAATCAAATCTTCCATGAGTTACATGGGAAGGAACAGACACCCCGTATACGTCCCAGATAAAAACTTTGAGAACTTGCTTGTGTGGGTATTATTACAGCAATATTCACATTGAGGACCCAGGACCAAGTTGCGTCGATAAGTGGCTGACCTAATAACTATGCACCTATATGGCCAGACAAGTTACGGCCATGGCCGCTAAGAAAATCAAAGATTTTCCGGAACTTACTGCTATGACAAAAAAACTTGTCTGAAACTTTTCTGCGATCAATGTCAAGCATTTTTCAGTTATCGGGGGAAGGGTATTTAGGAAACCCATGACAAGTTTGAAAAGGAAGATCTAGGTGCACTTCGTAAGGCATTTTACCAAAATGTGACAGAAGTTTTCGACTAATACAGAGACAAAAGGCCGCTAAATAGGCGTGTTAAAGCCACAATAATAACTGACATTTTTAATCTTGGTAACTATTTAGCCAATAATACACCCAGTAACGCAGAAAAGATATTTGTGAACAAGGACTTGAATGCCGATCAGGTCTCTAAAGCTAGTGGTTTAACTGATCCTGTCCGGGACATACCGGACTTATTAGCCACTGTGGCCAACATATCTACAAGGCTTGTGAAATTAGAAGGAGAAATGAGAGAGTTAAATGAGGATAATAGTCAGTTGCGCACGCAATTGGCCTTGATGCTGGAATGTGAAAGGCCAGGAATTCCATTTTGGGTGACAGTAATAGAGAATCAGAATCTCATGTGTCCCGATCCGATTATGAAGAGATGGCCGAAGGAACCTGTGACTTTCAGCTCCCCTGTATATATATATATATATATATATATATATATATATATATATATATAAAGAGTTCGGACTACGGAATAGGGTAATGACTACTAGGAAGTGGTTTTGGACAAAAAGACACAAATACAATATATATATATATATATATATATATATATATATATATATATATATATATATATATATATATATATATAAAACAGAAGCTTAACAGATATAAGAAAGTGCATGGAACCAAGATTATAGGGACACATCACAGACAGCAGTCAAACTCTGCAAGTACTGACAGTCGCCCGACAAATGCGTCCATGGCTGCCAAGCCTGCCAAATCAGATACTGCACCCCAGGCCCCAGCAGTAAATTAGGAATTGGAGAGGGGAGGTCTCTCTGCTGCCCATCTCTCCAGTTGAAGGGAGGAAAAGTGTCAGATATATTGGCGAAGTCCAAGGGGGGTATACTTCCGATAAGATTAAGAGGAACGTCACAGACGACATGAGAGTAATAAGGCATCCCGGCTAACTTGAAATATATCAGCTAGCTAATCACGCCAGCTATAAGTCATATAAAGTGACAGTAGATCTACAGGATGCTGATTTACTCTATGTAAGGACAACTGGCCGAGAGGCTTCACTGTAGAACCCTTGTTTCAAATGTCAATAATTTGTTGTCAAAGGGTGTGACTGCTGAGTCGTCTGGGCTTAAGTATCAGGCCCGCGCTTGTAACCGTGATTAAAGGCACTACCGTGGCTTCAGACAGAACGACGCATGACAACCACACACCCGCAGGGAGTTGCAAGAAAAGTACTGGTATGATGACTGAGAGGAGACATCAACCACGTATCAACCAAGTGCAGAAGGAGAAAATCATTATAACTGGAGGCCGGGTCCCCCCAAATAGTACTAAAGACATTTTTCTTATATGTGAACAGTTCAACTGTCATGGTTTTAAACAACCAGCCAATTATATTTTCAGCAGACTTAAAGGTCAAATGACAAGCTCAAATTTGCTATTAAATTTGTGTTTTTTCGATGCGAGGCCCCTCTAATAATCAACAGTTACCAGTTGAAGTAAAAAATATGAACCAAATCTGTCAAAAAGCGCGTTTTTGGCAGCCTCAAAGATGGCCATTGTTCCTGAACATTTTGGACACGGCCCGCTGGAGCGCAGCACAATTGTGACGTCATTCTTGTCATTGGGGTCCAGTACCCGGTGGCCATTACTGTATTGATTGCCGGTTGTTACAATAGTTCCCGGGCAGTTATGGTGTACTGCGCTGCCGTTGGTTGTACCAACGGTACAAACTTCGGTGGAAGTTTCTACAAGTTTCCAAGAAACAAAAAGTTAAGGAAAGCATGGACGGCAGCGATCAAAAGAGACGGATTTAATCCAGACCATCACACGCAACCAGTGTTGTGGCTTGTGCAGTGACCATTTTGCTCAAGATGCGTTCGACAAGAACCCAGAGATAGCACGCAAACTTGGAATGCAAGTGCGGCTGAAGAAGGATGTAATTCCAACTCTTCATATTCAGAACACTCCGAAAAGACAGGGAGATATCACAGATTCAGAATGTCCGCCGACGAAGCGAAGGCGATCGAACGCGCTGACCAAACGCCATATACACGAGACGACGTTCAGTGGCAATAGTAAGACCAACGTGTGGCCTACATCGATTATGCACAACACCAAAAATGTATATATATATATATAACATAATTCTTTTACTGTCGATTAGAGTGAACAATAAATAAGTTTATTTGGCCATAGTTTATTAGTTACATTTTGTGTGTTGGGTTTTGTGCACGTGAGTAGTGGTTATTATTGAAGTGACAGTTTCATCATGTGTTCATACAGTACTGACTTTTTTATTTTTATGTTTAGCTAATTGCAGAACACGACCAGGCCATAGCAAGAACAGGTAACTGAAGGGACACAGCAAGCTGTATTTGAATTCAATGGGGTAGGCCTATCAGACAGAGCAAACTGGTACTCAATTGCAAGGGACAGACCAAGTTGTACATAGTTCCAATGCGACAGGCCCACATCTATCTGCTCCTATCCATGTGGACACACCAAAGGTTATTATAATTTACATTATGCCAGTCCAGATAAGCATGTTTCAGTGTACAGAAATAAATAATGTTTTTATGACTATTCATTTGTGGATAATCAAAAGGTTATTCTACTAGGAACTGCAGAAAAAACTGTTTTTACTTTCAAGTTAGTTACTTGATAAATGTAGATATAGTGATTTCAGATAGTTACATAATGGTATAACATTTTTCACTCAGTAACAACAGTAGGCAAGTAAGTGCCGAAAAAAGGGGAAAAATATGAAATAAAATGCTTCTTGGTGCACAATCACCTTATTATTATTATTATTATTATTATTATTATTATTATTATTATTATTATTATTATTATTATTATTATTATCATTATTATTATTATTATTATTATTATTATTATTATTTTGTTTTCATATCATGTACATCATTTTGCAGTCCCATGGTACTCTACTTTTATTATAAAATAGTTATGTTTTTTTTAAACAACTTACGCCTGCAGAAAGCAAAAAAAAAAAAAGAAAGAAAGAAAATGGCAGAAACAAAACCAGGTATCTTGAGAAAACCTTTATTACACTCACTTGAACACATTTTATTCGAGACAATATTGCACCAATACGTATTTACAGTAGATGTCAATATTAATTCTAATTAATACAATCAGATGAAAATACATTTATTCCATTCACCAGCTGAATATTTCTGGTGTAATTACAGGTTGCTATTGGCTTGCCTTTACTTCAACGAGAACAGCAGACGTCAACAGGCAAGGAACAAGGATGGAGAGCTTCAGTACAGTGTGTCTTTCCACAAGGCAAAGAAGGGAGCGCCAACAATACAGCCGATGAAAGGAAAATGTACATATGGTACGTGTAAATATATCTAGGGGATGAAGCATTGTGAACCAAATATAGTAATATTTATTCCAAATATGAATTACTGGAAAAAGTGTACATGTTGATCAGTATTTTGGAGGCAAAGGTCCTTGTGCTTTTCACTGGTAATATTGTGGTAAGTTGAGGGTCCATTGTCTGATACTTGTGTATCACATGCAGTATTGTCAATTTATTATCGTTTTTGTTACAGCATATGTTCAAGAGCTCACGGAAGAAGTACTGCGATTGAGGACACAGTACCCGAATTACCGACTTGCAAGGCAAATCGTTCTTCAACTTCAACAGTCCGAGCTCGTAATCCCACCTATTGCAAGCCAATACGAGAGGCCTGACAAAGCAAATATGTCCATATGGGCTTTCACTGGCAGATAGTTCCAGCAGCACTTCCTCTCCTCTTTTGTCTTCATTGGTACACAATGTGTACACTTGCACCTGCAGAAAAAAGTGTAAATATTGGAAAATTGTACATACTGGTCAGAGATCTGATGAGATAACTAGAATAAAATGTGATTTTGTACACAAATGTGTTTGTTATTCCAAATACCTTGGTGCACAATTAGTAACCTTCCTATGGAAAGGTCTTAGTATGGTTGATATTTGATAAAATGTATTTTATATTGTATTCACCAATAATAGTATCTTGGCAAGTATATGCCCCACCCTCATCCTACTTGCCCTGTATGTTTCCTTTGCTTCCACGAGAGATTATATTACAGATGACATCCAAGACTAAACTAATATTTTATAACTGATAGTTCAAAAAAAGTAATGCTACACAAAATACTTCTGAATTTATACATTCATGATTAATTTTGCTTTTGTTTCAAATGATCTATATGGGCTGTGACTAACCAACTTTAGGCATACAAAGAAAGATTTGGCAACATAAATTTATCTTCTTCAACAAAGTGGAATGGAAAGTGTAATATTTTATATGTTTGAATTACAAAGTAGATAAATTCAATAATGAATCAATACTTGGAAAGTCCCAGCAGTTTTTCAGAATGTTGGCTGTCAGACCCAAGACAATTTTTTCTTTCTTTACTTGTGCTAGCCTGCCTACAAGTGACAAAAATCACAGTTCACCACTATTTATACTATGAACAGGAAAAAGGTTTTAGGAAACTTCTGACAGTTTTAGTGTATGGTTCAAATTGTCACAATGCCCAGTGTTTTTTTTGTGTGTTTTTTTTTTTTTTTTGGTGCAAGTCAAATAAAAAAAGTGAGAGAAAAAGAAAGAAAGCAAGCAAACAAGCAAGAAAAGTAAGAGAAAGAAAGAAAATAAAGAGACAGGAAGGAAGAGAAGAAAGAAAGCTTTTGGATACTCATATAGTCTGAATAAGCCTCACTGCCTCCTAGCTATGTTTTGAATGAAAGACTTGGATTTCAAAATTGTCAGAATGCCACCCCCCCCCCCTTTTTTTTTGTTTGTTTGTTTGTTTGTTTTTTTTTTTTTTTGCTTTTTCACTTCGCACTTTTTATGTTACAGAAGCAACAACTATGTTGAAAATTGCTACGAACTTTTCACCCATCAAGACAGTACTTGGGTGGGAAATACTTGTTCTCACTCAAAAACTCTTTCATAAATCTGGAAAATTTTCATAGCAATCAATTCATAGCGTTTCCTTTACCCAGTCGTTCCTCAGCACCGTATTTGACTTTGTATGCACGCCTGTGTATTCTACTTAGCCAGAACAGTAGCTGCCGTTTACCTCCCGCCCCTCATAAACTAATTATCACTGTTAGCATCAGTGATTGTGCAATGCGATAAAGCGTGACCCGGTAGCCAGTCTTGTGTGGCCTTGTGTATTACTGCCCCACTCCAAGCTACTCACGATCTGTGCAGACGGCTCGGTCAGATTTGGCTTTTAAAAAATGTCATTCGTTTGTTACAAGTATCATCACATGCACAATACCAATGGCATCTAAAATACAGACAAACTCGAGTTTACAAACGAGACAAGGGGCTTTACTGAAGTCTTCCACGGGCACAGTACTCCCGAGAAAGGGAATGGAGAAATGCCCCAGCATACACACGTCTTTCATTGCCAGCTACGCGGAATTTGTTGATCTGTATAACTTTAATTCGATACGAAACTTTAGTGTACGCTATTGTGACCACACGACACGAGAAAAATCTACAAAACTCTGTCCGAGTGTCGTATGTTCCTCTCGCCAAATTGACCATAATCCACATACCAATTACCATGTCCATGAAACATCTGTTGGGTCCTCCGGCTCTGGGCCCCAGTCCCCCTTCTCGGAATCGCACGGCACCACCGCCACCTCCTCAATACGTCTCCTCTTTGCTAAGGGCTCGTACATGTACGGTTTTACAACGGATCTGAGTATAACCTGTGGTCCAAAACTACTCTCTTCATCATCTTCGCAACCGAACATACGGTCAAACATGTATTCCGCCGTCTTCTTTCCCACTCGCTTTGACAAGAATGACGTCACAAAGCGCCATCTGGCGGCCAAAATACGGCAAAAATCTCAATAAAGTTTTCAGTGGTGAGGGTGATAAAAGACGGTTTTTTTCGTATCCCGGAGGTAAAATCATACAAAAATTATTTCGGGTTCGAAAAATATGGTCCTGATGTACACATTAATGCTAAAATGTGGAAAATGACCGTCATCTTTGACATTTGATCTTTAAGGATTCTGATGTTTTGTGCCTTAATGCAACGTGTGTAAGACCATGTGAACTTCAAATTATTGACACTATTATAAACGCGTGCCCAGGAATATCCATTGACACTAAATCTTTATTTGCGAAGCATGAGCGATATTGAGGCTGGCTATGCTGGTCACCCATTTGGGCGTGTGGCCATTATTTAATGCAAACTGCAGGTTTAACCTGCCATGAACGTATTGTCTTAAGCAATAGGGTAATACCTGTGGCCCTAAGGGACCATAATAATACAATTGTTCAAGTTTTAGTGTGTGCATAACTGCCCTTTTACTGAAAGGTAATCTTGAAGGGTACATGGAAACTTGGGATATGATTCAATGTGTCTTAGACCAATGCCCTTTAGTTGTACCGTTAAAAGTTCAGCGATTTTTATGGCAGGCTGGCTATAAAACCGGAGCTGCACAAAAAGTTGTATACAAAACACGTTTTCAATGGGAATAGCCATATACCCTATGATTTTATTGTGGCAAATAAATTAGCGTGTTGGATTTGATGTTTCCTCAGCCAGTCAACAATACATATTTCTGTGATGGTAATGACCAGTTTAGTTGGATCAACCATTTTCTTTGCTTGTCTCGTGATTTAGAGAGTGTTGTATCTTGCCATATTATACCTTGGGATAGAGATAACTTAAGTGATCACTTTCCACTTCATTTGGAAATGAAGATTATCATACGAGGCATTGATATTAGCACCAACACATGTTATAATAATAGATCAGTAGAGGGATTTGGGATCTACCCTTGTCCTAGGTGGCATAAGCAGGAGGGTACTGATAATTATCATTTTATTCTATCAGAATTTAAATCACAACCTCTGATAAATACAGATTGGACTGATTGGAATGATCGCAATTATATGCTAGATCAGACAGAAGTTAATCTGATACTATTAATACATCAATTCATGACTCGTGTAAAGAGGCTGGATGGCAATACCTCCGTGTTTTGAGAGATTGGAAAAGATTTTGGTTTAAATTATGGGTAGCAAATGCAGAACCGCAGACTATTACAGTGCACGAGGCACACAAATATCTTAAAACAGTTTCGAAGAGTATCTAGGCAGTGTAAACAAGGTTTTCGTGACTATGGTATAGAGAAATTGAATTGTTTTTTCGGGCAGAGAATGATGTCTCCTTTTTGAAATCAGCTGAAGCAATTGAAGGGGAAAGAAGGTTTCTTGGAAGGGAGAAGCAAATGATTTCCGAAGTTATTGTGAAGGAGTTATGCAAGATAAAGGTATGCTTACGAGTGACCAGGTGAAATTCTGCGAATTTGTACAGTCAGAGTATACTAAAAGCTGCAACAATATATTTGATGTCACAATAATGTCCAGTGAGATTAAACATTTGATTGGTCTGTTACATAGGAATGTTGCTGCAGGCCCAGATGGTGTCTTTGCAGAACATCTAAAAAAGGGGAACTCTCCATATCTTTGCTCTCATTTAGCGACTCTTTACACTATTCTGCTTCAGTGGAGAAATTTGCCAGGAGTATTCCAGTTTGGTGAATTGGTTGCCTCCTAAGCATCCCCTAGACTCGCTATTACTTTCTTATGTGGGTGCTCGACGAGCGCCCACAAAAGAAAGCAATAGCGAGTCTGGGGGATGCTTAGGAGACAAGTGAATTGGTTCCTTTACTGAAACAGCCAACTTTAACCAAAATGATGTAAATAATTATTAACCGATAACCTTAAGCTCTGCTCATGAAACAATCATTGAATTATTCCTTAACCTGGATCATGATGTGTCTGACACCCAATTTGGCTTTCATTGTGGCTTAATACATGATGTAATCTCATATTTTGACAGCAAAAAGTCGCCCTTATTTGTTGTGTCATTAGACGCGGAAGAGTGCTTTGATACAGTATGGCACGATGGGCTGCTTTTCAAATTACATGACACCACAGTGGACTTTTTGAAATACTTGATATCACCAACTTAAAGGAGATGTCAGATGGAACGGCATGTTCACTGCCTCATTTGATATCACTCGGGGAACCAGGCCGACTAGTGTGTTGTCCCCCACACTCTTTAATATTTTCATTAAGGATCTTTTGACAGGGCTACAACTCAGTGAATGTGGTGCTTATATTACATCCCAACTGATCAGTTGTTTTGCATATGCTGATGATATAACACTACTTCCCACTATTTTACCTGATTTATAACAGTTAAGTGACATATGCGCAGGCTATGCCCAGACCTGGAAATTCATTTTGGCATCAAAAAATCAAGGTGCATGGCAACATCTAATACCATTTCATGATATGTCAGTGAAAATGGATGTGGATAACAGGATTAATACTGCAAGAAGGGCCAAGTTGAATTTTAGTTCAGCTGGTATGACTTACCCTGGTATCAGTGCAGAGGTGAAAACTTATCCATGGAACATTATTGGGGTGTCCAGCCTCTTGTATGGCTTAAATAGCATTTGTCAATTAAAAGTCTTATTTTTTTTCACGGAACCACCTTAAAATAAGTCGTAGGTTTTAATAAACATTAAAAAATGTTCCATCATTTTTCATAACATAGCCCTTGAAGTTTCGACCGTGGAATATATTATTCAACATGGCACGATTTCTTTACTGCGTTGAATATCCCAGTTCTCCATATAGATATTGTGTTTGCCATTTATTAGCAAAGTACTGGGCATATGGTATTAAAGGGCTTGTCCCTGGGACAATTATCACAAGAGTTCATAACTATAATATTACTCCTATTTCCACCTTCTTTGGTAGGCATGACTCTCCTTCATCAGAATGGCAAAGTAGTCACCCTGCAAATGGGTTGTCGACTCCCTTAAGTATTTTTACATTTTCATGAAAATTTTCGGAAAACATGGAGTTATGAACACCCTTTGGCACCACAGGCACAGAGATGGGTTCCGTCTGATGAGCTGCTCACTGGGCCGTGCAATTCCGGCCTCACAGCACCATGTGCTTCACCATGCAGACAGAGCCAAAGTTTGTGTCCAAAATAATAACTATTTACTCGTGTGTAGTATTTTACATGTTGAATTGCTGCTCAAGACTAAATGATTTTTTTCTTTTTAGGTTATATGAATATGGGAGCTTTCTTATTTAGATTTGATGTATACATTTATCATTGTATGTCACACAACATCTTACTCATCCTGAAGTAAATGTACTTTAGTTTTCCCGAATCCTGGAAGGTTAATAAAATTATAATTATTATTAATTATTATTATTAAATTCTTGAATCTGTGCCTTTTGCTGTATTTGCGTTTGCACTTATTGTTGGGTTGAAACTAAAACAATTTTACTTACTAGGAAAAGGAGGCTCGTTGGCCACTCTAATTTAACGTGTCAACGAACATGCTGAAAGGGTTAACCTAACATACATTTAATAGTTATGAAGTCAAGGGACATAGCAGGCATCCTGAAAAGCCCCGAGTAAAATCTGAACAGACATTGACTAGGCTTGTTAGACTTTTGTTTGACCTGCCATGTTAGCAATAAGCCAGCGTAGTCTGGAATGAATTCACACAAGCAAACAGAAATCTCATCGAAATCATTCCACTGGCTGCAACTTAGCTGGTAGGAGTACCATGAGTCGAATATGTCACAGTTAAAATACATGAATTAAAAGGATGAGAAACCATTCCAAAATATAGAGGTAAACATTAATTAGTTTTTATGTTCAAAATAGTGAATGGAATTTCCCTTGAGCATCAACATGACTAAATTTCCCTGCCAGTCTGTGAAGGAAAGGCATGCAATATAAAATCAAGTCAGTCTGTCATCTATCTCTTTTGTCCACAAAAATGCATAAAAACTTTTTTCTCATCTATTATCCATTAAAAGCGATTTTTTTCACAGCAACAAAAATTCTGAAAATGATCGTGGTTTAAAAAAATAAACAAGAGAAAACTTGAAACGAACCATTTTACTTTAGGCAAAGGAAGATCGCCATGAAACATGCCAGAATGACCATCAATGGGCTGCAACTAATTGAATTCAGATTTGCAGGGTGGATTTGATACTTTCGCCCTAAAGTGGTCCTGTTGACCTTGAGCTTAGGATTAATTTCTTTACCTATTTCCAGTGTACTAATGATTTCACGCGAATGAATACTGCCCAAACTGGTGGTGTACCTTTAACAGCAGCTTATTGGAAAAAATATTATGTAGTATAACTGGTAAAAACAAGAGCATCAATTATGAAATGTCTCGATCATTTTAAAGCTACATTCAATCAACTGGAAGATTCAAAGGTTATTTATCCTCGGTGAACCCTTGAGAAATGTTATGCATTTTGTTACAAAAAATGAAGGGCTTGTCTCTATCAACTATATTTGCACAAGAAGTCTTCACATAGGCATAGCAAGTTGACCATGTGTTTTTTTCTTTTTCTTTTTAAATAAAATATGTTTAAACCAAGTTGGTGTTGATGTACCTTGGCATGATCGTTGTACACTTAGGACATTAAATTAAGTAATGTTTTTCTGACCAATTAGGTCAGTGCAGGTAGTTATTTTTTATTGAATGTATCTGCGTCTGCTGAGAACGTGCAGTTCACACAGCCCCATGCGTGTTTCGTCTGATCATCAAACAAAATGTTGGAGGAGTTCTGCAGCAAGTGTAGCAATTTTCATGTCAGTCAAGGTTTAACTCCACACTAAAGGAAAATTCAAATCAACTTGTTCTATTACACATAAGAAATGCAGTCATTTGTCAATTAAATTCCACTGCCGTCAAGAATTTACATTTTACACTGCAGCCTTCACTCTTGGCTGATTGCTCTTGTTGTCAAGTGTGAACATTGCTTCTTCATATTATTCAATTTATTGCACACAAAATTACCATATTTCTGTATTACTGAGCAATTGATGGTAAATGATTGTTAAACAAGGTCGGCCACTGGAGAATATAGAAGCTAGCAGGTGAAAAAAATCTTTTTTTTTTTTTTTTTTTTTTTTTTTTTTTACACTAGCACTCAGGTCTGAATATTTTACCTGTGGTTCACTTGAGTTACAAAGGACTTACCACTTTAAGTAAACTACTAGGTGATTTATTTGTTTCAGGCCTTGCTTTGATATTAAGGTTTTTATCATGTGTGTTACTGAAGTAGATTATTGGTATTATATCGGAGGTAGCAAGGGATTATCAACATTTCAAGAGCAGTTACTGATCATATGGCCTGAATGGGTACCTCCTGCCAAACAGAGGCCATACATTAAAGCTCAAACTGATGGGCCCTCAGAAACAAGAAAAGAAAGAGAGAAAGAATTTTATATCGGCACAGCACCAAAAGTTTTTTATCAGCACTGTTTATTCCCAAATCAGTCTGCAACAACACACACACCTTCACCAGGTTATGCAAAAGTTATTAGAAAGGCAATGGTTACTTCTTCATGTATCGTCGCATTTTAAGCGTTATTGATTGGAAAGTAAAGAGATGGCTTCACAGGCCAGACAAATATTGGCAAAATTTAAAAGGCCATTGAGTTTCTTAAGCAAGCAGTAGACCATTCATCCATTTTAAGGTTTCAATATGCAGGACCTGCAATTACGGTGTGAGACAGAGCAATGCTTTTTATGGCGCAGCATAATGCCGTGTGTTTTTCAAAGGGACCGCGGCTGTTCTTTGGGAATGTTTTGCTGCAAAATATGATATTTAGACTTCTGAAATAAATATCAAGAGAAACATTTACTTTCGGTTTTCATATACCTCAACTTTGAGAGCTACATAATACATTTATCTAATCTTACCAGGCACAATGGCTCAAAAGAAGCCTTATTTTTTCGCATTTTCACCTCGAACAGGCACACAAGACCATGTAGAAAGGCAAGGTCTTTGCATCATGTTTTTTAATCGATAGAGTGTTTCAAATTTTAGATCCTCTGGTGATGGTGCATAGCAGAAGCATTACTTAACGCAGTTTAACAGCCTGCTCACTAGCGACATGTTTTTTTTGCAGCGGACGCTAAATATGGTAAAAACGGGAATTTATGTTTTAGTAACCGCGACTTGATCAGCCTAAACACCACTGGCTTCAATCTTTACCAGAACCTGGAACATTCAGAAAAGAAAAGATACTGTTATATTCTCTCAAGCAGAGACATAATTATTCCAACGTCGTGGATACATCATACTAAGGCTTCCAATTTTTTAAAATAAAATTTAATTAGGCAGCTGACATGGTTCTCTTGACAAACATATGGAGCTCCTTCATCCACACATATATCCATACACACAGAAATACATAGTTACATACACACGTACATACATACATACATACATACATACATACATACATACATACATACATACGTACGTACGTACGTACATACATACATACATACATACATACATACATACATACATACATACATACAAACAAACACCTGCCTCTTGATTGCCTTTGCATTAAACGACCATCAAAGCAATTTTGCGACTTTATTGGTATAGCAGTTTGACACATACATATTCAAATCCAGCAAAAATTGTATGTCCTGTGGCAAGGCAATGACAATGGCAAAAAGCACCCGTTATGTTGCGGTTACATCGATGGATGCACCAGCGGCGGCACTGAAATTTCTGTAAATAAATAACATTTTTTTCAAATAACATCATGATTTTGACCTCAGTGCAAACAAACAAACAAACAGACCAAAAAAAAAAAAAAAAAAAAAAAAAACACACACACAAAGTCATTACATTTGGATGAGCAACACATTTTGTCTGTTTGACACAGGGATTTCCCGGCAGATACCGGTACTCCCTTGTTGATCTATACTGGCTAAAGCTGCCACGCAGCTAATATGAATATGTCGTATCAGTGTCACGCCATTCAACTTTGAAATATAAAATTAAACGTTTACAAGCGCAAATAAATGGAAATTATTTAATTTCTTTGTAAGTATTGAATCATATCATCCAGCATGAAAGTGGGTTTTTAATAGTTTTAAATAAATAATATTGAATAATGTAATGGATGTTGTGGCAAAATGTTGCAACCTACATCCTCTCCTGCACATATTGCATGTTCTCCTGCAATTTCTGGCCATATATCGATAAAACTTTCGCCAACGACAGAAACGTCTCTTTTGATGGCATCTCCTGCTTCTGTTAACGCACCGACCTGCATAAGGGGCAAGAAAGCTCATTTGCATGGAAAGAACGAAACAGTTTATCAGAAGGACAAAGTTATGCACGGGCTTCCATTTTGCAGTGGATACGCATTAAGTAAAAACAAAATATTGCATGATACTTTGAAGTACTCTGAATGAGACCAGGCGAGCGGCGAGGACAGACAGCCTGTCAGTGATGTATACAATGACAAATTCATCATTTTAAAGGAGTCAGTAAACTTCCAAAAACAAAACCGAACAGAATTTATTCGGAACTATATTAATAATTCCCTGCACAAATCATCCAAATGCGCCCAAAGGCAAATTAGTGTTTGCTTAAGTTATACCCAGAGTAATAACTGTCATTTTTACCGGTTGTATATATATCATGCCAACTGGTGCCAAGAAATGCAATTGGTCGTCTCATTGTGATCAACAAAGGTTTACCAAAGACGTTTCGGCGTTATGTGTGGATCATATCAAAGCATGAGAAACAACCTGCCATATTGTTTGCCTGCTAAAGACAGTACTTTTATTCTTGAAAGCTCTAGATTGCGGGCAAAAAGGCCTGCTTTACAGTCAACCATATGACTGAATCTATCTCAAATATTCCAGTGTTTCCAGACTCTTAAAATACACTTATCCCTTTAAACAAACAATACATATTGTAATGACTGTAGCTAGCAAACAACGAATTGATTCTACTTTCCAATTGAATTGCAACCGACTTTTCTTACTGATGGAATATGTGCCTTAACCATTTTGTAAAAGTGCATGACTTCATATCCGTTCAAGGCTTGCTGGTGTAATACGAAAATCAAGGAACAATTTAATGATCGACCCATTGATAGGACTTTAGGGGGTATGCAATTCGTGCCACTGCTACATAGGTTTGATGCCAATATAAAAAGTGCGACATCTGGTATTTCTATCTTGAAAAATTCAGATATTAATTTTTTCATTGGACACTCATGAATGTTCTCTTTTTCTCTCTCTCTCCACACACACATTGTTGGTTCGAGACCCGGCAGTTCCTTGGTCAGTATATATATATATATATATATATATATATATATATATATATATATATATATATATATATATATATATATATATATATATATATATATATATATATATATATATATATATATGTATATATATATATTTGTGTGTGTATATATATTTACATATGTATAAATATATACATATATATATATATATATATATATATATATATGTGTGTGTGTGTGTGTGTGTTTGTGTCTGTGTGTGTGTGTCTGTGTGTGTGTGTGTCTGTGTAGTTTCAGTGGTTTTACCTCTTCCTCGACCACCGCGGCCTCGACCACCTCCCCTACGTCTACAGTACAGTCTCCGAATAGCCAGGGCGTCATACCGCGACAATCCATCCCGTTGGCCTATCACAGACAAATACCTCCGGTTTCTTGGTATGATAGTTCTGAGACCTCTTCTAACAGCAAAACCCTGGAAGTTAAATATTAGTAAGAAAATTACACATAACGTGAGTACAGCGGTAATGTCCTTGATGCTCAGGACACTTCTGTAGTGACTGCAGCCTAGCCTGTGCGGAATTCCCAGTCTTTTCATTCTGAATTGGCACCAAAATTAAAACTTCGAGGGATTCTATGTGCGATTGCAAGCTTGCAAGCTTATAACACCATTTCATCACTGAAACTAAAGTGTAAATAGTATTCGAGTCTGAAAGTACAGTGGGTTACCTCGTACCACCATTTTGGGGAGTAAAACTATTACAACGCGATCCCGATGGTGTGGATACCGCATTCAGTGTGTCCTCCATTAGTAACTTTGAATTATGTATTTTTCTCAACATAAACGATGCATGGAATGACAAAACCGACTTAATTGTCCCAGACTACATTTAAATCTGATTATGGTGTCCTGCGGCGCTAACAACGCATTTCATGTATCAGCATCGCTCCGGATCCCCGTTCAGGCTAAACAAAAGCAAGGACTTTCCAAGGTAGAAAATTATTTTGACGATCTATTTCGTAATTGTTAAAGGCAAAGCGGCCACTGACATCATGGAACCTATTATAGAAGAAGCGAACACCCAGGTTTTTGTGCTATTTGAAATATTGGGTGACATTATTTTTGTTATGGTAATTTCAATTTAAAGGTTACGGCCCGTACTATACATACATACATACATACATACATACATACATACATACATACATACATACATACATACATACGTACATACACACACACACACATATATATATATATATATATATATATATATATATATATATATATATATACATATATGTTTAAAAGATAAAAATAAAACAACAAAGGAAAAAGCAAAACAGAACATCGCGCAAAACGGCTAGGGACAGCCCCTGAGAACAGGCATACTCTTCTTTCTTCTATTGTTTGTGGGTCTTTAGTGACACAGGTTGTTATGATTTTTACTGAGACAGGTAAACTCTCTTATTATTCATGGCTCATTACTGACACAGGTATAAATCTACTGCTGGCACAGGTACCCGATTTTAGTTTTAGCTCTTCACTAACACAGGTAAAATCTACTATCTATGGCTCCTTACTTGCAGATTATAAACTCTCTTGTTATTTATGGCTCCTTGCTGAGACATGTATCCTTTCCAATTATGTACGGTTTCTAACTGACACTGGTAAACTCGAGTGTTAGTTATTGCTCCTCACAGACACGAGTTAAATGTAAACCTTCACGCGAAAACCACGCTAATCATGCCCATTATGTTAATGAGTTCCAGCCAATAGAAAAAAGCTTCCTTTTTAGACCTTTTTTTTTCTCAGATTTTCTCATTTATCTGGCATCTTGCCATTAATTTATTAAATTTTGTCCAGGCAGTGTACCTTAAATCCCCCATGCCATACAATAGAAACATTCTTGAGCTAATAGTTTCTAATACCTATGTATCTGTATAGATAACGCCCCATTTTCCAAGGTCATATGTTCGCATAGCAAAACTTGCAGCTGTTCATCCTGTTATGTCTCTTGAAAGGTGACTTTTGACCCATCTTATATGCACAATATACATAACTGCTGATTAAAAGTTATAGTTATTAAAACTGTGCGTTATGTTCTTTCAGAATTTCTTCAGAAATTAGAAATCTTAAAATTTTACACAAACCCCCTTTTACCTGTGACGGGTCATAAATATCATATTGTTTATGACTCCCTACTGAAAGAGGTGAAATCTGGTATGGCTCTTTACTTAAAAAAACTTGCGTCAGTGTGGTGCAATTCGTTTAATGTGCTGTTCGCTATACTTTCATGTTTGCTTATGTCATTGATGCCACGAAAGCTTAAAAATAAAACAATGGTTAAGTATTTTAACATAGGTTTTACAGGAACTTTATCCAAAATGGTCAAATTAAAACCATAAAAATGCCTTAAATACAAAAACTTTGGAAATGTAGACACGTGAAGGTAAGTACATTCACAGTAACAGATATGAGTTCACCAATCTGCCCATTTGCGAAAAGGCCAATCTTATCAATTTCGTCCTGTGTCTTTGGAAAAAAAAATACCATGATAATTTTTAATATATGATGTCTGATACATCTGCAAACATCCCATTTTGTCCTTTGTGAGTTACACAACTAACATGATTCCATCACAAAACGCTACTTATATGTATATCCTACAGACAGACAGTATAAATCTATGTGAATCAACAGGCACAAGATTTTGTTCTTGTTTATAATCAAACTTACAGCCTTTGTGCTGTTAAATACAATTGCTTCTCATGCTTTTATAATGCATCACAGTTTGCATTTAGTTAATTCTGACCATCAGGGTATATTAACGTCCTGACACGCCTGGTGTTTCACGAAACAATTCGATTGAGTCGAATTTAAAAACGACGTCTCTATACTACATATGCGCCTTTATTTTCTTGCCAAAAAACACAGTGTAACGTAGAAATATGTGGGGTAAATATGGAAATGTCATCGACATATTTATAAATTACTGGCATCAAGGCGAAAAGGATTTCAATCAAGGTGAACTAAATTATGATAATTGGCTAGAATAGCAGGCTTTCCGCGTTCACATTTTGTTGTTTCGCACGCTGGCAGAAAACACCTTTACGTGCGTTTCACAAGATGGCTTCCCACCATATACTTGGACGCATCATGGAATAAACCCTGTTCCATCGATGCCCCGGTGTAAAGGGGTAGTTTTCCTGATAAAATTGTTTATTTATTTATTATTTACAAACCATTGGCATTGGATGCGGAATTCGCGATTTGGTATTTTGAAGAGGTAGCATCCAAAATGTATGTGTGATTAGTGTTAAGGGAAGGTTAATTTGTCAAAAGAATGTAATGGACAGTATATATGTATATATACATGGAGCTATGAGAAGCCTATTGATGGTTGCAAGCGCATGTAAAAAGTAAATTTCAAATGGTAAATGGATGCTGTTCCACGTACGGCTCAAAGCTGAACGTATATACAGCCCTACCACACACAAATCCTTACTTTGTAATATAGACGGCTTCTTGTAATATACTTGGACGCATCATGGAATAAACCCCGTTCCATTGATGCCCCCGCTGTAAAGGGGTAGTTTTCCGAATAAATTATTATTATTATTATTATTATTATTATTATTATTATTATTATTATTATTATTATTATTATTATTATTATTATCATCATTATTATTATTATTATTATTATTATTATTATTATTATTATACACGCAACTTGAACTTAAAATTTTGAATGACGGAATTGCCCTTCTGACCACCCTCAATACGCAGTATAGACAATGCACGTAACGTGTTCCCCTGTAGATCCATCAAATATATAAAAAATATCCGATTGAATAGCAGGCTGAAGTATCGACACACAGAGAATGCCTAAAATTAAATGGCAGATCAATACAACAAACACCCGAATTTGCACACGGACAGATCAGAGTATCATATATTTATTCATGTAGAAAATTTTATAAAGCGTATTATCTCCTGTATTTTCAAATATTACGCAAAACTGAACGTCGTGCATAGTTATATAAACGGCTCTCACAAGTCGATTTTACAATTATGTATCTCTTGAAAACTCAGAAGAGAAACAGTACTAAAACAATTACAGTTTATATCATCACTATTTTATCAAACACGTAAAAAGCTTGTTTAACATGGACTACATGGACTGGTACGTGTCAGTCAAATCAACATGGTTGGTTCCTATTAAAATCTGAGTATGGTTCAAATTATAATTTAATCCAAGTACTTAAAATATATCATTGTCGTTAAAAAGCTATCTTAGAATGATCGAACATTCTTCAGTTGCATAATGTTTAATTGACTGCGAGATGGTGCCTTGGGTGTACGTATTTTGGCACCACAGAATTCTCCTTGTAGAAAAAATTGCTTGAACCACGCAGGGAGGTAGCATATGCCACATACATTTATAGCTACGCTGGATTACAATGGCATTTGATCCAAGGGAGGAGGGGAAGATTTGAAATCTGATATAATAGTAGAACTTCATAAAAGTTACATTGTAGAAAAGTCTGGAAACACTATCCGCCTTTGATAGGAACTATGCTTCAAAGTAGGTAAACAATGCGTTTGTGTGCCAGTGGTTCTTATTTCGGCAGTCTAAAATGGCACAAATTGAGAAAACGTCGCAAGGGTTTACCAAAGATACAGGAAAAGTTCAGAAACATCAGCTGAAAATACCCATAATATACATGCTGTTGCTGAAATATGCTCCTACAACAGAGAGAGAGAGAGAGAGAGAGAGAGAGAGAGAGAGAGAGAGAGAGAGAGAGAGAGAGAGAGAGAGAGAGAGAGAGAGAGAGAGAGAGAGAGAGAGAGAGAGAGAGAGAGAGAGAGAGAGAGAGAGAGAGAGAGAGAGAGAGAGAGAGAGAGAGAGAGAGAGAGAGAGAGAGAGAGAGATTTAAAATGAGCCGCCTGACAACATTTCGAAGCACTTTTAAAGCCAATAATTGCCACTAAGCCACCACGACACGCCTTGAGGCAAAACCAAAAATTCCTTTTCGGAACCACCACACTATTCTAAAAGAAATGTTAAAACAAATGGTATCACAAACCAACCACAATCCCCACAATTTGCCTATGCATTAAGCCCACATGCTATGCCAATAATAGCATTTTCTTTTTGGCAGGAGTACATTAGAATCAGTATTTAAAACATCCAAATATCGAAAACAAATTTACTGACATCTATTTGCTGCTAATTATAATTAATTTTCTGGAAATCTGTAGTTTTACGTCCAAGTAATATTGACATTTACGGTTTTATATATATTTTACACAATATGGATACAATCAAATGACAGAGAAAACACATTTCCAGTTCTAAACTATTTTCAGTTAAAGTGGGCAGAAAAAAACATTTTACATGCAACATTTAAGCCAAAAAAATGAAGACGTGAAACTCAAGGTAAATACATGGTTTATTTCAATTAATTTTCTTTATAAGTTTATTTTATTTATACCTTTTATGTGTATGCAGAAGAACATACTGAGACACACTGACGTATCTCCATAACAGATGCCTCATTGACCTAAATTTAAAACAAGTTAATTTACCTTGGATGAGTAGTGCATGATAGAACCCACGTCATATGGGATATTCAGCGTGTACGCCTGCCCGCGGCTATATTTCTTGAAATTGTGTCTATGGCGGCGCTTAATATTACGCCATATAATTCTTACATAGCGGTCTCTATCCGGCCGAGACTGCTCGTGAAGGAAGCCTAAAGCATGGAGTATTTCGTGCACGACAATGCCCATCTGTAAATATAACGGTTTCATAATAAACCAAATTATCATTTTATTTCGAAGCAAAATTAGCACAGTATTATCTCTACAACACGCGAGGAGCTGAGGAAACATGAGAATCGGTTTATTCACCATGTAAAATAGTCCTCTAATCTGCACATGCTCATTGAGGTTTGTCTTATATTCATGTTACGAGTCGCCAGATCCAACTTTTCATCACTCACCACAGAAGTATATGATGATCAAGTTTGAAACTACAAGGTTTGTGGGTGTGGCCATCGGTTTCTTCTCTATAAGATGTTTGCCATATGTGATTTTTAATCATTAATAGATTGTATAGCCAAATTGTTTAAGACATCGGATCCAAGAAGCTGGTAAAAGACGCGATTCTCACTGCCAGTGTAACATAAATGATTGAACTGGGGAATGTAACTTTCTGAGCTATATGACCTCTGACCTAGCATTTGGCCAGCTGTTCTTACGTAACAATTTGGCTTGTTGTGCGCGTGAATGAAAAAGTACCATAAGATATGCCAGTAAATAATTGTGTTGCATGTAAACTGACGACTAAACATAAAATGGAAATTTTTGTTCCTGACGCTCCAACTGATTTTCAATAATAATGATGATGATGATGATGATGATGATGATGAGGATGATGATGATGATGATGATGATGATGATGATGATGATGATGATGATGATGATGATGATTACGAGATAGAGGTTCTGTCAGGACATTTAAAAAAAATGAATGGCTCACATAGTAACGTTCTTGTTAAATTTTAGTCTTATGTTCAGGAACTCTCTGCATTCTTTAAAACAGCGTTCTACCGCCCCTATAAGACGCAGAAAAACTCGGAAGTTTTACGACACATAATTGCTTGCCTTTTTACAATGGCGCCCGAGGGTTATGCGATGTACGCCGCCCCGTAATGTCATGCCCAAATGAGAGCTGCAACTGAAAGAGGCAGAAATAACAAAGTTTAGTATATTTTTGAGCAATAACATACACTCCTGGGTGTAAAGAGATAAATGATCACCGTCATCTTCATCATCATTATATCTTACTCTTAATCACATTTGTAATGGACGTGACCACAGAACGTCCAGATTACAACGTTATGCCGCTCCTCCGGTGTTAGTCTTCACATTACGGGTTAATATTAGAAGCCATGATAAGTAGCTTTGGAAATTTCCACTGATATCTCGCTAGGTTAGACGGCTATGTTTTATCAGACATTCTGTCGTAAACATAGTTGCCCGCAGTAAGTTTACTACGTACATTAAGAAGTGTAAAAGATTCACACTGCCTTTCGTCATATTGTTACACCAAAATTTCCGCAATCATCTTAGTGTCTTCACCCAAACGAACAATTTAACCGTCAGCGTTTTTGCATAGTACGGTGTGCTGCGCATGCATTATAGTGCTTTATCATACTTAGCGATATTAGGCAATAGGCCAACATCTGTGATGACTTCGCCGCTGATAAGTATGGTCTCAACAACAAAATTGTACATAATTTGAAGTTCCCAATGTGTATCCTCCGACAACGTCTTATGCGAAAGGTTTAAAAGTCAATGCTTATCAAGAGTGGAGTCCAAGCCCCAATTCTCTCTCGACAGGAGAGAGAGAGAGAGAGAGAGAGAGCAGAGAGAGAGAGAGAGAGAGAGAGAGAGAGAGACAGAGAAATATATAACCATATGGCAATCTATGCTCCACTAGAGACGTTGATACAGATATATGCATGCCTCTGTCTCCACTGAGTGGCTGCCTTACATCAAGAACGTTCAATAAGAAAGTGCTCTTTTGGTAAAAGTGGATTACAATATTACCGTGCAATATTATCAAATAATTCTCTCTATATCATGGAAAAAGTTAAAAACACAAGGTGTAGTTTGCCAAGTAGTGTGTGTTGGATGAAGGAGGAATGTACAGGGAAACCTTTAGTTCCAGAGAGTTCACAGAAAACAGGTGTTCATATTTGACAGGGGATGCACTTGTGGAACCTTTCAGTATAATATACATGTGAGGAAACGGAGCAGTACGCGAACAGGTTTGATGTTTTTTAAAATCTGTGAATGAATTTTGTGCTTGGTTGTCAGCTGGCTAGGTATTCAAAGCTGATTTTCTGGGCTGAACGAAGGTCAAGGTCATGCAGGCCACGGGATTTACAACCCTCTATGGACGCACTGCATCGTCTGGGCACAATAAATTGTTAAAGTACAAACAAACTGAAGTTGATAACAACAACAACTGGAAACATGGGCCATGGGTTGGGTCCAAAATGGGCTGGTTGTTTTCGTATTTGGTATCAACAACACGTCCAGGACCCGCTAGTCCAATGCCCACTGTGAGCAAGCATGATCAATTTGAAAAGGTGTGGAAATACTCGGCGCTGGGCAAAGTTGTCCACATTGGGCAGGTGTCCAAATTTCAGAAGCATCGAGAAGGGCACATATAGGCCTACTGTGCAGGTGAAACAAGCAGACAACCGAACAGAGGAAAGGCAAAAAATAGAAACCCTTTTTGGGGCGCGTTTGGCTGGTGCGGAGGGAGCGCCATGATGCTAGATTAAAAAAAGGGACAACCCGAATTCGGGAATCAATTTCACAACTTGGAAGATTCGTGTGATCATTTGTTCACACACACACACACACACACACACACACACACACGCGCGCGCGCGCGCGCGCGCGCACGCGCGCGCGCAAGTGGCGCCACAATATGATGTGATCAGAGGCAGAGTATTTTTGTTTCTTCAACTTTCTTGATGTGGTGATCTGCGAAATTTAATGCATTCATAAATAGAAAAAGTAAAATCTGTAGATTTACATATCAATTAATAAGGTATTTCTTGCCAATGCGATAACGTTCCTCACAGTTGCAAATTTACGACAAAGAAGAATAGCTGGACCAGTGTATTACTAGTTGCGACACCATATTTTTTCTAACACGTGAGATGAGCCAGATGTTGCTTACCTTGAACCGGAAACGAAGCGAACCCGGGGCCCCCGTCTGCGTGCTTTGAATCTAATACATGTCTGTGTCTGCATATGTCGCATAGCAGCATAGATGGTCCTCTTATAGGCTCGGTTGTATCTGAAATCTGATATTTAAATTACGCGAAATTAATGGGTGTATACAAAATTAAATGCTGGTTGGCCGATGTGCCTAGGCTTTCTGCTGTTGGACTTGGAGGCCTATTTTGTTGGTGTATGTGTTGTACAATCTTACAATAAGTGACAGCTTTGACATAGTTATATATACTTTCTTTTTCTAACATATGTTTTTACTTCTTGCTTGTATTATATTTCATTTGAAATCTTGGTCATATTTGTTCATAGATATTTCCGTATGAGGAGTAGTGTGCTGAACAAGCCATTTTTTGAAATAGACAGACAGACAGACAGACAGACAGACAGACAGATAAGCAGACAGGCAGACAGACAGATAGATCGATATATATATATATATATATACATATATATATCGATATATATATATATATATATATATATATATATATATATATATATAGATAGATAGATAGATAGATAGATAGATAGATAGATAGATAGATAGATAGATAGATAGACAGAAAAAGATAAAAAAATAACAAGACATATGATGTATATATTTTGCCAGGTAAATAAACAGAGGAAAGGCATAAACATAGGAAGAATAAACAGCAAAAACAAAAAACAAAACAAAAAACAAGTAACCAGATAAAAAACACAAGGCCTGCAGCTGCATCTTTCAGAGTGAAGCAAGTAGACCTGCAGGAGAAGTAACATTAGCCTAGGACTTCGATCAGGCATAGGGAATGAGATGGTGTGCATTCCTTACAAGGTAGTGACTCAGGTAAAAGGTTTTGTTTATGTACAGATTCCACATTTATATATTTTCCTTTTTTTTTTAGGTTTCAAATAGTACAGAAACACATGATCCATATTCATTAATTCCAAACCCAACAATGACCGCAAAGAGATTTCAGACTTGCCAAAGCATCAACATTTCTTTTCCCATACCAATGTGAAGAAACAAATTTCACTCCTGACTTAAGACAGGTATTTAATGGAAGTTTTTATTTAACCGTTTTTAGACAAAGTTCCTGTTCAACCCATTTTAAAGTATTATTTCATTATGTTTTATTATCACGCTTTGTGGCATCAACGAAATATGCCAAAATGGAAGTATAGAGAAATACAGTGGGTTTAAATTATGCTGTTAACATAGGAAACTATGAGTTATGGATCACAAAATGTTCAACGAGACATGAATATTTTCAGCAGGACTCACTTGAGCGAAGAATTTCTGGGAAAACAGTTATACTTTAAATTTGTGTGTGTGCTCATTTGTGAGATACTTCTATATCAAATATAATGTGGGGATACTCGCAAGGTTTTTTTAATTTAAAAGATGCTTAGGAAATGTTTGTCAAAATGAACATAACCGGCATGACAATCAAGCAGAATCTGGCTAAGGGCCAACTGCGCTTGCCGTTGCATTCTTGTAATGTGGAAATCCACTTGTAGCAAGCCTTCAGCTCATCTCCAAGGAGCAGATTAGATCGCAGTCACAGTTACAAAATTAAAACAAATCTGCATTTCATGCCTATATGGCAATCCCGCTCTTCCACGCCAACACTGTGTATTCAACTGAACACATAATCTAAGACACAACGCCCTGCGTGGACAGATTTCGTGCGCATAATCCCATGAAGATTGATGAACATTCGAATTCTGAGTAAATATCATTGATATCCCATAATCAAATTCTGCAAGTTCATATCATTTTATCTACTACGAATGAAGGTGATATAAAAGCAGGAAATATCAGTCATGCGGAGCTTTTCCAGTGGAAAAGGGCAAATCAGCTTCATAATTATGTGCGTTTCCCATTTCAGCTAGGCGACTGGTGCCAAAGGTTGCAGGTTCGAGTCCCGCTCGTTCCGAACATGAAATATAAACAAAGTGTTCGGACTTCAGGCTGGTAATTCATGGATTTGTTTTATTATGTTCAGACAGCGAGAAGAGTCTATACCTGTTTTCAGTCGCTTTTCAATAAATGTATATAAATGTTTCAACCGTGAGCGTTCCACCAAGGAGAATGCCTATACTGAAGTTCAATTCAGATGAAATCACAAAAATCTTTCTTTCACCGAATAGCGCATTGTGTATTAATTTCTAATGTCGTCAAAACACAGAGTGCATAAAAAAGGTAAGTTCTCAAAAGCACAATACTTTCCAATTAGGAAACACATCGGAGTCATTTGACGATGTTTTTTGAGTCGACAAAAATGTATGGTAATTAAATTCTTTCCATGCCAACTGCGACCAAAGTCGAACAAGCTAAAACGAACTGCTCTCAATTATAATAAGGATGCTAGATTCACATTCCTTGTAAAAAGACCTCTCACACAAGTACCAACATGCCAATAGTTCCAGAGAATGTAAGAGTTCTGGTCAACCGCTTTCCTAGGTGCTCCAAAGCACGCCGAAGAAAGCTGTTGCCTCATTCAAAAACTTAGCATTGAAAGCGCTCATTACTCG